>CM022492.1:14828249-14888484 GCA_011952105.1 Coreoperca whiteheadi
AAAAGGAAAAAAAAAAAAAGGTCTCCCTTGGCGTTTTAAAAGAGGTAGACCTTCTAAAAAGTAGGTGGGTCATCAAAGAGTGAAGCTTGTTTTTAGGTTTGGGGGGGGGGGGGGGGTGATGGCTGCTTTCAGGGGTGACAGACAAGAATCTGTTCTTTATCTCCTCGCTCACAGAACACAAACTTCCCCTCTACACTGAAATAACTGCAATATTATGCTACGTGAAAACATAACTGAACAGTGTGGTTTTGTTGGAGTTCTATTTTTAACTAATAATATTTTTGGCACCCAACAAATTCCAAATTACAAACACATGTAATGTACAGTTATTATGAGCATTTTTACAGCACACAGGTGCTCACAGGTGTACAGTAGGGCTGCAAACGATTATTTTTATTATCGTTTAATCTGCCGATTATTTTCTTGATTAATTGATTAACTGCTTGGTCTATGAATTGTCCAAAAAAGGTTTTAAGTTGTGAAAAATGGTCCAAGTCCAAGATGATGTCATTAAATTGCTTGTTTTCTTCGACCAACAGTCCAAAACGCAAAGACATTCAATTTACAATGATATGAACAGGAGAAAGGCAGCAGTCAGTCAGTCAATCATTTTCTACCGCTTGTTCCCGTTCGGGGTCGCGGGTGACCCCGAACTGGCCCAGTGGCTTCGGGCCTTAGGCGGGGTACACCCTGGACAGTGGCCAACTCGTCGCAGGGCTGACAACCATTCACGCACACATTCATCCACTAGGGACAATTTTTAGAGTCACCAATTAACCTAATGCACGTCTTTGGATGGTGGGAGGAAACCGGAGAACCCGGAGAAAACACGGGGGAGGACATGCAGACTCCACCCAGGGAGGTCGTGGTCTGGTCCGAGATTCGAACCCACGATCTCCTTGTTGGGAGGCAGGGGCACTAACCGCTCTGCCACCGTGCACCCCTAATTAACATCGATTAGCAAAATGTTGTCATGAATCTAAAGAAATTCAAAGCTACTTGATTCTGGAGATAATTAAAAGCAATTGGTCAAATATATGGGTGCACTCAGCAAATGGGCTGAGAGCGAGCCAGAGGAACCGCAGTTCTTGATATTCCTTTTTCAGTTTTAATTACACTACATAAACACTAGGTTGTGCAAGTTTTGCCTGCTCAATTTTGTGTTTTTTTCTGCCGCAACTACATCGCTGCTCTGTCTGGCTTTGATTCATCCCAAAAGTAAGACTGGTATTTCTACTCCAAAAATCTACTTTTCCCCACCAGTCACGTGACTTACATTTATTCTATCACGATGTTGTCCAACTGATTTTAACATTTCTTTTTCAACAACAGGAAACTTCCAAAATCTGCTCTACATTCCAGTCTTTCCTACATTTCCATTTCATTATGTTATGTGTATGATGAAGACCAAGCCATGTATACAAAAAACAAACAAAAAAAACACCTGAGCAATAAATATAAGTAACATTTCACAAGCAATCTATTTGCACATGTAAGCTTTGAATGACGCACTTTGGTTGAGTCAGTGAACCCCGGATCTTAAGTTACGTAGATGTATAAGAATTAGCCTCCAACTCCATCCAGTTTCAGTAAAATGCCTAATCCTTGCTTTGATGAGTGTGCAGTGATCGAAAAGGACACAGCCGAAGGCCTGGCGAGAGCCTGCCGTGTCATATCCTCGAGGGATTGTGTGCGCCTCAAAAACACTGAATTTCACACTGAATTAGCCAGACCAGCTGGTACAGAGAGATATTGATTTTCAAACAGAGTTGAGAGGGGAGGAAGGAAATGTAGCATCCAGACGAGAGAGAGGAAGACAGGAGGGCGTTATGTGAGAAGGGCAGCACAAGAGGGGAGAAAGGACAAAAAGGCTGAGTGGAAAAAGGTTGGGATCTGGCCACTGAAACTTTGTCATCCTCCTCAGCTTTTGTTCATCTTATGGCATTTATAGTTGGGAGATAACTTTATCCCACTGCTACCCTTTCACACGTTTCCCTGTGTGTTAGTCTGCCTTGCAAAGCCCTGGTCAATCCACATTCCATTTATAACCTCTACCTTTTTGTCTCTGCTGGTTTAAAAAGGGATTTATCCTCTTTTAACAAGCTGGGAGCTTTGAGGCTAAGCATATTACCAGGACTGAAGGCTTCACCAACTGACTGAGAGACAATTACAGCATCCAGATGCTGTGTAATTCTGCTGACACAATGCATTCTGGGTTAGTCTCTGGCCTACAGAGAACTCGTGCTTTTCCAGTAATTTTTACAAACAAATACACAGGAAAGAAAAAAGTAATTAACTATGTAAGAAACATTTTTGCCCATGGTAAGCCACCCTACTGGGAGATAACTGCAGCAAATGAGCATAGCCTCACAGGAATATTATTAATGAATACAAAGCCACCCTGACCAGTGATTAAGCATTTTATGCTAATGAGAGTTGTCCTTTCAAGGGTGGCATTGTTCCCTTTTACAAGTTAGGGACGGTTGACATGAGAATGAGAAAATAAAATGAAACTACAACGATAAAACATAATAATATAAAGTTTGGAACTTTTTAAATAAGGTAACTGAGAAAAAAGAAAGACAGGTACAAAAATTAATGCTCAGTGAAGTAAATGTGATGCATTTGAGGTTAATCATTATGATGACTATAATGTTATAAATACTATAAAGACTAATAACCACATAACAATAATATTATGTTGATAACCAATATTGCCCTGCTCTCACTGACCAGGTGGCAAATCTAGCTACTTCTCGGAGATTTTGGAAGAGCATCTCAGCGTTTGACCCCTGTTAACACCAGATGACCACATATCTTTCCGTGTCAAATCTCTGCCAGACAAGTGCCAGACACTTGTAGAGAAACTTTGCATGTTACTATATATTTAATGTGGGCAGTAAGGTTTAAATGTTAGCTTCATAAAAGGTGCATAGTGTGTGGTAGTGAGACTTAATGATAAGTCATTCTGAAGTGTTCTTACCTTGCCATTACAGGGCTTCTGGGAGAGCTCCGACGAGCACCAGAGGTGGGCAGCCATCTTACAGGCTTTACAACGCAGCCCCTGCTTGGAGTTCCCTGCACAGACACCAAACAATTCACTGTAGCCTGAAGACAGCTGTCAATATTGCTGTTATCAGCAGCAGGTTAAGGCCACTACAAAAGGACAGGATCTAGTGTGGTAAGGGTAATGGTATGGGAAGTGGGAAGAAATAACAGACTTCTTGCTGCCACACAGCGTTATCTGTGCTGAGTGGTTTTATCTATTGTATCATTTGAGTAAAAAACATCAGATTTTTGCAAATGCTGCATTTTTGTTAGCTTTCCATTAATGCAATTCACAAGCCACCTTCTCTAGTTTTGTGTCTCTTGTCCCTTTGCAAATTGTAGGTGCTTCAAACATAACATTTAAAAGACCTGTACAACTCTTGAGCAATGCTTTGTGACTAAATTTTGAATTTTAATTGCTGCAAGTTTATTTTAGCAAATTAGGTGCACCAGATATGTGCCTTACATGTGTAACTCACACACCAAGTATTGAATAAACTGTCTAAATATCAGTTCTGACTCTCACATGCTTCATAGTCTGCATTCAAAATGTTTTCAGTGGGCTGGCCTGTATGTCACAAGGTAAAATACAGTATGTTAAATGTTCCTGTGCAGCTCCTCCCTTTAGCAAATGTAACAGAGTGTTATACTTGTCAATAAAGCAAATGACACTGACAGAAATACTTCACACACAATTATCACATTGTCAATAAGAAATGGCTTGCTTGTATAAATTCTGACAATTTAAAACAGATCAATGTGCTCTTAAGCCTGGTCAGAAGGCCCAAAATTTGTCAGTAAGCAGTTCAAGTAAAAACAATCTGTCCCCCATACACAATCATTGCACTGCTAAATTGATCCTGATCTGCCGGCAGCCAGGGGACTGAAACCAGCTGTTTGCTAAACCAGGTAAAAGAGAGTTATAGAAAAAGAGCCTGGACTAGAGACACAATAAACTGGGGTTTGGAAATATTTCGGTGCTTGGTGACTGAAACATCAGCATGCTAATCATAAGAAAAGACGATACAACTCACAGCGGACCCATATAAACAAGATTGGACCACAGAGCTTGCTGTCAGTAATTTTCATTTGTACAATTTTCTGCTCAAGAAATTGACCCATTGCAAATGCTTCACGGTGAGATTTCTGGATTATTCTGAGTAATGATCTTACTCACTAACAAAATTTGTTTCATTATTTCGGGTAAAGTGGCAGAATTCCCAGTGGAAAAACTTTAGCTAACAAACCCGAAAATATCTGCATGGCTAAATACCACAAGTGAGAAAATGTGTTTTTGTGATTTGGTGAACTGACCCTTTAAAGCCCATTTTTGAGCAGAGTAGATTGACCAAACGCTGGATGAAAAAAGAACATGCTTGCCTAAAATGTATTATCTAGCATTCAGTAGTATACACTGACCAACTTATTTCTACATTTTTGGGGGATGTTCGCCTCTTGGTACATATTTATTTCCTCCATAGGAGTGATGAATCAAGATACTATAGATATGCATCAAGAGAAACCATAAAGTATGGTGAACTTCACTGATTCTGGTTAACTACACACATGTCCAACATGGCTGGATACATCCCATGAATGCAATGTTTTGGAAGTAACTAGCACAAATGACTTACCCTGGATCATGTGTTTGCATCGCTGGCAGCTGGTAGGCCTACGGAAGACGTGCTCTTGGAAACAGTGGGTCTTGACCGGCTGGGCCTGAGACTTAGGCTGTGTTTTGGAGGCCACAGACAGTGAGGGACTGACAGAAGGTGAGTGCGATGACAGTGAGGGGTTGGGACTGATAGACGGGGAATGGGAGGGAGAGCGCTCATAGGCCAGGGGGGACTCAGAGAAGGGGGGAGGAGAAAGCGGGGGTGGAGGTGTGCTGATGAGGGCGGAGGGAGGGCGGGATTCGCCGTTACTGCGCTGGAAAAAGTTGTCAACACTCTTGCTGCGCATGACAGATTTGAAGGACAGGGAGCGCTTCAACCGCTGCAACTGAAAGACAAAAAAAAGATGATGTGTAGGTGTCAATGTACAACCCGTTCCAAGAGAAGGTGATATCACGTACTTTGATGCACCAATCGCGACATTTAAATAGAAATGTGATGATCTCGTGTGGGATTGTTTGCTTATGTTGCCGGGCCTATCCTAGATAGATCCTAATACTTAGAATTTAAAGACAAGTTGTAGGGGCTTTTGAGTCCTAAAGGGATGATTGAATACAACTTCCGATTCTAAAGGAGTCACCTTTCTTTTAATTGTGACATTGTATACAGCAATGGGTGAAATTCTAAACCAGGAATAACAGAAATTGCCTGTGAACTGACAAACAAAGTATCCAGCTTGAGGGGATGTGCTGTGAAACATCAGTCTGTTAAACTGGAGTCTGTTAGCACTGCCCTCTGACTGTCCTTGCCCTGGCAGGCTGGCCTCTGATCTTCCATCTTCAGCCTTTTCCCCACTTACCTTAGATCACAAATTTGCCATCCCTTGTGAATCTACACAAGTCAATACCCCTTAAAATTCACATTTGATTACTTTTATTGAGCGGCCTGCACCTTCGCATTTCATGCAGTCAGTGATGCACAGCAAACACTGTGTTTATATTTGACTCTGCCTGCCTCCATTTCCCGCATTGCATGCCATCTAGTGCTTTTGGCTACAATAAAGGGGTTGACTGATAATGACAAACAATTACTGGGACTTAGGAGCAATGGGATCCAATTTATGGCAATAATAACTGCTGTGCATTCATACATCAAGAGAACGGCCTGGAGAATGAGGGCAAGGATGTAATAGGTCCCTGAGACTGAAGAGTACCTACTTAGTTTACATAGAGCTCATTAGCAGTCTACGTTAGCGACTGGGTCGAGGACTTTGTTTTGATAACCAGAGTCCTGCCTCGAACTTCAAAGTTGTACAGACTTTTATTTAATTGTGCATTTTATTTATTTTGTAGTATTAACATACACACGTTTCTGCTTGTAGCGATGTAGCAAACAGTCACATTTTCCCTCTTCTACAAAAACCCAGAAACTGTATGTTTATGTGTGAGGAGGTGGTATCCTCGTCATGTCTATTGCACCTTTGAGTTTTGAAAGCCGCGCCCATCCGCTCCTTTGCAGAAACAAATTCGATCAATAGCATCGAGCAGGTTCCTCTTTTTCTTCTTTAAGCTACAGATTCACAGATGACAACTAGTTTGAGTGAAGAGAAGAGTCCTCTCTGTTGACTCATTAGTGAGTGCCTCTCGTAAATATTTTCTACAGGGAGCTGAGTCCTTGCTTTCCTTAATGGCCTTTTCTTGGCCTCGAATGGTGGCCCATTCAGTAATGGATGTTTCTCCCTATTAGTTTTTTTTTTTAACTTGTCTTGAGTTTGTTAATCTTCTCTGTGGTGAAGTCTGATCTTTGTTCCTGTTCCAGGGGGAAAGGAGCAATTTGTTTTAGGCACAAACTAGGCAACACATAAATGATAATCAATAGAAAATAAAAAGACAAAGAAATAAACAAGGCTAATTTGATGATACAAGAATAAAAGCTACTTTATTGCCAAATCTAGACTTAATTTTGACATGAACCAGTGCTTCAGTATTTACTCAGTTTAACTTTCATTAAAATCTATATCGTCCACAGACCTGCATTGCTGAAAGCAACAAATACAAGTTAAGTGGGTGGTTTTATACAGTTAATCAGTGGATCATTTATTCAGCAGTTTCTGTATTTACGCTATCCCATTTATCCGATCCTATAAAGTTTAAGTACCACCAAAGAAATTGCCCAGAGAAAGTGTTTAAGGACTCTTCCCAAAATCCAATGTAGTTTCTGCAGCTGGGCATGTTCACACTTCAGTATTAGGCTAAGCTTAAGTAGTACGCTGAATGGCCAGAAGTATGTGGACATCGCAGTCCATTTGTGTACTTTTGGTCTGTGAATGTTTTTTTTAAAGTTTTGGTTAGCCCCCTTACTTCCAATTAAGTGTTCTCCAACTGTGTGGTAACAGTTTGGGAAAAGGCACTTTCCTTTTTCAGATGACATTATTCACATGCACTCAGATTTCCACATACTTTATTTGCACATATTTTGGTCCGTGTGCAGGGGCTGTGTGACTCTGCAGTGTCGCATTCAGGACCAAGGTCAGTTCTATTTCCCAAATGTTTCGTCCTCTAACAGGCTTTATAACCAAGCACTGTGTATACAACTGACTTTTCAAATTTTGGAAGACAGTGGTGAACACGCACCACTATCTTGATTATATCCTGTCCTTTATGGTTACTTTTATTATATATGTGTGGATTTGTGTTAGTATAGCTGCTGGTTTGGAGTGAGTTCATAAACATGAACAAAATGAACCAGCTTCACTGTGCTTTCTTATAGCCCAACATGCTCTATTGAAAAACAGAACAGAAATCAAAATCAGAGTTCTAATGAATGCAAATCTCTATATTTCTCCATGGCACTCTTGTGTCTCTCTGTAAGGTTTTGAAAAGTCTATTTATGGATCACAGAACTGGGAACCCATCTCACTCTGAACTACTGACAGCAATTAGCTCATCACAGTGCGGGTAGAGTAGTGTACTAGAAAAGACTGTGGTTTGAGGTAGAAGATGAAGCAAAGAATAAAAGAAAAATATGAGGGCAGTCAAAGAAAGTGACTGAAAGACTGAAAATACCACACCACCACCATCAACCCCATCATCTTTGAAAGCCCAACAATGCACCAGGGCCTTGCTCTATCACCCCTCTGACAGATAAACAGTACGTCTCAGCCTTGTTCTTTGGCCGTTTAAAAATGAGCAAAGAGCGCAGGGATGTTTGGTGAAGGCTGCTATAAATAGGCTGTTGTGAGGACTGCTACATATTGACAAATCTTGAAGAGGTTTAATACTTCAGTAATAATATTTTGTTTGTGGTTATGTCTTAAAACGCATTCTCACACACTCAAACGGAACCCAATGTCCTCCATCTTTGGATCAATCTGTAAACATGGTGTCCTGCCCCTATGCATGCAGGTGCACAGCTATGCAGCGAGCTAAAACTCTTCAAATAAAAGGTTTTAAGTTTTTGTGCTGGAAGCAATTGTGAAATGGTGAAAACAGTACCGCACAACAAATTTGGTGACAGGGATTACAAATTTAAAAAGATGAAATAATACCATAAACAGTTAAATGATGATTGGCACAGTTTCGTGGACACAGGATTCACAAAGGTATGGAATAGCTGTCAGATTAGTTACATTGACCCTCATGCCAAGAAGATGCAAAGTATCAGCCGTGAAAAAGCAACATTAAATTCCCAAGTACAATACAGTAAGTAACGTTAATCTAAACATAGAGTCTGCAAGAGAAAAAGTAAAAAAAGAGTAAAATACACAACATTAATTAACAGTTACCTAGAATTTTGGATCAGTGGCAGATTAGCCTCAGACAGCTGGTATAACAGCTAGCTTGGTTGCAATAAACTGATCGCAGTAAAACTAAATTAACAAATAAAAAAAACAACTATCATGAAACAGCTGTAATGAAAGGAGTACCTACAGATAGTGCTCCAATAAGGGCATTTTGAGGAGTAACTTAAATAAAAAGTAGCAAAAGATGCTTGTTAACATTTGCTTGGTCAAAGATCTGACAAAACGGTAGATGTAACCGCTTTGCCAGTGGTGGTTGCTGCTAGCAACAGAATACATGATATCCATCAAACCATCCGTGGTGTGTTGTTGGACTGAAACTACAGTTTGCTTCGTAGAAATAATAATAATACATAATCTTGTCAAGGAATCAGTCCTGGGTGAGCTGGGTTCAGATACATAAAACTCAGTGCTTTAAGTCACAACAATTATTACATCCGATTTGGATAAGAAACGTTTTGTACATGTTATTGCCACGTTTCTAAATGTTTGTTAGTCTTCTTACTACCATACTGAAGAGTTTCGATGACAGTATGTACATGTACATACAGTAATGCACTTTTTAAATAACCACCAGTTTCTGAGTAGAAAAGTGTGTCTTTAATCCTTATGTGCCAACTCTTGCACATGACATGCCCACTGCAGTGTTTTTCTCAGGACGTCTCCAGACACACAGAAACCTGATTAACTTTGGCATTCTTCTTGCAGTGACCTGAGCTTTGAATTAAAGATGACCGCATTAGGCATTGCTCCAGCTGGACCCTGTTATGTAAAAGTGCACCTACTGACACGACCTTTTGTGCGAATGGAAAGTTGTAATGCCTCACTGCACAAGCGGCAGCGCTGGTCATCGCTGGTTCAACAAATTGAAAACGCCCCAGAAAAGTGCAAAACAGTTTAACTACAGTCTTTCAGTAGAGAAAATATCATATTTCCTCTATCCATCTCTTTGTTTTAAATAGATTTTTAGGGACATTAAGTAGCAGCCTGAGGAATTCACACCATCCAAAAAGCACTTACGAGAAGTGAAGTTGTTAGTATTTTTAGTAATGTGGAAATATTGAAGATCATATTCAGATGTAATGATGTTAACCTTGTATAACAGTTCATCTGACATATGGCTCTCTTCATTTCCATTGTATTACTTACCAAATTACTGTCATGTCAGAACTTGACACTATAACTCAAGAGATTATAGATTGAGGCAATTATAAACTCAGAGATTTGAAAACAAGTTAAAAAAAGGCTTTTTATTTTAACGATTTTCCAGATGGGAACCTAAAGTGAACCAGAGGTGTCTCTGTCACCTATTATACCATATGCTAATATCTTGGTTTGAATCAAGGTAAATTATTCTCCTATCCCCCTGTCATCGTCACATTCACAGCTCTGTGTGGCTGTTTCTTAGTGATCCATGATCCTCTTGGTATGAAAGACTTCGCCAGCTCACAAGCTGCCTGTCTGAGAGTGCATCAAAAGAAGCTTGCATTTCCAAATCCAGCCGTTTAAAGGGCTTAAGTGCACAAGGAACTTTTGCACTTAGCGTTAGGTGACTGACACAACTGCTCTTTGATTTTCATACAATGGCGAAAGAATAACATTGAGGTGCTCATAAGATGGTTACCCTTTGATTTCCCACTAGGGTTATATAATCTTACATTTAACACACAAGAGAGATTAAATTGTAATCTTCTCGATTAAATGCTTGGGAATTCCAAAGTTTTGATAACTGAAAGATATCGTTTTTTTATTTGAGCTGCCCCATTAGCCTCATATCATACAGTAAGTCAAGCAACTGATATCGTCCTGTTTGTAGTCCCAGATCAAGTCTTTGAGAGTCAGTTCAAATAAAAGAGTAATGAAAAACAATGAGATGTGCAGGGCACGATCAGTATATGCAGATTTCAAAGCATAACCTTCTTAATTGACTTTTTGGTACATTCAGAAATCTTTATTTCAAATAAATGAGGGACAAATGTAAAAGGAGAAATTCTTCTTTGCAGGGGATGAATTATTCAGTTATACAGTCTGAATTATACAGGCTTGGAGAGAAAGTCAAGTAAAAATGTTTTAAACCTTAATAATTAAATGTTAGTTCAATGCCAGTAACTTACTAGCAGTACACTCTTGAAGAGTTGATAATAAAGTTACATCTCTTTTTGAACAATCATTTGTTGAGTATTCAGTCTTGGAGTCAAAGGTGTACTTTTTTCAGGTAATCATTTTCAAGGTGAGATTGCCATTCAGAGCTGAAGATCAGAACTATCCATTATCAAACTATATTTTCTTCCCCCACTCCATTACATCAACAACTTTGCATTGTAGAGAGAAAATAACGTCAGAAGAAAGCAGCAGCCTAAGGTCAGTACTAGACAAAAGGACTAAATAAAGTCCATACTTATTCCCAACTGACTCCACTCTCACCCTGAGCCTGCACATGGGACGCTGCTGGATCAGCAGCATTATAGAACTCAATCAAGGACAGTAACGCAATGACTTCATCATTAATCAAAACAGCGCTGGGTCAATACTGGATACGAGCACAACAGTTACACTGTAAAGTATTCATTCACCGATGTGACAGCGTTGATGTCCTATTCTTTGTGCATTTTCTGTCTTTGTGAATATCCGTCTCTTCCTGTCTCTCTCATTGTGCCTCTGTCTCTCTCCAACCCTTCTTCGGTTTTCTGTGCATACTATGTTAAGGTCATCAGTTACAAGTCAATCATTCTGGCAGGAGACACAAACATATCATGATCTGTCATAAGTTAGGAGGGTGAGTGACGTAGCCTCCTGCTAACAGTGATATGGAAGAAACAAACACAAGGAGACACGCTCTGTTCAGCAATGTCATCTGCACAGTATAATCATATGACTGCTACAGACACACATGCTGGTAAACATCAGAAAAGCTCTGTAGCTGCGTTTGCTCATTTAATAAGTTTGGTTAGCTACTGACACAGGAATTCATTAGTTAACCAAGAGGAAATTAAATGTCACCACTGTCAAAACTCATCCAAAACTAATTCAATAAAACTGTATAATTTTCCAATTTACAAATACACATTTGTGTTGTTTGATTTGCTTCATGAACTGTAAAAGTAACAACTAGGACTGTTTTCATGTTTCATTTATGACAAGTAATTCTAAGAATTAAATCTGAAGATAGGAAAAGGTGTGAAATTGAGAAGTCTTAATCAAAAAAGAATGTGTCCTGTAGTTTGGTGTAACTGACTGAACTGGCCATCCTAATCTTGCAAACTGTTCAGAAAAATAAAGAATTGTGTCTGTTCACTGTTACTCGCCTCTTATTTTCGAGTCTTGCTTCTTAATCATCTTTCCTGCTTTTCTCCTCATACTTGAACTTCACTCTCCTCCTCTTTCTCTCGGTTACTCTCATCCCTGACAGGACCTCTGGCTGGCTATCCCATTCTTAAATCACCCTTATCCTCTCAAGCACTCAGGCAACCATCACCAGGCAGAAGGCGCAATGGGCGAGGAGAGACAAAGTTGGAAAGATGAGGAGAGTTGGTGGAATAAGACACGGTTTTGTGTTTCATGTAAATGGCCCACAGTCAACAGGAAAGAGAAAGGAAACATACTAAAAGAAGAGAACAATAAATGAATTAGATGAGAGGAGAAAAAAAGGGATGATAAAGAAGTTAGTGAGAAGAACAGCAGCAGAAGAAGGAAAGCTCTGAGAAAGTAAGGGCAAAGTCAGAGAAAAAACCCGCTGCCATCATTTCACCTCATAAAATTGTCTTTGTGTTGGCTGGGAATGCAATGGGCCGTGCGAAGGCCCTGCGGCGGACCACCTTGCATTATCAGCATTTGCACACACTGTCTTTTGTGAATATTAAACTTTATGAAGCTGCTGATTCTGAGCACAGCTCTTGTTTCCTCCTCTAAGAAACAATGTAGAGTTTTTAAAGGAATAGTTCGACATTTTGGAAAATTTGCTTATTCGCTTTCTTGCACAGAGGGTAAACGAGATGGTCAGTACCACAATCATGTTAGTAAGGTAAATATGAAGCTACAGCCAGCAGCCAGTTAGCTTAGTTTAGCATAAAGACTGGAAAGCTGGGGGAAACGGCTAGCCTGGCTCCGTCCAAACGCCTCCTATCATCTCTAAAGGTCAATAATGTACATATTATATGTCATTTGTTTAATCCATACAGAAGTGTAAAAGTGAGAATTTGCCGTTTAATGGGGGTTATGTGCCGGACTATTTCTTCTTCACTCGGGTTTTTGTATGGATTAAACAAATGAGATACAATGTGATAATTAGTGAGCTTTAGAGGTCCCAATAGGTGGATATTGTTACCTTTGGACAAAGCCAGGCTAGCTGTTTTCCCTTGTTTCTGGTCTTAATGCTAAGCTACAATAACTGGCTGCAACTTCATATTAATTGTACAGACATGCGAGTGGTATCGATCTTCTCATTTAACTCTCGGCAAGAAAGAAAATGCATGTGTGTCCCAATATGTCAATCATTGCTTTCCAAACTGCTAACTTTCCTCGTCATCGGCTTTACTGTACCTCACTAAATGAAAGACACTTGAATGGCATGCGCTCCAAGTGATTAGAGAGGAATAATAGTATTTTTGGAGCTATCACCTTGCCCGTAGGTGGAGGAGGCGGAATAACTATTCATTCTCTGTCACAGTCTCTATTAGAAGCACTCTAGAAAGCTGGTAGGCCCACTTAGAGCTGTAATAAATACTCTGAGAGCCGAGGGACGGTGAAGACAGAGAGGGAACGAGAGTGGGAGATGACGGAGGGAGAGCTGATGAGGAGATGAGAAAGATTGCAGAGAGACAGTAAGAGGAAATGAAAAATAGAAAGACATGGAGGCAGAAGAGGATGCAAAAGGTGGAAATTGTTATGAAATGAATGGAGAAATGCGCAGAAGTGAAAAGATTAAGAGTGACACAAAGAAACAAGTGGAGCTTTAGAGATACCCCCGAGCTACTACTCTAAACAGAGACCTCAGTTGTAACACACATTTAATCTTTCCCTCCTCTTTCCTCTTCATTCTTCTTCTGTGGGATGTGGAGCGGTCGTGGCTGCCAGCAGGGGCTTGGCAAACACAGAGCTCCACGGCTGACGCAGCTCGGACGATCGCTTCCTCCCACTTCTATTTTGTGTGGACGGCCATTTGCGTGAATTATGACCCAGTCCCTAGGAAGACACTGCAAACATCTGCTAGCTGATTGGCTCATAAATTCACCCAGCACCTCAAAGCCCACCATCCATTGTGTTGTCTGTAGTCAAACAGAAACAACAAGAGGCCCGTCCTGCCAGGCTCGTTCCAGGTCCTTGTGGCAACGACCAACAAAAGTCTGCCTTAATGTGCCTTGTTATTGTGATTGCCGCTGCAATTAAGGCCCGTTCTCGAAGCACATTTGAACATGTTAACAAAAAATAGATGTGATGCAGGAGATTTAGGTCAAGTCAGTAAGTGAGAATTTTCTGAGAGCAGCCTCTGTTAAGCTCCACTTTTTGTCAAGAAAGATCAATCAGCAACAATAAGCCTATCTTTAAATGACAACACAAGATTGGACTGAGGCCATTATACACCACTGGATTACCAACAAATGCAGGCAACTGCCCTGGGGTCCAACTCCAGGCTTCAGGAAAACTGTGTTTTCTGATTTGTGCTAATTCAATTGAAAATGTGTTTGGGAATATGCACCATTAAATCAAAATATCTACTGTAATGTTAAATGCCTTAAGCTGGGTCATGCTTTCCTTCCTAATCTTGAGGTGCCTTCTTGAAGAGGGTCAAAATCTAGGTCTAAACCTTTATTACTTTAGTTGTGTGCTTATTTCATTTGATTTAACCTATATTTTTAGGCCAAGACGGCAGAATAAACAAAATCAGACAACAAAAAAGAACAATACTAAGAACAGGTAACAATACTAAAACAAGGATAAAAGTAGGATAAGAACAGAGAGAATTAACAATGGAGTCATTTACCAAAGAATTTACAATAGTCCTGAATTCCGCTTAAGATTTCAGATTTATCTTTTATTATTTATTTATTTGAATAGCTTTTTGCAGATTCCAGGCTATTCCAGGCATCTCTGTCCATACATAAGTGCCAGCTGATATATAGGTCTTGTGATCTGCTATAATGATTGCAAGATTAACTCAAGATGCAAGGTAATTAATGCATTTACTCAAATTACCCCTGCAGCAAATCTGGGGCCAGGTAATATTATAGCAGAGAAAGCAGAGACAAAGTGTATATTGCCACGAGAAGGGGAGGAATGTGAAGCTAATAAGGGACCAGGAGCTCATTTTTTGACCCAGGGCCCCATAGTAGGTTGATCCATCCATGCCTCTACCGAGCTTGGCATCCTGTGTCTGGTGATGGTCCCATTGGGTTTTTCAACAGAAATGATGCAAGGCCCCCCAAAAGGCTCATAACTCCTCTGCCTTGTACCGCCCACATTTACTGCATGTCTTCTTTTAAGTTGAGCAGAAGCCCAACAAAAACACTGTCTCAATGCATCTCTCTTAGGGAAAGAACTTGCCTGCATCTACCTACATCAATGTCAATAAGGGATAATAGTCTTAACCCATGTCCATTTCATCATTGTAGTTCAAGAAAACATTGGTGCCCCTAATATTGCTGTGCATTCACTACCTACACATGACACAGAAAGCACACACCTTCATGTAATCTATGCCCTCTAACTTCGAGGTCAGGGTAGTTACAAGTATTAAAGCGGCTTATAGTTCTTATGCAAGACCTGCAACCTCTAGAGAATTAGCCTCGTAAGACAGACAAGAAGTTACTCAAAATGTCCGTGAAAAACTGAATTAGAATTTCATGACAGCGCAGACTGTTAACGAGCCCAAAGCATAAAGACTACATTTTGTTTAAGGACCGTTCGCTTAACCATTTATTTGTTCGGATGCAGAACATCCCCACGTGTAAGTACACAGGTGTGTTGTTACCTTTGATTCAGGCTGGCTGGGCACGGTATGTGGCCGGTGAAGGTCCCGGTTTTGTGGTTCATTCTCCTTTTCGCTGATTTCCGTCATGTCGGCTCAGAAAATGCAGGTTCAACACCAAAGCTGACACAAATCGATAAGTCCACGGTAGCTGAGGAATGGGGGAGCTATGCACACAGAGGTTTAGACATCGCTACAGTGTCTCACCCGAAGAGGTAGCGCTTGTTTTAACTGTCAAGTCATCTTCCATGAGCAGCATCCGTCTGGGAATTTTCTTTTGAGTATAATTCGGTATTCCGTCGAAAAGGTGCTTCTTGCTTTCTGGTTTAAATTGACCGACAATGATATACTCGGTGGAAGAAATTATCCAGTGGCCGCTGCCAGTATGTTTGGCCACTTCGCTGCCTCGCTCCTCCACCGGCCAGTTTTCCTCCCCTCGCGCGCACACACTCACGCGCTCTTACAACAACTTTGATTTCGCCGTGACAACGTGCTCGACTCGTTCTGATTGGCCCAGACTTCTCAAACTACGCCAAAGGGACCGGTGGAGGATTGGCTGAGAGATGATGACGCCTAGAGAAGTGGGTGGTACAAGATTCAAGATTGAATTGGACAGGAGTTAACTTCTGTGATAAACGCTGTTGTTTACATCTTTAATTTTCAGTATATTAGAATGGGATTCACATCAACTAAATGTATTACAGAGACTACAGAGATGGGTGACAAATGAACGGAAAAATAACAGTGTCTTCAGTGTTGCACCTTGGCATAGATTGTACAAGTCTCTCTGGTGGAAGGATGAACGATATTCCCTCGTTTGGTGATTGATGTCCACTGGTGTCCACTGGTGGAGTAAGTACTCAGATCCTTTACGTAAGTAAAGGTAACAATACCACAGTGTAAAAAACAATCCTCTGTTACAAATAAAGGTCCTGCATTCAAAATCTTACTTGAGCAAAAGTACTGGCATACAAAGTACTAAATGTATAAACATTTCTCATTATGCAGAAAAGGCCCATTTAAGGAATAATTTATCTTATATCACTGGAGTATGATTATCGATGCAGTAGAAGTATAAAGTAGCAGAAAATGTAAATACTGAAGTAAAGTAGATCTGCAAGTATCTCGAAACTGTAATGTAAATACTTGAGTAAATGTACTTAGTTACATTCCACTACTGGTCGTGGTTGCATGGAAGCATCCTGTCGAACTTACTATACTGTACTTAAACACAATGTTGAGGTATTTGTACTTTATTTGAACAATTTAAGCTACTCTCTACTTTTCCTCTACATTTCAGAGATAAACATTGTATTATTTACTCCTCTACATTTATTTGACACATACCATATGATCATCTTATACAATATGACACATTGTTACATAATAATGTACCCAGCAGCATAAAATTTTGTTTAAATTAAAATTTAAATTAAGGCCAGGCTTGACCAACTACAACAGTAATATGTTACTTCTACATTAATGCATCAGGAACAATAATCAAATAATATAATATATAACAATAGCATTAGCCATTTGTCTGTGAATAATAGTTTTATAATAAGGTTTTGAATACATGACTCATTATTTTTACACTGTTGTATTGCTTCTTTTACTTAAGTACTTACTTAAGTCTGAACATCTCTTCCACCACTGGAAGCGTCTGCATTCATTATGTTTCTCCACTCATTTACTCAGGCTTGTCCTTTGATTCCCTTCTGAAGCTCTGAATGAAATTGCTTTACTGATTTGAAAACGTATGTACTTACAAAAACTGAAATCGAAAGATGATGAATTGTACATGGGCAAATAAGTCCATTGTCCTTAAATAGGTTTTGTTGCATTCCTTTGGTTTATTCATCAGCAAGAAAACAATAAAACAAAGAAGTCATGGCTCCTGCTGCTTCTCTTGCTCTGGTAAAATACAACAACATAGACCCTCACAGGTGCATGCTGGTCCTGTACCTGCTTCCCTACATCAACCTGAGATAACAGTTCCACCTAATTCTTACAAAACAATTAACTGGCAAAAGAAAATGCTGTCTAAATCTAGTATGAACATTACAAGCTAACAGTGTTGGGGTGTAACATAATTGTTGAGAGCCACAGGCGACCAGACAGACACAGCAGTCTACACAGAGCACCAGCAGCCAAGCATGGGTGGCTGATTCAGCACCAAGGACAGCTCTGCCTGCCTCTGTGTGCGTGTGTGTGTGTGTGTGTGTGTGTGTGTGTGTGTGTGTCTGTGTGTGTCAGTTATGATCAGCCTTCCCTGCATGTAAAACTGCGTAGTTTCATACTCACCAAATTATGTTTATTTCTAATCTGAACACTGATAGAATGTGTCTTATCAAGCAAGCTCAGTTTTGGTTGTTGTATTAACAGCCTGTGTACAATATGTAGTGTGTCTTCCACCACTCTGAGCTAAGTATAGCAACAACTTAGAACAAACCAATAGCACTGACTACTAATAATTTCTGCTTCTCGCCCAAGCAGATATGTGAAGCTAACAGGACAATGGTGACATGATAATTAAAAAGACAGAAGCTGGATAAGTGAACATCCATTAATTATCTGCTTTTGGTACGATTTTATTCATATTTAGATAATATATTCAAACAAACCAGTTCATCCTTGAGCATGGGGAAAACACTGTAAACTGTGTTCTCTCTCTCTCTCTCTTTCTATCTATCTATCTATCTATTGCAATCAGAGGAGTCACAGTTCTTTTTTTTTTCATTCCTAAAACTAATTAATATGGGACTGCCACAAGTAAAATGTGACTACATCTTTCCTTTTCTGTTGAGCAAGATATTCTCTCAGAGGCAGAGTAGGTCTGTACACCATGTCCCAGTTTTTTAGTGGCAGTTGTCTGAAACAATCATGGCTGGCCTTCAGCAGCTTGACAGTGAACTGAAAGCCCCTGTCACTGAAACAATATCGTGTTGTGGTGAAGAAGGTAATTATGCAAATGAGAGACCATATTATTTTATCATAAATGCATGAAAGAGCATATAAGGACTTCTCAAGGGCTTCTCAGTGTAATTGTGTGTGCCAGAGACGGCATATATAAGCTTTAAAACTCCACTGTGAATTGAGAGTGTGACCTTATATACTGTAGTGCTACACATACACAATTACTATAACCTATATAGTTTTATGTAATCACAGTTCTCCCTTTACATTGTTATTTCCTAATGCTTTAAAGTGCCACAAATGGTGCAGTTTATGTTTGCATGTCACAGATCAGATTTGTGTTAATTTTGCATCGAATCTTATTAGTCTGGCAGATACCACTCAAAGTTTGAGTGATTATCTGTGCTTTCTAATGCATCTCAGTGCCCACATGATCATTTGTGTATTATGCATGCAAGTTTCATAACTGTTGGCCATTGAAAAAATATGAAAAAAACAGCATCAATCTGTCAAAACAAAACACAAACACAAATAAAAGAAGAAAAACAGTCATATGCTGTCATGTCCTGGTCTAGCTGGTATCCATTTTGCAGCATCATATTTTATCAACTGCTGGGGGGGGACTTTTTTTGCTCTACTTACGATACACTACCCGCCATCCACTCACTCTCAGTCTGTTTTACACACACACATACTCAAACATAGACACCCTGTAGATTTTACCTAACTCTGTTTGAAAGGCAGTAAAATGTTTCATATAGAACACGGGTCTTGTTTTAAAAACAGAAACAAACACTGTCACTTCGATAAAAGACTTGTGAAGGATGTATTACTTGTCTTTTGCCTCTAGTCTTATTCTTTTCCCCTGCAGCTCCAGGTGTCTTGCTACATTCAAATCTATCACCTAAAATATACATTGGACCATTCATTGCACACCATCTACAGTACAGTGCATTTGTGAGTGTGTGTGTGTTTGTACTGTATGTGTATAAAGTGGAGCTGCAAGGAGCAAGCAGCTGGGATTAGGGTCCTGTAATCGGAAGGCACATGACCTGATATGACTCTATTTAATCTCCCCATCCACTCAAATTAGCATAACCCTATTCTCTCTGTGCTTACTGTCTATCTATCCTCTCTTCTTCTCCTCTCTCATTTTAAAATCCATCAGTCTACATCCACTCCCCCTTGTTTGCTCGTTATCACTCGTCATCTATGCCAACTTTGTTTATTATCTATTTCCAGTGGAAAAGGAGCCATGTCGCAGCAGGCAGTCTAGTGAGACAGCTGACGTCAGCTGTTTCTCAGCGCAGGGTGGCCAGAGATTTTAGCTTTTGCTTTGGGAGGCTTTGGTTAGGCTCTGCTTGGTTTGTGGTTTATCTTGAGTCTGACAGGTTCCCATGTGGTTCTGTTTGGCCACAATTCAGCACAGATCCTTCTCAACCATAAGAGAGAAAGTACTGGTGATGCTGACTGTCTTAGATGTGTGGTGTTTTGTGAAATCTATGCTATAACTGCTTATAAATGTATGACTCGCTGCCATTTTCTCCATGTGTGACAGACGATGTATGTTTCACCACTGTCATTATAATTTAACTATTACATATAACAAACCATAGCATCTCTTGAGTAACTCATGCTGCAGCAAGATCCAATTGCTCTATTCTTCTTTATTTTATGCATTAACTCTCCATAATTAGAACATTTTACTGGGAAATGACCTTGCTAATGCAAATATTATCTCTCTATCATCTTATATCAACTTTAAAAGGAAGTGCAGGGCTCAGAGATCTTCCCTGTATGGTGCCAACAGATTTTATTAAACAGAATTCATCTGGGTAACATTAAGATGTAACAAATGCATTAATCAGCTGCTGACCGTGTCAATATAAATATGTTTTTGGTCTCACAAGGAAAAACATATTAAAAGTAAAAAAGAAAGTGATATAATAATGTAATATAGGGGTAAATTTAAAGGTAACAACTGTGGAAATAAAGGTTATAATAGTGAATAATTGAAGGTAGTTCATAATGTGCTTATATCCATATGCTGAGACTGAAAAAACGGTGGCTCATAGAAGAAGCTGTTCCAACAGTGGGTGGCCATCATGAATGAATGGATTGATGGATGGATGGAAGATTTTTTTTCTATACATGAAAGGAACTATTACAAATCAGAACAAAACAGTAAACAAAGATTTCAATTAAATAAATAAATAAATCATCATTTTCCTCACTTCTTGGATTTTAGGTACTTCCTTAGGCCTTACTAAACATAATAACGTATTATAAATGCAAACAATCTATTAAACATTCAAACAAATCCATGTCATATTAACCAGATAGAATAAGATTGTAAGGGTGAAAAGTCCTTATTTGAACTTGCATTGGTTGTTTATTTGTTCAACCCTGAAATGGCTCGGAGGGAAAAGGACCAATATGCCTAAAGAGAGGAGTGTGTAGCAAGTAGTTGCAGTCTTTGCAGGGAGCTGGGTGTGGTGGTTAAAAACACATCAAAGTCTGTTTACAGGTATTTGGGAGTACTGCTGCCTATATGAGAAAAGGTGTATAAAGCCTTTTGTTGTTTCAAAGGGAGCTGAGGGAAATCTGATAACTTGTCTCAAATGATGTCACTTGAGTCAGTTGGGGCTGAAGACTACAAGTTTGAAAAAAAAGAAAATCTGGTGGTGTGGAGTAAGAAAGAAGTGAGCTTACCAGACCTCTGTAGCCCGCTCCTTTCTCATCTCTGCTTAAGGCTAGCAGCTTGAGGCTACATTAGCCGCTTCTAGCATAACACACCCAAATCTCCAACCAAACTGTTGGCTGTTGAGTTGCATTATGGATAATGTAGGCGATAAGGAAAAAGAATGCATGGGAAAAAAAGATGATATCTCTTGTTCTGCTGCACTGATCTTTCCAAACTGCCCATCGTGAGTCCGACAATGTTGTACAATGCTAAATCGGTGAAGTATTCTTTTGAAGATCAAACTAAGCATGTGATTCAGAAACTACATTCCAATAGATTCCTCTTGGCCATGTGTGCCAGCTGCCCTCAACCCCCTCAACCGAACAAACACTGACCATAACAAACTGGTTTTCAAGATCTTGCAGAGTGTGCGCTGGTCTGTGCAAAACCGGGTAGGTCACTGAGGACAGTCGCCACATGTTATATTGTCGTGTGCAGCAGGATGCAAATCTCTTGCCTCCAAACTGAGCCTCGTCGGAGCAGTCAGAGCCATCATGATTTGAACTTTATGATTGAGCTCTAGATAGATCTGTATGCAATCCTGTAATTGTAGCTGGTTTATGATGAGAGTGTGATGGGGTATATGTAACTGGAGTGCTGTTGTCCTCCGAAAGAAAAGCTGACATGCTGGTATAATGTTCCTCTTTTTGCCTTTGCACAATGTTAAATGATGGAAATAACAATGCTGGACATTGTGGCTCAGTAGGTTTCATGGGCAATGTGAATTTAAAGATTTGTGAGAATCTGAATGCACAGGGAAAAGAGAAAAAACTACTTCAAGTCAGTCTGCCTTGCTTGAAGCTATAAGCCCACTAGTTGAAAAAAGTGTGTTTTTTTAAAGATCCTTTTCTATTTAAATGAGAAATCTTAATTTAAACTCTTTGATGTAATGAACATCCACAGATCCCTGCTGTATCTGGGTCAAACGGTAACCTACTAATTCCTGATAGGAGACAAATCTCTCGCATGATGTAACAACCAAACGTTTGCTCATGTGCGAAACTGCCTTGTTTTTTATTTATCACTTTGAAGAGATTTTCACCGGTAGCCCGCTCCTTGTGGAATACATGGCCCACTTCTTTCTGCGTGGTTTTGTTTTGTATGTGCGGTGGATCTATATTGCTTTTTTGAGATGTAGATGTTCATGTGTGCTTCTCTATTTTCATGACAAGAAAGAAAAGATTTACACTGTGTCAGAATCTGATGACAATGTGACAACTGAGTCACAGTTGTACAGCTGATTTTAGACCCTTTCCACCAGGTTAGGTGTGAATTATGAAATATAGAAAGGTGTGAGATATCATAAAAAGAAATGCACAAGCAAGGCTTTCACGGTGTCAGGAAAACAAGATGTGATGAGAGAGATTGGTGCAAGAGAGACAAAAAGAGTGAATAAAGAGAACGATAGATCAAACAGCGAAAGGTCTTGAGGAATTATTTCATTCACATTTATCACATTTTAGAGCCAGACCTTTAAAATGTGAGAATTCATTGGTTTTTTTATTTAGCCGAAACTCCCAAAATGAAAGGAGATGAACAGCCATATATAGAAAGCGACATCATATATTACTAAAGATTTCACTTGCTGTGAACCCACAGGAATGGAAGGCAAGGTGTGTGAGTATTACTCTTGAACAACAGATGCTATTCATATATACTGTGAGATAAATCAAACATTCACTCGTATGGGTGTGTTTGTGTTGGGGCGGAATCAAACAGGGACCCACAGGGTCAGGTGAAGCCCAGACTTTAACTTCATTATAACAAAATAAGATAATTGTAACTTAGCAACAACAAAAAATGTAATTGTCTGACTTTAACTTGATTATATCAAAATGATTCTGACCTGATTATATCAAGAAAACATATGATGTGCTGCCTCACACACTAAATAACATGGGTCATTATGCACTCAGTCAGCAGTCCCAGACAGATGTATAATGTACCAAGAGAACATGAAGATATACTTTCTCTTATGTGGTGAAGTATTTATAATCTACATAAACTACATATGGGGAAAAGTTCTCAAGAAATTGTTTCTATCTGGAGAGGCTTTGTACTATACTGCTGCTTTATGTCAGTTTAGCAATGCAAGGAACACTAAACTGTATCATAACGTAGATTTGTTGCCCCCAAATTTAGACAAACAGTCCCCAAACAGTGACAGGGGAAACTGGGCCTTGAGTTTAGCTTAATTTACAACAAGCCACTCCTGAGATGTAGCTTAACAAGACTAAGAGTCAGCAGCTGTTCTAGTGGCTCTTTGAGGCTGTACTTATTCACAGTATGCTTTGAGTGAAATGCTAACATGCTAACAATTGCTAATTAGAACTAAATACAGATTTGGCTATTTCCTGGTGGTGGTGGTGTTAGAAAGTAAGGGGATACAAGTTATTACAATTCATCATGAGGGCCGACATGAATATCTATATGAAATGTCATGACAATCCATCTCATAGTGGATCTCATAGAGATATTTCACTGAAAATAAACCTCATGCTTGAGTGTTTCCATTGTGTGTTACTCTGCTACATTTCAGAGAGATTTATAGTTTATACCCTTACAGATAAAGATTTTGCAGATTTTGACACAAATGACACAGAAAGGCAGATTTACTTGGGGAGCCAAAGTCAAAAATAATTTGCTCAACAAACGTGACCGCTATATTTAGCCCCAGGAGCAGATAAAACTAAGACTACTACATGCCAATGCATACACGTGTTGCTGTTTTTCTCTCCTTGTGAGAACCAGTTTGAAATTCAGTCATTTTTGCAGGATATTTGGTTTTGTCTCTTTAGTGATTTAATTTTTTAGGATAAGAACCTCATTTTAGGGTCAAGGTTTTAGAATGAATCCATTTACGAGAGAAAACTGTGTGTGTATATGTGTGAGCCCACAATAGCGAAATGGCCTCTATTCCTACTGAACAAGGCCATATCAGTGAACACTGACCACAGTCACAATTACAACCACTCTCTCTCTCATTTTGAATGATACAACAGACAACTCCATTTACAATTAGAAGAGATTTTAGCAATGAATATGTTAGACACAAAGGCACTGTCACATTTTCCTAGTATATAGGTTTATAGCTGCTTCACATGAACTTGTGTGCATATGTGATGAGTTTATGATTTGTGGGGGAAAATATTGTGTGTGGGGATATGTGTGGATTTACATTTGTTGGAAGTGGAAAGCAGCTTGAGAAAGAAAAGACCGTATGCTACAACACAAGCGACGATGATAGAGGCATGATATGATATGAGATGACATTAGAACAATTACAAAATTATTTCTGTACTTATTGTACTAATTAAAACTCCTAGATGCTGAAAGTGTTCCTTTCACATTATGAGAGTTGTCATTATTTAGACAGTTCATAGTGTAGAGGCACCGAAAATTAGGTGCCTGATTTTTTTTTACTGCCACACTGAAGGAGGCGTGCTGATGTTCATACAATTTTGTCATGGTTTGTAATTTAAATTAATGAATCACTTAACAATGCAAAACATTTTCACTCTCTCACTTCCAGGATAATGTCAGATCAATGCCAATAATTACTTATAGCACCATACTAATGATTTTGCATGTTTGCATATAATTGACATTACTGATGACCAAAGCATACCTAAAGTGTTTGGAGTTAAATCCACCAGCCTTTGGTTTCAGCTGGTTTTGCACTAAGTTTTGGTTTAGAACTTGGATAAACCAATAATACATGCTGTCAACTTCAACACCACATGAAAATAAAATTTGACTGACTATTCACAGAGTCAAATACAGTGGGGGGTATACAGTGCTTCCAGTTTAAGTAAGTTTCAAGTAACTAAGTTCATTTTCATATTGTAGTGAAATCACTAAACCACTGGCTGCCAAACTTATACTTACTTTATAGGCAAGACAAGTTTATTTGTGTAGCACCTTTCAACAACAAGGCAATTCAAAGTGCTTTATATAAGACATAAAAGGCATTAAGACAAGACATTAACAGATAAAACAGGAAAATACAAATTACAGAGCAGTAACAGTCAGCCAGTCAGTCAGTCATTTTCTACCGCTTGTTCCCGTTTAGGGGTCGCGGGTAGCAGTAAAAGTGCTATACAAAATATAAATAGTCCAAATTCAATTTAAGAAAAGGCCATGGCAAACAGTTATAGTTAATAGGCCTTAATGCCTTTAACATATTATAAGTGATGACATTCCCACCTCACAGATGATTTATTAGACTCAGAAATTAACCTAGTGCTGCAAAGATTGGGGGACATTAATATGCACTTAAAGAAAAAGAACTACAGTTTTCAATAAATTTTGGCATAATAGCACCACAAAAGTGTAGTAGAACAGTAGAACTAAAATCCCCTTAGGAGTAATACAATAGACTCAAAGGAGATGTCATGCAATAAGTCTCTATAAACCCATGAAGGAGCAGCACACTAACAGTACACCCATAAGTGTCTGCAGGAGTAATACAGTGATATTTTTTCAGAGACAGAGAGACATTGGAAAAAAAATGGATTATCAGCATGAGGGATTCTGTGAGAGAGTGGGAGCAATGGAAAGAGAGAGGGATGGGCAGAGAGGATGGGCAGGTGGCCAGAATGACATTGGGGTTTGTGTTGGACATGCCAAAAGGGGTTGGCACTGCCATTTGCTGACTCACACACCGTCCCCACGGGGATTATAGGGACAATAGACTTACATTTCTTTTTAATGAGTGCTACAGATAGCCTTACAGACACATCATCATGCAGAAATACAGCTACTGACAAGAGAAACGAGTAAAGGACACAGGCCAAATGACCTACTCTAGCACAGATACTAAAGCCCTTCAGTTTAAACTACTGCCCACAATAATGTTTGGTTTAGGTGGTGCATGTGATTGAGAGACACCACATTGCCACACCTGAGGGAAAATATATCTTATATATTGTGATTTGACATGACATGTTAGTTTGGACATGAAGTAATTGTGTAAATTAAGTTCTGCTGGCTGACTTGATCCGAAGGGGTGAAACAATTATGATTCCTGCTTAGAAATCAGAGGAGAATTACTAAACCAATAAAACACAAAATGATGGATTTCCTCATGGCTTAAGCTTTAACCACCAGAACCCAGTGTATGCCAGGGATACTCGAGTAGCTCATCCAGAGAGGCACATCTAGGAAATGACAAGCAGTGAATAAAATGACCTGATGGGACCGAAAACCCATTTTATATTTTTGATTACTTCTTATCACAAGGTGAACTTTCCTGTTTTACCCCCAAGATGGAGAGGGGTCAGTTTTATCAGTATTCGCTGGTGAAGGCCATGAGATATGGGTGAAAGCCATGGAAAAACCAAGTATGTGGACCTGAACTATTTGTTTGATTAGAAATATTTCCAAGGTCAATGAACCTTCAAACTCAACATTTTCTATTTGTTACACGTATATTTGTATGTATTGCGAGCATTACATTATACAAGCAAGTTTGTAATGAATGTGTCATTAAGTTTGTCTGAATTATTTGTTTTTTTCTAATTCAATATACTGTATTTGGTGAGGTGTAAAAGTCTCCATGGTGCTGAAAAGTTGCCATGGTCCTGCAAAGTAGAAGGAAAAAAAAGATCTACAACATTTATATTAACAACACTAACATTACAAAGCCATGCATCTAAGTGTCCATTCATACAGCATGTGTGGGCTACATTCTGCATTTCAAACAACTCTTACAGTGGTTTTAAATCCAAAATGTTTCGAGTAAAAGGAAAACTACAGTGAAATGCTAAGTGTTGATGCACCATAGCCATGAACTTAGGTGTACCTTCATTTCCCTCAGTTTTGCTGATGTTTCGCAAGCAATTCACTTTTATAGCCACTTACTTCAGTTTGCCTCAGCATAACTCTGAAGCTTGATACAGTCAGGGAAACTTGCCTCATCGCAGCATTTTAAAAAGACCAGCAAAGCCACATAACCATAAACTATTTGCCACAAAGCAGGTAAGGTCATGAAGGAAAAATATAATTTTGCTTCTTGTTTTTTCCAGTTCAAACAAGTATTTTGATACTTTAATATCAGAATGAAAATGCAAACTGCTGATGAACTGACAAAAGCAATTATTTCTCTCTAGGAATAAAAATGAATTCAACATCAATAAAGTAATCCACCATTTTCATGATTCAGTTGCAGGAACTTTTAAATGGAAAAGTAGGTTAAATATAATTTCAGTCTCAATACATTTAGCTTTGGTTGCTATTTCATGTCCGAACAATTATTATTCAGATCCTGATGCTGATCTACATGATCTCGCACACAAAAAATGCAAATTAGTGGCACAGTGACACCATTGCATTTCTATCATTGTTGAGTAAAACCAGGAACTTGTTATTAAATGCAAGACTCAATTTGCAGCAATCTTCAAGCAAAGATAAAATGTTCCACTGCCTTCATGCTGTAAGATGCAGCCTTACTCCAGAGAGCATAGATGGAGTTTGTCTTTGGCTCTTTATAATAATATTCTTAGTTCAGGATGTATCACTCTCAGGCTGAAAATACATCTACACTCTCTTCTCCTCACTCCTTCTTTTGCCTTTATTCTTACTTCCTCTTCTTTTAACCCCACCCCCCATCCCACCACCTCCGATGCCTCCCAAAGCTAACTGTGTGCAGCTATAAAGCTTAACTAACTGGCAAATGACTGCCTCCTTTTGCTTGCTTATCTACAGGATAAGCTGGGAGGTTATTTCCATGCTATACAGCTCATCAACAGTCACGAAGCGCAGCCCTTCCTTATGTGTCGAAGGGGAGACGGCAATTTGCTGAACCCCCTCTCTGCATCTGTTTTTGTCTCAGATGCCTGAAATGTAATAAATCTGTACACCACAGTGATGACATTGTAACACACACTTGTACCGTTACCTCTTCAACCCATGAGGACAGAAAAAAAAAAGAGTTAAAAAGTGGGCAAACGGGGAGCTAGCAATGGAGAGAGAAACAGTCAAGGATATAGCTGAGAAAGCAGACGAATAAGATAAAACAGCATAGGGCAGAAAAGGAGGAATTGGCAGAGGAACTACCTGATGAAAAGAAGTTGAAAATGTACATTCATGATGGGAAGAGAATTGAACTGGACCTTTGAGTACTACAAGATGGGACTAAAGAGAATTAACTGCACATTCAATTTGGCCAGCATAGTTTCTCTGCTGCCATAGAAGATTTTACAAGAGTGAGGAGTAACTAGAGACAAGTGAGACAAGTGACAAATGAAAATGGACAGACTAGCTATTGCAACACAGAGGGAGTAACACTAAGAGTCAACAGCTATGCTTGTAGCCCTGTGAGGCTGTACTTAGGCATAGCAGTGCTTTGAGCTAAAGTTCAACATTTTAGTTAAGCATTCTAACGATTGCCAATTAGCACTAAACACAAACTGCAGCTAAGTTCACTAATTGAATTAGTTTTGCAGTTATCTGGCCATAAAACAAAGTATTGGACAAATCGGAATTTTGACCTGATGATGGAAAATATGTTGAAGCTGAATTAAACAGGAAAACAAACATTAACAGTCTAGAAATTTTGGCTGCAGAGTACTCTGTGATGCAATTTGAAAATGTCAGGACTTGTCTATAGCACATGTGAAAAAAGTGACTATCCATGACAATAATAGGATTTGGGGGTTTTTAAAAACAGTATTTATGTCAGCTGACCAGATCTGAAACTGCTCAGTAACATCACAAAGACCTTCAGTCGGTGAGGGATGAGGGAAAAAGCAATAACGGGCATATATTCCAAGCAGTAAGATTGAGTGTAAAGCCAGGCAGAAAGTTTGAGTGGCAAGGTCGGCAACAGTGAAATTATCCGTGTTAAAGAAAAGCACAGATCAGCAATTTGAAAAGGTTGACAGGGAATAGAGAGTCAAGGAACTGCAGAAGGGAGAATGAGGAGTGGAACTTGCATTCTCAGTCTTTCTTTTATTTTCCTGTGCATTTTCCTTGACAAAGTGGTTGGAAAGGCCAGGCAGATATTAGTACATTGATTATAATGAATTGCTTGGTTGTATCTGAGAGTGTGCAGCTAAATGGAATTCAGCAATCTGTTCTTTTCCTGCAGTCAATTAAACGTAGGGAAATCAAACCACATCTTTCCAGTATACTAGTGTTTGCAATAAGCGCGAATGGATTGAGAAATGTTGGCGAGCAGCTCTATCCATCTTGCATACTTCTTTACCTCCTTTTCAGCTAACATCATTCCTCTCGTGTGGCTGAACGAAGCTGACAAATTCAAACCCTTATGTGAATTATTGATTCAGTTTGGAATTTTGATCGTACTGCGAGCTGCTGTAGTGCATCCTTTTCATGCACCATTGTAGAATTGGGCTGTCCACTCTCAGGAACACTGTAAAGGCCTTGCTGTTTACTGTAACCTCTGTGTGTGAGGTCAGGAGAAACTGAGGATGTGGCGGTTGGTGAAATACATAGATTCAATGTACAAAATATGTGTGTACCAGTAAGCTGAATCTATTGACTTCTCTTATTAACCCTAATGTTCTGTTTGGGATCCTGGAGATCCCCTCTTTAAGAAAAACATACTTAACATTGTTTTATCACTGTCATACAGTCAGTAAATGGCAAACAAAGGAACATAATTGTTCATGCATAGCCCATATAACATATAAAACATAAAATATTTCTTTATTTGGTGTAATAATGCTTTGAGATCATTATGTATGTATACGTATTTGCATTTAAAAAAAATACGTATTTGTCACCTTCATCCAAGGTGCAAGCCCAGTTTGAGGCAAAGGGAAGAGTTACCACTTCAGTACTTAAAGGCAAAAATTTGGTTGTTGCAATGAGGAAACAATGAGGAATCAAAGCCAATGTCAGGAAAACATAAGAGATGAATTCATACCATTCACAAAGACAGTGAGGAGCAGATTGTACTGCTGCTCAATAGCAGGAAGAGGTGTGATGCGTTTTTTACAAGGACAGAAAAAAACAAAATGGCAGTGATGACATTCAAGCATCCTCTTGTAGTGATGCTGGAAAGTATTTAGCGGAATATGACACTTTTCAGCATCTATCCTTAGGGCGAGTTAGTACATATACAGTACAAAGGGTTAGATGACCTCCATCAGAGACCCATCAGCTGGGCTCTTTGGGACACTGACATGAATGGGAAGCCAACCAACTGCTAAGCAGCTGGCCGAAGCAAGCTGCTGCCTAGTAAAGTGCACATGGTTAATGATACACTTGTGCCATTTGAGCCGAGTATCATGTTTCTTTGACTCCATAATAAGAGATTGTTTTTAACATAAAGAGACTCTATTCATTTGTGTCAGCAAAGCAGTTTAGCAGGGCTGAAAAAAATTGCCCAGTCAGCAAGCTGAAGAAAGGCGATGGGTCAGAGGATCAGCAGACTGGGAGCCTTGGAGTCTCCTTTGGGACACGAAGGGTGACAAAGGTTAGAATGTATTTCTTTTCTTTCTGTCTATACAGGAATATATTCTATTGATTTACTGACACCGTATGACACTGGTATTTTATCTCCACTTCTAAGCTTCTATGCATTGAAAAGGAACAGGCATTACCCTCTAAACTAGAAATTTTAAGGGTCACAAGATGATTAACAGAATAAGAAAACAGAAAATATGAACAACTGTTTGTTTTGACAGAGTTTCCTGTAATATTAGCTTATTTTTGTCGTACGTTTACCATTAAAAATGATCCATATAATGCAAGGAAAAGAATCAATCTTTGAAAAAATTGGTCGCAACCGGTGACGAGGAGTCATAAGTAGACATCTCTTTGTTTTAAGCGGTTCAGGAATCAATCCTCTAAAATAATTGCATTATGTATCTTGGTGCAGACAAAATAATAACTCTTCAAAACAATTACTAGTAAAAAAAAAGGACTTTCATACAACCAAATTACCACTGGAACTGTACAACAAATCTGTCATATTAGCTAGCATGCCACTTAATCACCATGTCCTCATTGTTTAGTCTCAACCATATGTTAATGATTTTCTAGACTGTTCAACAGTAATTTTGCTGCACATGCAATTTATTTTTGCCCCTGAGGTCTGATAGTAATCGCATGTTGCTTCGAAACTCTCATATCGAGATGCTCTCCGCCAGACCTCCTTCACAGCTGAGCCATATTTGTGCATTGTAATTGTGCTGTTTTAAGTCATTTTCATTGAGATGACATTGTGTCTACCCTGTTGTATCTTGGTCTCAGTGAACAGAGAAGTCCGCTGGATGATGAAATGAGCAGTTGAGTTTGTTTAATAACTCTCTTTTTTTTTTTTTTTGATGACGACATTCCTTGTGACCATCCGAACGGAATTTGTTTTGTGCATCTTTGGACGTTTGCTTTTTCAGACCTGCGGTTCTATCCCTCTGGTTGCATCACGATTTCACAAATCTTAATACCTGTGAATAAAGGCATGGAATATCACTTAACCTCTACCCCATTACCTCTGGCAGTGTGTAAAAAAACCCATGTAATTTTGGTATCAACAATTAAATAGCCTGATCCACTGGTGCCATCTAGTGTAGCTGTCTAGCAGAGCAGTTGACTCTGGCACTAGCAAAAAATATAATTGACATCGCTATCCATTCATTCAATAGTTAGGAAGTGAAATCATCAAAATTAATTTACAATCAATAAATGTAGGATTTACAGATTATTACTTTAACTTTAGTTTAATATGGAAAATAGATGTTACCACATGCAGTAGCAAATTCAAACTACCTGTATTTCCATTTTATGCAACTTTATACTTCAACTCCACTACATCTCAGACTCAAATATTGTACTTTCTACTCCACTAAATTCTTCTGACAGCTTAATTTACTAGTTACTTTTCAGATAATATTTCATACCCTTCTTTTCCAGTTCAAACCATTTAGCTCCAAATTTTGTGATTGAGATTTTTTTCTGATAAACTGAAGGATTAAGTGTTCCTTTATGAGTTTATCCTTTATGAAAATTCTCCTACTTCCTAGGATAAATAAACCATTAAAAAAAACAAAAAAACAAACTTGGATTAGCTGGAAAAAGCATTGTCACAAAGACAATCTGGCAGGACAGTGAGGCTACAAACATTGCTGTAGATTAAATTAACCAAAAGTATATAAAGTAGTTACAATCAGCTCAACCTTAAACAGCAATAAAATGCAACGTACGCATTAATGCAGCAGTAATATTAATCCAAAAACATCATATATAAAATAGTAAAACACTCACAGGGACCATTTTACTGCTGCAGAACGAGTAATTTTACTTTGGATACTTTAAGTACATTTTGCTGATAATACTTACATACTTTTACTTAATCAAGGTTTTGAATGCAGGACCTTTACTTGCAGAGTATTTTCACAGTGTGGTATTAGTACTTTTACTTAAGTAACAGATCTGAATACTTCTTCCACCACTGACTACAAGAGGTGCAATGTCACTGTTGCTCGTTCTACTGATCTTTTCCTTTCATCTTGCCTGACATAAAATTAAAATACAAAAATGTGGCAGTGAAATTTTTCCAGAAGTGAAATTTTATTTCAAGCTTCCTCAAACTTTTACAGTTAAAAAATTACCAGCCTCTCACTTTTTCTCCATTATAATCAACATCAGTCGCAGTCCCCTTTCCCAATACTAATTTACACATCAACAGTTTAAAACGTATCAAAATCTAAAAAGTCCCACTTGTATCTGAAAAACAAGGCAACTGAACACTGTACCCTTCTTGCTTACAATACTTTTTTTAACAGATGTCACACTTATTTGGACAACATACAGTATAGTGGCAATCTTGTATGTTTTAACAACATATGAACAGCAGCAGATGTAATAAAAGTGAAAAGAAAAAAATCTAACATTGAAGACCAGTAAGGGCCTTCTGACATCACAGGAAAGACAAAAATAATGTAAATTTCTTAAGCATAAGGAAGTTGGTATTCTGGGGTGAATATGGATGAAATTTAACCACTTTCAAATAAAACTGGCTTCCCAGTCCCCAGATTATATGCTGATACTCAAACAGTAACATATGACATTAAAATACATCTTTAACAGGTAAATGATCACTCAAGAGAGCCACAATATTTTTGCATCCAGTTCCAATTTGTGGCTTGAGTTAAATAAATAGAAGTTCAATTTGTATGTTAAAAGGCATATTAAAAACATATGAGAAAATAAAGAGGGTTTCTAAATAAAATTAAAGGTTGCCAGTGAGGGCTGAGTCCATGAGGTCATCATCTTCATTTCTCATATACATTGGACTGGGCCGAGATGGACGCTCTGAACCCAGCATGGACAAAGATGAATCTGAAGCTGAGATGGGTGACCGGGACCAACTGTCTCCTTTTATTGGATGCGATGATGGCCCCATGGACATAGAGGACTTCTTTTTCTCTTTGTCCCTGTCCCGTTCTCTGTCCCTTTCCCGTTCCCTCTCTTTCTGCTTCTTCTTCTCCTTCTTGTGTTTCTTGTGCTTCTCTCCTGAGCTGAGGGGAATGGAGCTCATGTAGTCCTGGGGGGGAAGCGGGCGAATGGCCTGGTCGTCGTCTGAGCTCGGGCTGTTCTGGTGGGACTTCTCAGCCACTGAGCTGCTGCCTGACTCGCTTTCACTGTCGTGGTTGAGTGGGGTGTATCCTGGTGAGCGGCTGTGGCTTGGGGAGGAGCGGTCATGCTTGGGAGTAGAGCCACTGAAGAGGGGGGAAGCTTTGAGGCTAGAAATTTGAGGACGCATTGAGTCACTAGATCCTTCCCCTGCTTTTTGAAGGGTCACTTTGGCTTTGATACTTGGTGAGCCACCATCAGGTTTACTAATGATAATTTTGGCCAGACCAGTCGCACTCGCCCCTCCTGTTTTTGGATCCATCAACTTTTTATCCCCACTGTTCCCCACTGAAACAGACACTTTTGCTTTTGCCTCTTTATCAGACTTTTCCCGCTTATACTCCCCACTTTGAGAGGACGAGGCATGCTTGGAAGGACCCATGTTTGAAGGTCCACTGCTGGGAACATTTCCAGAACCACCACCACCAGGAGCAGATCCCGAACCAGTTCCCCCTACTGGTGGCCCTACCTCACAACCATCCTCTCCCACTCCTCCTCCACCTACACTCTTCAGTTTGTCTATGACTGCCGTAAGTGAGGGTTTCTTGTTTCGACTGGGAGACTTTCCTTTGGCGTTGGGGTTATTTGCATTGTTCTGACAACCCCCACTTCCTCCACCTCCTCCCCCACCACCACTGCCTCCAATTCCTCCTCCCGCTCCCCCTCCACCACCCCCATACTGAGACTGGGAGCCTCCTGAGAAGGCCATGGAACCAGAGGATGAGGAGGAGCTGGAAGAAGATGTGGTACCAGAGGAGGAGCTCCCACCCATTGGCTTCTGGGAGCCCATGCCTCCACCAGAAGACTTGGACCCTCCAGAGCTGCCACCTCCTGAGCCCATTGGCGATTTAGCCTTGGAAGAAGGGGGTGTTCCTGGAACCTGGGACTGCTGCATTTTCATAGGGGAGGATAATTTGTCACCAGAGCTACTGGAGCGGGAGTGAGAAGGGGAGATGTTGGGCTTTATGTTGGGATTCATAAGAGACCCAGGAGGCTTTCCCCCTTGAGGCTTAATTTTATTACCACTTCCAATTCCACCCCCACTACCTCCGGGGCCTGACATCCCATGTTTGGTGATTGGGGAGGACCCTGGTTTGCCAACACCCATTCCTTGGGAGGAGCCTTTAGACTGGGATGGCCCACCTCCACCCCCTATTCCTGCATTCCCTGGCTTGGAGCTGTTGCCTTGTGTTGTGGAGCTTTCCTTGGACTTAATCTTCCCAGAAGAAGATGAGTGAGAATGATGGCTTTTGCTCCCACTTGTTCCGCCAGCTCCTCCTGTGCTGCTTGTGGCTGAGCTGCTGGAGGTGTACCCACTATGGGATGACGTTTTCCCCCCAGTTATAGTCCCTTTTGCAATCTGAATAGTGATTTTGGGAATTGGAGGTGTGGCACCACCGGGAGGAGTTTGCGAGCGTCCTGAACTACCAGGAGACTTGGAGCCTCCTCCACTTATGCTTCCCCCAGAGCCTGAGCTACCACTAGGAGGCGTATATGGTCGTCCCCCTGAGCTGTGAGAGGGGGACTTCCCATCAGGGTCCAGCTTTTTGCGTTTGGGAGGCTTTTCTTTAGACTTTCCCTCACTGGATGGGGTCCTGCTACGTTTGATCTGTTTGCCCTCTGTTGAACTGCTCCCCATCGCCATACCAGAACTGCTCCCTCCATTCTCATCCTTTGGCCGCATGAGTCCCTGTTGCTGTTTAACTTTGGGTTCTGTACTTTTAAAATCACCACATGCTACTCCGAGGCCCATTATGAGGGGGCTCTGGGACCCTCCGCCATGTGTGTCTCCCAAATCAGGAGCTTGCCCCAGAAGCGGTTTACCACCACCGCTGTTGCCTCCAAAAACTATCCCCATATCAAAAGGGTCCTTCATTGAGGGCTCTGGGGTGCTCTGCCCATGTGGAGTGGGATTCTGAGGTGTTCCTGACGGGGTATTCTGCTGGCTACTTCCCCCAAAACCCTTGACCAGGTCCATGTCTCCATCAGCACTTGGAGAGCTGTCATCAAAGTAGTTCTGCGAGAAGCCATGGCCTGAGGTCAGGAGGTCGGGGTTGAAGTCAGCAGCATCAGGGAAGAAGTTGGTAGAAGAAGAATCGCTGGTGGGAGTGGCGGCAGTTGCAGCAGCCTCAGCAATCAGGTCAGCAGCATCAGTAAAAGGATTCTCATTGCTGTTGGTACTGAAAATGTCTGCTGAGTCAAACACTGCGCTGCCCTGACCTGAGCTGGAGGAGTCACGGATGGGTGTACCTAGTGGGCCTCCATCCTCCCCACCACTGCCCATGGGGTGCTGCCCATGGCTCCCACAGCTGCCTTTGCCTGTCTGCTCGGGCAAATCTGACAAGATTTCTGTGATATCAGGCCCAATGCTATCAGAACTAGAGAGACGGACCATACGAGGAGGTACAGTACCTGGTGGTTGCTGCTGCTGAGACTGGACATGAGACTGTGAATAAGGCATGCTGGGGCCAGAGGGCGGTGTTCCACATTGGCTAGGTGCCGGTGTGATGCTATGGGGTGTGTCTAGGCCATCACCAGTCAGGTTAACGTCAAAGATAGAATTTTGAGATGCATCCACGTCCATAGAGAGGAGCTCACGGTGGAAGTCATCCTCTTGTGTGACTGGATGGGGCTGGTGGTGCTGCGGCATGGAAGATGCTTGTTGTGATTTCATGCCTAAACCACCACCTGCAGCATTTCCAGGCAACATGCCACCCTTTTCTGTCCCCCGTGGGCGCTTCTTCTTCCCTTTTGAGGTACCTCCAGGGCAGGTTCCACCCATGCCATCTGTCCTTGGAGAGCCAGATGAAGAATTCTGCCTCTCTAATGGACTAGAACCATACAGTGTGGCGAAATCTTGTGTGGGGTTGTCTTTCAACAAGTTCATCAACATAGGATGATTCTTAGTGTTGCTGGCAGGGGAGGATGTTGGCGGTGGAGTTTGGTGGGGTGGTGGTGCATTCTGGGAGCTGGGACTGGAACCCACACTTCCAGTTATCTGTAATAGACTTGTCAGTATGGGATTCTGGGTGACTTTGTTGTAGTCATCGGAATGGCCTTGCCCGGGCTGTTGTTGTTGCAACTGTTGCTGGCTAGCCACCCCTCCTTGGGTTGGGCACTCTGCTCCTTGGCCTTGCCTTTCTGATCGGGAAATCCCAAACAGAGAAGTAATTGGACCTGTAAAATTAGGTCCCCCATGGTGTCCTCCTCCAGTAGGTGTGTTGCCCCCTGTGAGCACAGGCAGTCCCATAGGGTTAGTTCCATCACCTGTTGCCATGTTGTAGGTGGGACTACCGGAGGGTGGCAGGTTATTCTTCACCATGATCTCTACTGTCTGTGCAATTAGTGAGAGGGCTGGAGTGTCTGCCTGGATGGTCTCTGCTTTCCTCCGAATGGCCCGCATGGTTACAGGGATGGACATACATCTACGAGGGAGAGGAAACAATTACCATAAAAAACATACTGTCCAAATTAATGCATTCAGAAGGAATTAATGGTAAATGGTAATTTAGGAAACTTACCTCTGGACCACTTTGGTGATAAATTCATCAGTGCAGATCAGAGCATCTGACAGTCCTTTATATAGCTTGCAGGATACCTGTCTGGAGTCAATCACCTCCATTACCACTAGAGGAAGGAGGTCAGATAGGACAGAGGAATCAGATAAGCAAAAGACTGATATTGCAACTGATTCCACAGTTTATACATGGTGGTATCACTATCACTCAAGGATATTGTTTAAGGAATACCAACATATGCTGCATTACTGAGATTTTGTAAAAGTGAGGGCTCACCACAGACTAATGACTCATTGACTGGATGCTGGAAAGACACGCTGAAACTCGAGTCAGTAAGAGGACATACTTCAAACTGCAGCAGGCCTGCACTGTCTGAGGGAACAACAGCAAAGATGCTCCACTCGTCAAATGTAATTTAACACATCAGACACAAAAAACACAGAGTGCATGTTGTTCATTGACCAAACACAGTAAATCACAACTTACCTTCTTTGATGGAAGTTCGTTTCACACAGCTGCCAATCAAGGTGTTATAGGTTGCCTGGTGTCGGATGATATCCAACAGAAGTGGCACTTGTGCTGGGTGGCGGAAGGGGATCTTGGACACCAGCGCTCCTTGAAGAGAATGACCGTCTTGCACCGGGGCATCACCATTCACAAAGTAACAATGCTGCTGATCTGGCAACACCTGTGGAAGCATAAATACAGTAGTATTTATAAATACAGTAGTTAATTCACACAAATCAAACAATGATTTGTGTGGATTAACAATCTACATTTCAATAAACTTCTGTTTTCCAAATGTGTATGAAGACAAGACGGCAGAGTGAAGTAGAGATGTGGTCAATCAGAACATGTCAAACAAGAAGGCAGTATACAGACTTCCTATGATAATAATCCTGACAGAGAGAATTGGTCATAATAAATTTAATAATAGCTCTGTAATAATGGTAGATTTTATATTGACACTAAGCCCAAAAGTAGAGTAGGTTTATATTCCAATAGGTGACCAAAATTACAAGCAACCAAAAAAAGCAAAACAAGCAAAGGTCAAGGTCTTAGGGCCTGTACCATATTGATGTAACTGCAGGACAATACTCAAACCATAAAGCACAGGCTGAACGTAGAAAGAAACTGAATAAATGGTAAGAAAAGAGATTCAACATATTAATGTGTGTGGAGGTATTGTGTGCGTCTGCTCACAGAGTAGAAGTGCATGCTGTGTGAGGGCTGCGGTGTTGCGCTGCCCTCCTCCAGGTGCTGGCGTTGGCTCTGGACAATTAACTGGTACAGAGGTGAGAGGCTGGGTGAGCTCTCAAACACTGGGATTGCTGTGAAAAAAATGGAGAAAAGGTTGAAGTCCTAATTATTAAACAAAACAAGCAACATCCTTTAAGTACATATTTGTGATTTAAGAATACAGAGTTCATGAAATAAACTCACAAGTAGCATTGCCCATCCTCTGAATAAAGGACAGTGAGAAAGGCATGGGGCGGTTCATCTTGAGGAAAAAACAAGCTGGCAGGTCCACACAGTTGGAGTTGGTCACAGTGGAAAAGGAAGGTGTCCTGAAATACACCAAAAATAAATTCATCAGCTGTCTCTCTGTTGTCTACGGGTTCTGCATTTGGGCACTAAAATAACCCTCAGATGATTGCCTCATTATGTCAAAGAGTGGTGCATTTATGCATGTTTGATAAGTCTGAATTTTCTTTTGCGCGGCCGATAGTTCTTACACAGATTTAGAGTTTTCTCCTGATGAAGCGAGATAAACTTTCTTACCCCTTGTTGTCCACTGGATGGGATCCAGTGATGAGTGGAGCGATCGGGAGCTTGTAGATGGCGGAGGTTCCCTCGATTGTCACAGAAACACTGACACCCAGGGAGCGTGGAACTGCAAAGATTATCCAAGTGTCCACACAGGGAGACATGTGACGCAAGGATAGTTATAGTCCTTTAGCAAATCATATGGCAAGTGGCTGGTATAAATTATCCTTATCCTTCTTATGTACATTTATGAATTCATCCATTTCCTCTGAGCACTTACCATTGCTGTCTGTTAAGTTGAGTTGGGAGCCCATTACCTCCTCAAATATGTCATAAGGGGACACATAACACTGAAGAGAAACAAGATGGCCACCACTCCTGGCTGTCAGCAAGCCCACACTGCCATGAAGAATAGTCTCCACTGTATTAGCATTGGTTGCTAACCTATAAAACACACAATCAATAAAAATGATTGCATTACAAAAAGAGATGCTAAAATTAGGCTTTTTACTCCTAATTATCAATTTATAATACTAGTTAAGTATAGGACTGCATGATATGGTAAAAAAATCATATTACTTTTATTTTCAAAGATATTAGAATTGCGATATGATTCATGATTAGTGGGAATGATCATTTTTGAATCACAAAATCATGATGATGTGACATTTGTTGAGGTCTGTACCAAACAAACATGTATTCTTACATCTGGAGAACAAGATTTGTAGGCCAAGGGATCTGTGCAGCACTACGCTACTTCATTATAATGCTGCTTTGTCACACATTTTACTTTTACCAAAAAATTGCAGCTTCTGCGATGTGGATATTGCACTTGGCCATATTGCGATATCAATAATATTTCGATTAACTGTGCAGCCCTAGTTAAGTAGTAATAAGTAAATGTATATTTTACAAGGTGCACACATTTATTACATTCTGTTTATATTACACTCTCCAAAATCAGCAATTGCACCCTTGATACCTTTAACATTCTGAATAGGACTCCCTCCCTTGCATGGCTCTTTGAAAGATCACCGTGCAGCTTAAATAATTACACTGCAACATATTTGTCATACACCTGATAAAAGTGCTAACCAGGAGATGACAAGCCTCTGTGGTACAGGTGCTCTTGTCACCACCAGTCTATCTGGTCTTACGACAGTAACACAGCTCCACACTTATTGTGAATCTTGAGGCCATCATCATTTATAAAATCCCATAAATTGTATTATTAGCTTCATTGGCCCATAGCATGATATCACAGCCCCCCAGCATTTGCTAAAAACTAGTAGCCCAAAAATACTAAACATGATGTACAAGGTAACAAAAGGAGATTTTGTGAACTTACCTAAACATGTGCATCATCTTCGTGAGATCAAGCTCCAAAGACTGCAGAGCTATATACATCTTGGTTTTCAGCTTACTTGAACACAGAAATTAAGTAAGATTAATTAGATATGACTGAAAACTAAAAGAATGGTAAAGATGTGGCATCGCTTTCTTATAACAGCTGTCCTTATATCGGGGCTTCTGGGATTCACTTTTTTTGCCCTTTCTCTGCCCATGTCCATTCTAAGCAGTTAAATGTATTTTCAGTCTTATACTAAAGTACAAATGAAAACTATTACTCTTCAGAAAATACTGTATTCACTTAATCAGATGTCTGGGAGAAGTTTACATCTAAAATAGACTGTTAGTTTGGGTTCACAACACAAAAGTAACAGAGAAACTATTGATTTTTCCTTTCTGGAAGAGATCAATGTAACATGATCATTTGCGAAAAACACAAAACAATTCTCCAACATTTTTAGGCTGGCTTCAACCGGACATCCTTATAGTCTACCAGTCTACTTACTTGTCCCCAGGTAGCTTGTACAGGTCGACCAGTCCCTTCAGATGTTTGGAAAACTCTTCAAAGTTCTTCTCCCTGATGTGAAGCAAGAGAAGAGGTGGTTTAGACAGCTTTCAGACAAATAAAAGTATTTCTCACAGGTGCCTGCATCAATCCACAAAACAGAAATAAGAAACCCCACACTACAGATTGTGTTCATTTATTATTTATTGTGCTTATCATATAGGAGTCTACAGTGAAGTGTGTGGTTTCTACTCACCTTAGATGCTGAATGAGCTCAGGGCAACTCTGTGACCAACAAGGTGCACGAATGGAATTAATTAAAGGAATGAAGGCTAGTTAGTACACAAGTATAGAATTCATGATAAACAATGACCAACTTCACTTTTATTTGACTCCGCTTTATGGCGACATATGGAAATTACAGTAAACTGACCGTGGGGTTTTCTCCCTGATGAGCCACTTTGACATCCACTAGCTGGCCACTGGTGTCCAGCTGCACCTCCACATAAAACATGTCTGATGTGATGTAACACTCTGTCCCTGATGGGCTGAGGTGAGAGCCCAGCCTGTTCAGACAAGACCAAAAAAAAAAAAAAGCAGAAAATGACAGAAGAGAGTAACATGTTTTACTTCAGTCGACTTAAAAGAGGTTTTAGTATATTGAACAAGCAAATAATTATCCGTTCTGTCTGAGTCCACAAGAAAAACAGTACAAATAACAACCTGCAATTTTTTACAAGTAGCCCACTCATTCATTCAAGGACCTCAATATAGTGCACATTTTATTCCCATTCAGCCTCTATTTCCTGCATTTAGGGTTAACGTCTTAATCATGTGAGAGGGTGAGAAAATATGAGCAAAAGGGAAACAGCTCACATATTTTGCCGAGCGATGGATTCCAGACGATCTGTCATAGAGGGCAGAGATGAGACTGAAAAAGAAGGCAGAGAAGAACGGGAAATTTTAAAATCATATAATGAGACTATGTCATAAAATTGTCTCCCAATGTTTCTATTGTCTACGAATGCAACATGCCTGCATGCATGATACTCAAAGGAAAAGTCAAGTGAAGCGTGTTGCATTCAATTAATGGTGAAATAAAAATAACAGTAAGTAAGTAAGATAACACATTCTAACGGGAAATCTTGCCCTGTTCTCCTCTGTGCTTCTGTCCTTTGAGTTGACAGTCTCACCTTTCAGCGCTCTCTGCAGGGTCTCCAAGCAGGTGAGCAGGAGCTGGTGACCCGCGGCATTCATCACACCACGTTTCTCCTGGGACACAGTGTGAAGAAAAACAGAGGAATAATATAATAGTTGGGCAAAGATAAAAGTGCTTTATCAACAAGATTTAATGTTCAGGTTTGTTTATCACTGGCGTAGTCACCTCAATAGGTCAGACTTTTAAATGTCACCAGTATAGTTTCACTGACCCAGCAGGTAAGTTGTTAAAGTGAAAATTAAAAAAAATAAAAATAATAATAAAATGAATAATTGCTATAAATGTATATTGAACATGTTGGTAATGAGTCTTTCTTGTGGGGAACGCCAATGTGATCTGATGCGGGACTGTCCAATTGACTTTTCCTAGATGCAAGGCTGGCATTGCTGGGTCATTATGGATTATGTGTGTGTGTTTAGAGTTGTTCCGATTCCGACACTTGGTATCGGGAAGGGAAAAAGGGTATCGGGACATCTCTGAGTGTGTTCATGGCCTTTTTCAAGGTCTTTAAAAATGTTCAGTAGAATGTAAAAGGTAAAGAACTGATTCATTATTTTCAGTGCAACCAAACCCTTTTCTTTCCATTTTGTGACCTACCTGTAGGAGCTTCTGCCATGTTCGCCATTAAAAGTCATAGATTAAATCATTCCCCATTTATTTTAATCAAGACAGAAACTGCATTCCTATCATTAATAAATCCTGTACCTTTCGCCTTGTGCAGAGTTCAATCTGACTGAATTTTGACATGAAAGATAGTGACTCTCGTTAATGTTCGAGTGAGAATGTGTGGGAGAGACCTCTTGTTCATCAAGTATCGATTGTTGCCTTTTCATGATGAAAGATCAAAAGCAAGCTACATCTAGCAGCTTGTTCTTGCAAACCTGCTGACGTGTTTTTTCCTGCCCTGTCTACTGTTTGTTAGTTCAGATCTGACCATAGTATCTGTCTATCTGCATCCAGTATAGTATCAGTCTGTTAGGTTTGTCAAAGCACAATCAGGAGGAGTGACGCCTAATCCCCAGGCCCATGTCTACTGGTTCCAGATCTTCAGGCAATCTTCAATACTGAAACCTGTCACGGGTTTAAAGAGGTGCTTTGTGAATTCAAACAGATTATTTTCTCTCTGAGAAAGATGTCTCCGTCTCACCATGGCCTGACGCACAACCTTGCAGGTCTCCTGCCATGGCCGTGAGGCATTGTGTTTGGCATGAAGCCTCTCCAGCAAAACAGCCATGCGACTCTGCTTCTCTGTCTCTGAAAAAAATTTAATAAATGCAATATACAAACAGTCAAACAAAAACGCAAGTTATACACATTTATTGTCCTAAATTTTAAATATATTCACAGCCTCACCAAACTGATTCCACCTCGTCTCAGTGCTTTACAGAAAACTCACTTAGCTAAATTTGGGGGATGATCAGCGTACGGTGCTTGCAGTGACTGCACTTTGCTTTTCAACACATGTAAAGCAAAATGCAATGAGAACATCATGTCATGAAAACTATTAATCAATGTATTTGACATTCACAAGTATCAAACATCTTCCGACCCTCTCTACACAACATCTAATCAGGCTATAAAACGTGATTGTAACTGCGTGCCGGCCATTCTTCATCCGTACTTCTTTTTCTAATATTGAAACAAAAACTGAAAAGTATAAAGCAAGTAACCAACAATCTCATACCATATGTTCTTCATAATATATGTATATGAAGACGTTTCTTCTGTTTTTGTGGGTACATTCAGCTGTAGACAAAATCAGTTGGAACATGAACTGAACATTATAAAGTTCACAAAAGTAGGATTTATTGCAGGACTGTTGTGTTAGACTGCATTAGCTTTGGCCAGTTGTACCTAATACACTGGCAACTATGTGACAGATAAAGAGCTCAGAAGTTTCTTGCTGGTCTACTTTATTTGTGATATTAGAATTTGGTCACAATAATGAATCAGGTAAGACTGAGAGCAAGTCATGTAAAATAAGGGTAATACGTTGTTATGTGTGAGCGCACAACCAAAACAAATGCACATCTTTCGGGAGTTTCTGTAAATTATGATTAACTGGGGCAAAATATATAAAGACGTAAAGACATCAAGTCAAATGACGTGACACATGTGACTGTCAGTCGGCCTCTGGTAAAAAAGACAAGGTGTCAACGAGACAGAGGCTCCTGTTTTGTTATCATAACCTGTCATAACGAGCTACAGTGCTAATTTACAACTAGTTAGTTCATATTGGGTAGGTGGGCCGAATTGCATTTTTAGTACTACTAGCTAGTCAAAATAAGGCAAACCTGTGTGGTGCCAATAAATACCGTTCAGAGATCTTTGTGTAACACGAGCTAGTCCCTAGTGTTGGTGTTTCTACAAAGTTGATGTTAGCAAGTTGCTCACGTTAGCTATTCGCTCACTACCAGGAGCTATAGCTAACTAGCTGCTGCTTTACCCAACACCCTGCCCAGTGCAGTCACCTTGCGTCTCACGAGTGAACGTTATTGCATTTAACCGAAAGAGATGTAAGTGCACCCAATAACATGTCAAAAACACACGTAATGAGCAATCGTTAACGTTACATCGTCGGCTAAGTCAGCTGTTAGCCTGAGTCGCCTCGTCCAAGCAAGACGGATCATCATTATTATACCAGAAACCAGTAAGCCCAACACAATTAAAGCACGTCACGTTCTTACCTGTAACCTCTTCGGGTTTGATCCGATCTCCATGAGGCTGATTCCCACCTTGCTGAACCGAGAGAGACAGTTCTCTCGCAGGACTACTGCTCTGCATAGAAACACCAGGCCCGGCCGCCATTGTCCACCGCCTGCCGTTTCAGTTTCCCCGCTTCCCCCATCCGAGCTTCCGTACTGTATAATCCTCGAAGCGGGTGAGTTGCAAACGCTTTTCTCGTTGGCGATTTGTTTTAGTCAAGCTCACATGCACTGTAGGGCGACTTCGTCTTTAGCTTCAGAATATGATTTGTAGGCCTATTTACTCATGTAAGTTAACTCATTTAGCCGGACACCCTTTAAAAAACGTAGGCCTACGGCAGATTTCGATTTGCCAATTTCCAGTGTTTCTACCATCATTTCTGATCATTTATTAACATAATTTAAGGAGAAACATGGCTTTCTTTGCCTCTATTCCTTCTAACGCAAAACTCAAATCCCTTGACTTGACTGCTTAAAGTAAAAGACAATGTCTGATGAAGACTCCAGATGGCGTACGAACGCTACAAGTAAATGATTCATGATTTGCCAAGAGCAACTAACAGCCAAAATCCAAAGGAAGGTTGAAATATTCATGTTAATCGACTCCAGAAACAGAATGATGCAGAGTCCTAACATGACGATTGTTTGTATACCCTCATTTATAAAGCAGTCACACGAAGCAATAGATAATTAAGCAGTAGTTAAAGAAATTTCAAACAGCAAACGCAGCCATGCGCCTTCATAGGCGACCACACACACATACACACACCTGAGCCTATTGTACAGCTGAGCCTGTGGCAATGAGTGCTCTCAGGGGAGGATTTTCCCACCAACCATTATGACCTGCCTGAGAGAGGGAGCAGGAGTGTGTGCATGAATACATGTGCATTTGTGCATATGCAAAGATATATTTGTGAACACTGGTATAAAGCCACACACACACACTCCCACAAACAAACAAACGCACACACACCGGAGATAGCTATAGACAGCAGTGGAGATGGAGAGGGACCAGATTGGCATCGTCTGAGACAGTAGACAGACCCACAGATAGACATGAGAAAAGAGGGGAGGTGCCGCTATGTAATTGATGTGCCCACCAGGAGCTTTAGCTGGCTGCCTGGCACGGAAGAGGAGGTGGGCACCGCTGCCAAGACAGCAGTAGGAGAAAGGAAAGGGAGGCACGGGCCTTGGGGAGCACAGTAGCGGGCTGAAACCATGCCCATCAATCAGAGGCTAGTTCACCTTGCCATGCCAAGCGGGACCCCCCTCTGTGCCGAGGGAAGGGGTGGCACAGGGAGCAAGTCTGGCAGAGTTGCTAAACCTTCCCTAATCCTCCTGGTGGGTGTATCAGTGCCACGTCCGAATGGTAGTGGACAGAGTGGACAGAGCCAGACATGGGGAAAAGAAAAGAAAGTTCAGCCCCTATTCTGAAAGAGGTGTCACTGCATGTTGTTAACATCATGTATAAATTTTAATATTATTTCAACTAAGCACTGAAAAATGCCACAGCTTCTCATGAAAATACTGTATCTTGCCGACTCTATTACCTAGACATTCTTAGTACTCTCATGTCTATAGCTTTGGAAAGCCTTCAACAAAATTAGACCGATCTGTCCATTAAAATTTGCGCCATATGCTGTATGAATTCTGTGATTAGGCTGATTGTTACTCTGAGCCATTGCATGATAGGGTTTTCTTAGCACTTTTTTTTTTTTACATCACTTTATATTATGAATTTATGCCCAATAAAAAATACTACTGTATCAAACTAGTGTGGATGGCTGATACCACAACACAATAAGCCCAGTTTCATACTGAATACACACCCACATACTGTGCATACATACGTACTCACGTATACAACAAACAAGTGATCATACTCATCCTTTTTTACTATGTTTCTTATATTGATACAATCTTATGGTGTTGAAGGAGATGGCTCTGTAACATCTCTCTAAACATGCTTTTGATTTCCTCTGCATGTTTCCTGTTTTAACACAGGGGATGGAGATGTATGAACAGCTTGGCAACCTTATTGAGTGCTTTGAAGTTGACTACCCTCCTTTTTCACCATCTCTCTAGGTGAACACACATTTTACCTGCTGTGAATAAAGATAGCCTATTTGATGCATACATGCCTCCTTGGCAATTCATGGCTAACAGATAAACTAACCAGACAATGCAAATAACAGATTTGCTATATTGTTTGGTGGCTGGTTTACAAGCAGTTTTATTAAGCTGATTTTTTTACAAATGTACCAAACAAAAGAAAATGACTGAGCCTGATGCTTTTCACCTATCATACAAGTTTGAGCTCAGTGAGCCTGAAGGCTGGAAACGGTCCAGAAAACAGTGAAGCAGTATCAGTGCACAGTTTCTGCTTCTTTGGCACCGAGTGCCTTGAAGTGCAAGGGCAGCTGGGAAGTCTAGCTGGGAGGGTGGTAGAGGGAGGGGAGAGAGCAAGAGACAGAGGGAGAGAGAAAGGAGGGGTCGGCCCTATAGGACCATTTGTGATGAGGCTCATTTGCACAACGGCACTTAATTGGCTACAACAATTAATTAATGTGTTGGAAAGTTGGCACAAAAAGTTCATTTAAGAGGGTTTTAATAAGCAATTAGGGAGAAGTAACCAGTGAGGTAGAAGCAACCACAAAAAATGCTGAAAACTCTGAAAATATAAACTCCAGCTAGGACTCTTTGGGAATAATGTGCCATATCTGGAAACCAGGATGTGGTTTGCTATTATGGGTAGTTACGGCGCATCCCATTGTGAGCACTGATGACATTAAGATACATTATTTTTACCCCATACTTTTACAACCCCAACTGTTCATGGCACCCACTTTCCGAAACCAGCATTGTCTCCTCTCCCCTTCATTCTCCCTCCCACTGACTGCCTCCCTCTCTCTTTCTCACTCTGTGTATGAAATATCGCATGACTAATGAGTGGAGCAGGTTGAAATCCTGGGGAAGATGTCCTTGGAAGACGAATGCATTTTCAGCAGAATAATTAACTTAATTAACAAATTCACATGCATATTCATCAGCCTATTAATGTCTCCTCTGCGCGGCTTGATGAGCAGTGGGGTAATAACCATCTCATTTGCATAGCCTGTTCACACGACTCCCCGTTTAAAGACAAAATAAGGGAAGGAAGAGCACAGGAGGAAGACGGAAGACAGAAATTGGGAAAGGGGACAACAAATAGAAAACAAGGGAGAGGCACAGCGGGGTAACACACAGAGGTGAGGAAGTGACGTGGGCTGGTTGGAAATAAGGCTAACAGTTTATCTGACGGATGGGTGACACGAAGAGGGATGGCAAACATGAGCCCCAACAGATTGACTCCTCTCTCTCTTTCTCTTTCTCATCCCTCCAGTCAACCTTGTAAACCCCTCCCGCTGTTCCATCATCACCATTTCCTTGCATCCATGCCATAATATTTCCTAAAAGCGGAAATAATTGTTGTTGTTTGTTTGTATTTTAATGACCATTTTAGAGTCATATCCAAGTCAGAGTACAGTAATATCACCCCTCAGATGTTTGTCTCGGTAAATTGTTCCTATACCATTCAGAGGAAAACACATGATCACATCAGCGTGCCCTCTCCGTGTTTCTCTTCCTCTCTGTCTGTCTGTCTCTTTCTCCCCTTCCTACAGTCTCTCAGGGGGAATCTTCTTGGCATTGCTCCACTCCTTTCTTCTCCACTGCCAGGCTGCTGCTGCCGTCTCTACTCTGTTACCACTGTCTGCACACAACCTGGTGCTCCTAGCAACGCCACCTCTCTCACATACACTCCACATGGCGGTCCGAATGCCGTGTGTGTGTGTGTGTGTTTGTCTGTGTACTAAACACACACACCTCATGTTTACTGTAGGTTTATTGCCACTCTTATATTTGTGCCTTGTACTTACATAAATCCTCTGTCTACAGCATATAAGCGGGATGTTTATTCTGAAGCTTTGAAAGAAAACAATAGACAAATGTCAAATTCAATAACCCTGCATGTGTCAATACTTCTGTCTGCTTCAGTTTGGAATAGTTGAGTCTTAAAATATACCTACTTTTTTTTAAGTATATGTCAGCCAGAACAATATAATTTATTAGATTAGGTGAGACAATTATATTTCACTTTATTCCCTTTATTACTCCATAATCACAACAAATTTACCTCTTTCATCACAAAATACATTTTATGTGTTCAGAATATTGCTTCATGAATTGAACAGGTGAATTTCAAATGGCTTTTCCTTTATGTTTCCTTTAAGTCTTAAAATAGCATTTGTTTATCATATGTTTCGTTATCTTTCCAATTTTGCTGTCACATATTGTGATGTAGCTTTGTGTACTTCTTTGCATTATCCGAAAAGTAGGCTACATCGTTTAAAGTGCTCAGATCGTTCGTGACAGCACCAGAGATTACCACGGGGGCCGGACAGTCTGCAGATTTTTATTCCAAACCAATCTAAAGCAGCTGATTTCACATATTAAATCATAGGATAAATTCATCTATGATATCATCTAATATAGTACCCACTTTTGTTATGCATAAGACAAGAAACATACACCACAAGACAAAAACATTTTCCACAAACAAGCCCTGATGTACTTGGACATGATTTTTCAGGCAAATTTGTGGGCTTTCAATTTTTAATCACTGGCCAAGTCATGATCTGATATTTCCTTGGAGGCATTTGCCCTAAGCATTCATTTGAGGATGCAAAAATGTGCAAGAACATAAATTGAGAAAGTGCTCTGTCACATTAGCGATTGGCTTGATGGACTACAAGTTTCTTCTTCTGCCTGAATAGCGTGAGACCTCCCTGTCTGTGACGAAGCCATACATTGTTGTGTTGCATGGAGGGTAGAACTGTCCCTTTTTAGTTCACTTCAAAAGCTTATTTTTTTGTACTATTTATTACCAATCTGTCCATCTTTCCACCGACTGTTCTCTCAACCACGCTTTTTCTCTTTATATATACAGTAGGGAGTAGCACGGATAAAGTCTGATCGAGCAAACTCTTCTATTATTTTTTTACTCATTGTGCTGTGTTATATTTGTTTATTGTGGGTCCAATCTGTTTCCCCATACAAACCAACATTTTTCTAGCCCTAACTCTGCTTTCCACAGTAGCCATGAGTTGTGAGTACAGAGTTCCTCTCTGAATGTGTGTGCTGCATGGATTGTCTTGCATTTAAACAACGTTCTTCTGTTCCAGTGGTGAGAAACACAAGTTGGACGCCTCCGCTGTCGTGTGGTGAGCATTTCCTTTCTAGCTGTGGCATCTCAAGTTTCTTTGAGCTTGAAGTCACCTAATGGGATACTCTCAGCATGTTGTTAGAGTAGGTTACTTGTGCACAATGTGTCTTTTACCTTGCTGTTTTTTTCTGGGCAATGTGTGATGCTGTTGGAGTATCATGTCCTGCAGACGTACACATAGCTGTGGGTGGGTCAAGATGGGGCTGGACAAACCAGTCTCAAGTATTTAACACATAGGGTCAAAAACGGATCATATAGTGAATAATTGCGTGAGTAAAACTGGGTGCAAGCTTGTTGTATGATGGCCTACTTGTGCAACTATTTGAAAATCTGCTGGCTGCCTGTGTAACTGGATTGGTGCGAAGGACTTTCAGAGATTAAGAGCTAATAGTTTGACACTGATAGCCATATGATGACCATGATTTTCAAAAGGTGTTTCTTATTTCTTTGACACTTTTTGTTATCAAGGTTGAAACTTGTCGTGATAGGAGGCATAACAATATTTTGCCCTTTATTTAATGTATTGTTTCCCCCATTATTTTCTTCACTGTGACAACGTCATTTGTCTCTGGGGAATGAGGCCATCTGTTTGTTGTTTGTTGAGTTCAGTTTTGACAGTCCAGTTCCGTCCAGGTTATGTCATCCAGAAGATGGTCTTTTCTGTGCTCGCAGAATACAATTTTGGAATTATTTGTAAGATAATTTCCGATGTTTGTAAAGTTCTTATTTTATGATGCATCTCTTACACTTCTATGGTCAGGTTAGACCATGCTGATTGGCTGAACGCAGGCTGATGCAGGTTGTTGTGTAGCCATCGTGAGAGGAAGAACTAGGAAAGCGATTGAGATACAGAGCATTAGCCGGTGTCAGGAGGAAATTAAAGGCCAGATCGCTTTCTTAATCAGAGCACAAGCACTGCGTTAAGAAGGAATTAGGTCGACAGCTGCTGTGTCGCTGCTTACCTTGCTCTCGCTCTTTCCCTTCCTAATATACACACATGTTCCTCACACACTCAGACATTCTCCTTTTTGTTTCACTCCTTCACCCTTCACTTTTTCCTTTAGTCGCACTGTTTGTGTTGTTCCCCCTGGTTGGCACCTGCCCCCCCCCCACCCCCCCACAACAAACACGCACGCACACACGAGAGCTGAGCTTTGGCCACTTGTCAGCACCGAACACACAGTCAGGCACACAAGCAAGACCAAACCTACCCAGAAAAATAATATCGTGTAGATTAAAATATGAGATGGAAGAAGAGAGAAGAGAACTGATGCACGATGGATAGAGATGGTTTTTGGTTCTGTTCCAGGATGCTCAGTAGTATCCCTGTGGCTGATGGATGAGCTGTCAGTGCTGAGCTCTTCCACATACACCTGAGATGAATGGACAAACAGCAGTGGCCGTTTCACTGTCTATCCATCTTCCTCTGTTTAGATACATTCTGCTGTCTACACTTGTCCCCCACCCACAAGGGGCTCATCAGATATGAGTTTTTGAAGACTACTGCCATTATTTTTAGACTGAAGTTGCCAGTTGCCAATATTTTGTGCTTGACATGGATTCAGTGTTTCCCAAGATTTGTATTGTTGCTGGAAGGATTAAAGAAACAAACTCTAAAGTGAGTGAAACTAATGAGATGTAGGTTGGCAATGGGATAACCAACTTCACTTATTCAAAAAGAAAAGAAAAAAAACACACTAGGACTTCAAAAGTAGAATTGATGTGTTCAAATTGTCATTATGAAGCAGTGAAGACAGACGAACCTGCATTATAATGCAGGTGGATAGCACTGACTCGACAATATCTGCTCCGTGTCCAATCAATATGTCAATCTAAATTTTGAATGTCTTGGAAGCAGACTCTTCCAGTTCGTATTTCCAGCTCCCACATGTCTTTTCAAACCACGTGTCAGAACTTGGGAAGATTGGTCACTAAGGTCAGGAGTCACTCCACTTTTTAATTTGGCAAATGCGGCATATAAATTTTAATTTGTTGCTTTAATCAGCTGAATCAACTGGAATGACCCTGAGCCTGATTGCCAGCGTCTTTCTGGAGACTTCAGTTTTTTTTGGCATATTGTTCAGGCCATGACTCTATGGAATTTACAACCAAGTAGAAGGACTCAATATTCAGGCATGGATGTCCAGTTTTTAAGTTCTACTGTGGTGAATTAGCTGCTAAAATCTTGTAAATGGTTTCCTCAATTTGATATTCTATGCTATTTCAGAGTGTCAGTGTCAGTTGTAAGAAATTGAGTGAATATGTGGAAATATGTATGTATTTTAAAATGGAAGTATATTATTATATAATCAAATTATTAAAAAGTTTGACTTAAGTTCATGCATTTAACATATTGTGTTTACTACATTCCTTTAAATAAAGCAACCACAAAAGAACCCTTAAACAATTGATTCGTGTTTTAAGAATAATTTAGGCTGGGTTTTAAAAAAACGCACATGTGATCAGTGTCCTCTGCCTTCTATGTGTTGCTGTGTCTGAAAAGGATTTTGGATGTTTTGGATCCTGCAAAGAAAAAAAAAATGGAAATACGCACTTTATTTTGCTCCTGGTTTAAAAATAGAAAATTACTGATAAAGAGGATGTTTGTGCATGTTGCTAAGGGAGCTTTCAAATAGCATACACAGTACTCAAGAATACCACAAACTGCCCTTATGAATTTGGTTAGATACATACAGTCCATACTAACCAACCTCTCAGTGGCACAGACACACTTTGGGGTGAAACAACTCTGTGTCCTCTCCAAGGGGGAAGGTTTAAAAAACATTTAATTAGGCTTTTGGCATAGCTTGCTATTTAGCCTGGAGGTGTTGGAGGAGGTTTTACAGACTTCATCCCGTTTAGAGCCGAGCAGATTAAACATTCATAGGAGCAATCACCAGACCCTATGCGTTCTCTCCTGCTGCTTCTTCTGTACTTTGTGTGTGGCATCACGTTCGTGTAGGTTTATGTCATTGAATGGTGAACTTATATAGTATGCACATTGTATTTTACTGTCACTTTCCTACACTGATGCAATGGGGAACTGTTTGCCTGTGAAACATAGTATATTGAGGTGTTATTTAAATATGCATAATTTCATAAAAAGTATTGTGTGTGTATGTGATTCCTAAAATCCTCCTGTTTGGTGGTGCCCAGAGCCGGCCTAGAGAGGTGTCGTATGGGTAGGATGCGCAGGAAGGCGGAGGTGGTTTGCGGGAGAAGGGTGGGGGGTAGGGAGGGGGCAACAGATGGTACGCCACGCTGCGAGGGACGTCGGCTGCCACGGGTGGGGGGGAGGTGGGGTGGAGGCAGATAAATGGGGGTGGGAGGGGGTACTTTTCCCCAAAGTGCCAGCAGGGATGACGAGGAGGGGGACTATAGCTGTATGAGTGTGTGTGTTTGCATGTTTGTATGAGCGCGCCTGCATCTCTATGCATGTGCTTGCATTTGTGAAGGAAGAGCCATATTCAGACTTGAGTTACTCATCAAATGAGGTGAGAAGCCTTTGCCCCAGTGCTTCATGCCCACTCAGTGTCTGTCTGTCTGTCTGTGGACTTCCAGCATTGGAGAACAGAGTGATGACTCCCCACGCACCAGTACACAGCCAGTTCACAGGCATCGAGACTGTATGAAGATGATGCTGAAATTACTCGTAACCCAGTTGCTGTGATGAACTACCCCCCTACCCCCATCTCGTCTCCTTTCTTTTACACCTATGCATGCACAGACAGCACACATGCTCACACAAATGCAGAGAAACGCACACACCAACCCACAATTACAGTGGCTGCCTGTAAACACACCAGCATCAGTGGTATATATGGTGCTGCCTATTGAACAGATGTTGTGGAATTTAAGATGCAAAAGCACCCCTCCACTACCCCTCTAACCAACACACACACACACACACACACCCACACACACACACACACACACACACACACACACACACACACACACACACCCTTGCTGTCTCCCTCCCCCCCAGCTGGCCCTGCCATGAACATGCCATGTGGCGCTCCATTCCCCCTGGCACTTCGACTCTGGCTGTGCCAACTCTGCCGCGTCTGGCCGCCGCCAACTGGAAAGACCAGGAAAACAGCAGACTCAAAGTGGATTGTTTCTTTGTGTGTCTGGGAGTGTGTGTCGGTATACCTGAAGACGCACAACACTGCAAAACTTGAACTGTCAGCCATTGTAACTGTTATTTATGTAGAACTGAAGAGAGGAGAATCGGAAATTTTATTTTCCAGCGTGAATAATGACTAAAATGTCCAGTATGGTTAGGTGGAAGATGGCAATATGTGTGTGCGTGTGTCTATATTTGTAAGTTTGAGTGCCTTTTGTATGTCTGCACAGGTGTACAGTGTATGCAGTGTGCACAGCATGTCACACTGTCAGTCCGTACATGCTGGTTGTGAATCCACTTGGGAATGGCGGTGGAATTCCTGTTACCATGGAGATGTCCAAGCTCATCTGTAATAAAATTTCAACTTGAGAGGGATTAATTCAGGGGAAAGTGTTGATTTATTCATCCTGGTGGAAACTGATGCACTTCCTCATTCGCTCTGATGTTTCACTGTGATGGCTGCCCATTCGCTGACTGGTTTTCATTTTTCAAACTGTGTCACTGTTGAAATGTGGTTGCTGGGGCTGCTGCGGTGCTTTTCTATCTTCGTCACAGGATAAGTTCAAGTATAAAGTCTAGTGATATTTTCTATTTTACTTACTGTCAACAAATCCCATGAAAAGACCAACAATGAATTGATTGTACTACTAACTAATACTGTTTTGTATGTATCCAAAACCATGCTGTCGAGCCACCAGATGTCGTTTTTTGGGGCACTAAAACAACTTTGTACATTTTTCGTCTTCTGCCATTAATACTCACTAGTGTGTGAGTATTACACACTAGTAATTTATACACTAAATGTGTATAAATTCGCAGCTGAAAATAGTCTGCTAAAAATACACAATTTACTATGTAATGTTAGTTAAAAACTACAGTGCCCAGCTGTTTTAAGCAATTACTGTGACTTTAAAAAAAATGGTACATATTTGTCACCCATTTTTAAAGATTTATGTTTTTAGTGGGAATGAATGGGCTTGGGGCTGAGTGTCACAGGGCAGGGTAGAGCAAGTTACAAAGCACTGAGAGACCGATGTATATGTATTGTTGGCTTTGGTCTTTTCGTGGGATTTGTTGACAATAGGAAACATTTAGAATATCACCAGTCATATCCATTCAAGACATCAATATTCACAATTTCCCCGAAAGCAGTAGCACACTTAAAATCATTATTTTTTACATGTGCGTGCATTTGTTCCTTGTGCTTGGCACAGGTGCCATGAATGAAAGTAAGCATTTGTTGCCTCCGTTCAAGTTAACTTTTTTTTAGGTAAGGTCAGATCCTGAAGTTAAAATGCATATACTTATGACATGTGACACTCGTGTCAATTTAACCTACATCACCACATATTACACAGCATAGATTTACATGTATTTTTATTGGATCAAGAGATGCATCACTCGCAACTGAAGTGGTACCAGTCCTGTGCTAGTATTTATGTTCGCAGACACATCAATGCATCCATGTGTGCATATGCATGAGCATGTGTTCCATACCATCATGTCTCTATGCGACCCTCAAGTCTCTCGTTAATTCAATGGATGACCCCCCATCCTCTCCCCCATTCCCCCCATGTGGTGACGGGAAGTGTGAGCTCCTCTCTTCATTCCTCTTCTGATAATCTCTTTTAATCTGAGAAGGCAGGCGTGCGCTGCTATGTCAATACCTCGGGACACACACTCCATTTTGTTTACTTCTTCTCAGCTTCCAAGGAAGGGTCGAGGGAGACGGATCAGCAGACAAGAAGAGGGAGAGAGGCCGAGCATAAGGTGGAGAGAGAGATGCAAAAGAAGAGGAGAGAGTGGAGAAAGTGGGCACCAACCCATGGGAAATGGTTGCAAAGGATGAGAAAGGCAGTGACATATAGGTTTGACTTTTGATAAACAGCATGAGAGAGTGGAGCTTATGTTAATAACAATACCAACTAATTACCAGAGCGTGATTGCCAGTTGTTAGTCAGTTGCTACTTTACATATTACTGTACAGCTCCACAAGCTTTGGCAAACTCATTATAATCAGGATAAAAGTGATAATTAACAGCCATTATCTCAGAATGCCCTATGTCTATACACAGGATTATGTAATCAAAACATAACCACCCACTTCATGCATATAATGAAATCTTTTACATTACCCATTCAATATTTATTCCTTTGTATTTGTTTACAATTTACAGAAACAGCTTGACTTGTATATAGACATTTTATGTTGTTGGTTATTGTTGCGTTTTATATATATTATATTTTTTCACCTTTTTGTATGAACAGTAGATAGTACTTCTATGTTTATTTTTTACCTATCATTGTTCAGCTTTGTTGTCCTTGTTTTTAGTTGTATGTCTACCTCTATGCACCTGTAAATTGTTCTTGCTACTGTGTGTATGAGAGCAACTTAAAACAGGAGTCAAATTCCTTGTATCTGTACACATACTTGAAGTTGATTCTGATTGTGACAACCATGATAGAGAAAATTATAATTTGTTTCATGCAGAGGCAAAACATTTAACACTTCTCTAGACATTTCACATACAGTAATACACTTACAAAACACATTAAAATCGCCGAAGACCTTATGTAACGATGCAAAGAGTCACACTGCTTACCAAAATATTACCTTAAGACACAAAATAAAAATAGTGGCATGGTGGTTACAGTTAATGTATGGTATCTACAGTAAAACCCCATAAAAGTAGATTATAATAATAAGCTGTCCTATTTTTCCTTAATAATGTAAAAGAATGTACTCTTTGCAGTATTGTGCTGTAACAGACATGTATCTTCAGGTATTACAGACATGTTTAGAATATATACCACAATATCTTAAGGGTTTGATGTATGTATTTCAAGCTGAAGTTATAAAATTAGTCTTACTATTTCCTGTGCACGGTTTTGTTGTTTGAAAACAAGTGGACTACAGGTGAGTTTAGAAACCTCTTATTTATTGGTGGTACTGGATAACCAAAATATCCCTTTTCCTCTGCCAAAATACAAACGTCCATTGCTTGTCTTAGATTTAACTCCTCTTTGTGGTGGATAATTTAGAAATGATCATTTTATGATTTTATGATTACATTGTAATATTGTAACATGACTTTATCATAACTAAAACACCTAGAAATACCTAAATTGATGCAAAAAAAAAAAGTAAATCTGTACAGGAACAGATCTAAAACCCAGATCATAATTTGTAACATTTAAAAAAAATTATTCTCCAACCCCTTTTTGTTCAAAGAATACATTAACTGGGCAAACAAGTGTTACATATGCACAAAATACACACATGGTCAAATGCACACTTAGAGGTCAGACCCACACAAAGTCAAAACCTGTGGGTGGCTGCTAAGTCAAGGCCAGCGGCTAAAGAGATGCATGTGTGAATGTGTGTGTGTGTGTGTGTGTGTGTGTGTGTGTGTGTGTTTGGGTGTGTGTTGTGAGCATCTGCATGTGTGGACACTGTGGTAGTCTCTGTATGTGTGAGAGAGTGTTTAAATTCAGTGACAGCTGTTCATTAGTCCATTACAACCCCACACTGCTGATTCTTCGAAGCAGCAGACACCAGCAGAAAGAGACACTGGTGAGGATGGCACGACTCTACAGGAAGGACAAGACATATTTCATAGTTGCAGAAAATAGCTGTCTTTATTCTGCAGATTTTCATTTTTATTTAGATATTCATGAAAAAGGCAAAGTTTCATATTATACAATCTGGTATTGGAAAAAGGCTAAAATTTTGTTTTTCTTTCACTCACTGTTACTCCCATTGACTGTCATAATATGTTGTTAATATTTGCTGTCCAGTGTGTTTATCTGGCGGCTGTCTATTGTGTGTGAATGGGACATTATGTAAAACATATGAAAAGTGGCCTGCATGGGTCTATTTCACTGAACTTTAAATTAAATCTACACACCTGGCAGATACCTTTCTTACTGTACTTACAGTACAGGCCTGAGGCACTTAAATGTTTTCAGGCATGGGAATTTTCTACTTTAACTACATTGTGGGGAAAAAATTAAAATTAAATTTGGAAGTAACTCTCCTATGTCGCATTTTATTCCATATGCTGCTCATTTCATGGGAAAGTTCAATACAGAAAATATGTAATCACGACAAAACACATTTGTAAGAGATAGTGATTATTAGAGTTTATGTAACACAGATATTAATAAAACAAACAATTTAGAGAGACAGCCAGGTGCTCTTTGTCTTCATTTTTTTCTTTTAGTTTTCCCCTCCATAAAATTCCTATGAAAAAATGATGCTGGGAGTTAGAGCTTCTACTGTATGTTTATGGCATTTTACGTTTTGTTTCCCTTACGTTTTACTCTTCATTTGAAAATAACTGTGTTTAAACATGTTGACACTTAACAGCAGCAGTGAAGCATTTTTTATATATTCCTCTTGAACTCTACTTTTAACATTATCGGCAGAGAAATGTGTGTCTCTACCACATTCGCTGTTAAACAACTGTTAAACAACATAATCTTAAGAGAAGTCTTATATTGTATGAATGAATGAAAGCTTTTTTAGTTATTTGTGTACATCCAATAATAATTTTTCAAGTCACACAGTAAAAATTGTGTATATCTAATTTCAAATAAAATTATTGTTTTAGTTTTGGGTTTATCCAAATTCTTCATGTGGCTCCAGACTAATGTTGGTAAGCTCTACTGCTATGTAATCATACAGTTTGCATCTATAGCCTCATGGACATCATTCTATTATGTTGGAGATGCAGGAGCCGCTACGCTAAAATGTAGACATCTGAGAAGTTATGGCACATTGATGCTATTTGATGGATTCAGAGAAAATGTTACTCATTCACTTTCCCAGATTTTCTCGGTTGGGAGCAGATTTAAACCCATAGTCACCAGTTCGCCTCTCTAATCTGACAGCTATCACCTCTGTGCTTCACCTAAAGAGAATGAACCTGTCCACACTACCATCCATATGTCATCATAACCCAGCAGTTATCATAACTTGCACCTTGGCAGTGAGCCTAGAAATCTACTGCGCATAATAAACCTAACAAATATGGCGACTGTTTCGGAGAAAGCATGATGGCAGCATCACAGAAACATCGGCGCTCAGAAATCTCACTATCTCACATGTCCGAGTTAGATTTGTTCTGTAATGCAAACCCACTTTTTGTCCTCTCAGTTAACATCAGTCCCTGTTATTACATGTTAAATGCTCATACGAAAAAAAGGTAAACGAGCTGTCCAGCTGTTTTTCCTGACCTCTAATTTGACCAGCATCAGTATCTGGCAAGAAGTCTCTACTACACCATGCTTTAAAAAAATAATGCAACTGTTTTTAATTTAGAGTGCAGTGTGTGTTGGTTAACGATCATTCAAAACCTTCTCTAAGATGACACAGAGAGAGACACAATTTCAGGAGTGAGAACTGGTCTGTTTCTTGAACCAATTACTTGGGGTGTGTTTATGTGAAGAAATAGTGTGTGTGTGTGTGTGTGTGTGTGTGTGTGTGTGTGTGTGTGTGTGTGTGTGTGCATGTGGGTGACCAGCGACGGAGGAGCTAGGCGAGGGTGTGATGTACTTTAAGAAGTTGAACGTGTTAGATAGAAGTGACCATGTGCCATCAGTGAGAAAAAACTGGAGAGAAGAAAGTAAAGAGAAGAGAAAGGTGAGGAAAAAAAGTGATATGCTGGGATGGGAAAGTGCTGTGTGGAAGAAGAAATAAGCGATGGGCGTGTGATTTAAAGAAAAGAGGGAGTTAATGTAAGTTTGCGTGTGGGATGAAGCTGCAGAGACGGTAAAGATGGGGGAAAAGGGCAGAGGGAGAGGAGGGGGAACAAAAAGAAGAACATGCCAGAGTAGGAGAGGAGACAGAGGGGAAAGGATCAGAGGAGCGAGGGCAATGAGCTGGATTGAATACCATCTGACAGGTCCAGCTGGGAGTTTGCCCACCCCGCAGCACCGCAAAACCCCTCAATATGGAGGCCAATTACTGCTGCCCGCGTGACCGTGGCATGGCAGCTTTGGAGACGCAACCCTCCTCCTCGCCTCTCCTTTCCCTTTTCCTCTGCCTCCCCCCTCCTCCTCCTCCCCTCCTCCTCCTCCCCTCCTCCTCCC
>CM022492.1:14888509-14918884 GCA_011952105.1 Coreoperca whiteheadi
CCCCCCCCCAAAAAAAAATAAAAAACACTCCCACCATCTGTGCAGAGTGACAACAACCTCTATACCCTACTATGCACAACACAGACTGTACCCTGCACACACACACACACACACACTTGGGGCAAACACACACACATCAAACATGGCAAGTCCTCGCTCAGGAGCTCTGTGCGCATTTAACCTCGACAGCAAGTCTGTGAGAGGTTTGGTTTCAGTGTTTTTGACCAAAAAAACCACAGTGAGGTCTGATACTTTCACACCTTCTGCATGTTTTTTTGCTCTAACACACAAAGATAGTTAGCCACAAGCAGGGATGGGCGTTTGGGGAGCATACAATCACACACCACTACCATTGTCCCACAGATGCAGTGGAATTTCACCCTATGCCAGCCTCATCTCTCCTCACAGAGCTGGGCGTGGCGCTCAGGCCCGCAAGGGTGCTGGTGGTGATGGTGATGGGAGACTGCAGGGTGGGTAAGCATGATGCAGTGGCACCCCGTGCCCGTTGCGGTGGAGGTGACTCCCAAATTTAGCTCGGTGAACAGCCAGACAAGCTCGTCTAAGTGGTGTTTTTTGTTCTTGTGCCCTCTCTTCAACTGGTGTGTGTAAAAAAAATAAATAAAGAAAAGGTGGAGTAGGTGACAAATTAAACATGTTGCATATACATCACAGAGCTTTCGCCTGTCTCTGTCACACACACACACACACACACACACACACACTGCTGGGACTTTGTCTCATCTTTTAATATTTAAATTGTTGTTTTGAGGTTGATTTATTTCTGGTTCCCACCTCTGTCACTGTCCTCTCCCACACAACAAAACACTCTATGCTATGATTATGACACTGATTAGTCCCGTGAAATATTTATTTAGAGATTAATCCCCCAAAATAATGAATCTGATAAATGTGTACCTAATCTGATAAATGGGAGTAAAACTCTCCAGATGGAGACTTATGTACAGTAGACCTGGGCCTACTTTGTGTTGCGTTGCTGCTGTGCTGCGATTTTAGCAGATCAGTTGATCGTTTTAAAGCAGTTAAATGGAGCTCTGTGCTGGATTATTTAATTACAGTAATTGCATGGTATTTTATAAACATTCATTTAAACAATTAGCTTGGACAGGATCCCAATTAATTGATTTTATGGACTTTAGTTAAGTCAGTTAAGCCCATTTGTCATAGATATCTAGAATGGCCATTACATAATGATGCTATCAGCCCACTTGGAAGGTGACATGTATATCTGCTATTAGAAACAAATACATCATAACAAGGGTTAATTCACTTCAATAGACGTCTTCGCGTCGTTTTATTTCTTCTTCTTCTAATAATAATAATAGCAACAACAATAACAATAATAATTATAATATTTGGCCTATACGTTTTTATTGAATTAATCCCACTTTTTTGGGGTAAAATAGAATTTTTAAAATTAGGCTGGACCCACAGGTGAGATAAGGTCATACACACTTTAAAAGTCTGCTGCAAAATGTTCAAAGCACCTCTTTCATCTTGTAGAAATGTCCGATTGGTTTCATGCGTCGGCCTCTCTGCGGTCTCCTGCGAAAGTGCGTGACCGGGACAAGAAAGGGTCTCTTTTTGTCCGGGACCGCGCGTGGACACTCAGCCTCCTTTAACGGCGGAGAATAATGAACAGATGCTGAGTGAATTAGGAAAGAAATACTGGGTCCCTCCCACAAGGGCCACTTTGGCAGGGGCCGCCTGGCTGCCACGTGGCGCAGCTGGCACCGAGTTGGTGATGGTGGGCTTTACTGGTCTCTGGCTTTACTGGTGCTCAGACATTTAGCGACTTGGCACCGAAGCCCATCAAATCCTCTGCCATCCGCCGCCCCTCCTCACTTAAAAAAAAAACCCCTCCACAGTCTAACTGTGAGGTTAGAGCAGAAAATAAAATCAGGAACGCGCCTCTCACCTTGCCCTCCGAGGCCTGCCCTTCGCATGGGACTGGGAACGAAAGCAGATTAATCGGGACACACAGGGATGCATCACAGAAAGACAGTTTTTTATTATAGCATTATATGGTGACCTAATTCTATCCTGTACAAAACACCGACATGTTTACATCACTGCACTCGCTTTAAGACATTCAACCACTCATACAAGTGTCTGAGGACGAGGGATTTCTGTCGTTTGCGTTTATTGAATCAAACTGCGGTCAGTCGATGAATGATCTCATTATTTTTTTTAAAAAGACAAAAGTAAAGACCTGTCCATCTGAGAAAAGAAATGTCAAGACTTACATTTGACTAAAGTGTCTATATACTGGATGATACCTGCGGCCTGGTCAGCCAAAATGATAAACATAATTTACCTAATTACAATTGGTAAACCCAAAACCCTCTCAGCAGTATAAATCGATTCTTCATTACTTCTTAATTATTAATGTTCCTTAAATTGTACAACAGTATATTGAAGATGCAAATTTTTGTAAGGGAAAATCCCCTAATTTCATTTTCTCTAACCTATCCAAGGAGCTATTTTTGAAAACAAAAATTCATAGAAATCCAGGAGCCAGGAAATTCAGGAAATCCATGTCCTGTTAATGTTAGAGAAAAGCAAACCTGTTATATTGAGAGAACAAATATGATATAAAGATGACAAAATATATAATCTCTTAAAAAATATAAAAAGCATTGTTTTTTCTTGTTTGCCCTTTATGATCACCAAAATTGCAGCCTTTCCAATTATTACACCAGGCTTTCAAATGTGTTTATTTATTTATCTATTTACTTGTTATTGGTGGTGGTAGTAATCATTTGGGCTGTTTATACAATCTGTGGTGAGAGGTGTGTGTGAGTGTGTTTGTACATGTGCGCATGTGTGTTTCCATTATGCCATCCCTGGGCTTCTTCATTTCCAACCAACGGGCCATTGACTCACCTGATTTTGCACCTGCCCAACCCTTTCATTGATGTGACGAGTCAGATGGGCCTTTTGAGGCAAAAATGAAATCAGATCAAAAATGTTTTAAAAAATGTTATCACTGTAATAAATGGATGTGTTTGCGGTATAACTCCCTGCCATGTAGAATTTGCTCACATCTCTCCTGTTCCTTTATTGCCGGGGTCAGTGCAGGATGGGAAAGTTTCCTCCCTGCGGTGCCCGGTGCAGATTTTCCCCGGACCTCCACTACAACATATGGGACCCAGGGCAGTGGTCCAAAGATGGAGCCAGCTCCTATTAACTTGAGAAATCACCAGTGACGTGATCTAGCCTACATAAAATCTAATTGTCAAATGTTCTATTTAAATATGGGTGTTGTTTATTAAAATACCAGGAATGTGCATCACTTGCAATTTTAAACAGACTGTATTAATATTTTCAGAACTGCCAAACGAGCCAGCTGAGTGAGAATATTAGTTTTTGCAACCAGGCTTTTTTTTTTTTAATGAATTTCGGCAGTCCCAAAAAAATAAAAGTTTATCAAGGAGTTTCTCTTTTAGTCATTTTTGGTTAAAGCTGATATTATAATGAATTATAATGGAAATATTTGAGTGGTGTGCCTTGTTAACAAGATCATTGTTTTATTTACACTCACCTGAAGTCTGATGGCTCTGCACTTTCTGTACTGGAGAACCAATGCAGTATTGTTCATTTTCATCCAAAAAATGCACTTTGTGACCACAGTACGTCAAGTGTACTTTTTTCCGTGTGTGTGGCTGAGGCCTTTTGTTCTCTCTCAAACTTCCCAGTTACATTGTGGACTGTGTCTGAAGGCTTAGAGTCAAAGAACACACGGTATTCAAAACAAAAGGAAAAATGTCTAATTGCTTTTGATGGTTGCTCTAAGTCTTTGGTTTCAAAGTGCCCATTCATTTGGTGCGCTGGTCAGTTGTTTTGTTGAGTGTATCGATGCACCATGTTTCAAAACCCTCAGGCATAGAAATGTTTTCTGTTAAACCAAGAAAAATAACCATGAGATATTGCAATCATGTAGTGGCAGCTCACTCATGAACAATTCTGGAATTCCAAATTACTTTACATGAAGATACTTTGTAGGTTAATGCATGTGTATTTATTTCCATACTTTCTTGTTGCTCTGCATAACCAACAGTTTTGCAGCTGAATAATATGCACAGCATCTCAATGTGACTAATTCAATAATTTCACCCAAGGTGATCTCTAAGAAAACACAGCTTTTGCATGTTCGGCAGGGTGCATACAGTCCTCATGAATGTTAAGTCCAATTAAAGCCATTTCCAAGCTGGAGTGTGAGATTAAAACAAAATGTGCAATTTATGGTCCAAAAAAATACAGTCTGATTATTTCGTCAGGTGCATTTCAAACTTGATACAAACTTTAGTGTTCAATGGTAATTCTATCAATTTCTTTTACATGTTTGTTTAATTTCTGTATCTTAACTGTCCAATATCGGTGTATACTTGGATTATTTGAGTACAGGCTCTTTGTCAAATTTAACTTCTAAGTTAACTAAGTGGTTGTTCGTCTAACTAGCCTGCACAGTAGGCCTACATCGTTTCAGATTTTTGGCTATCAACGTTGTTTAGCTCTGTTATCCCCAGATATTTTAGATGCCACAGGCCAAAGCACTTTTGTATAACCAAAATCAGTAAAAAAAAAAAATGTATTGTGTATAATGTGCCTGCTATGACAGAACATAACAATTTGTTTTCTATAGTTTGACCAAGCCTATACATTCTTAATTTGTAAAAGCTAAAATTAAGTTAAGTTAATTTCATTGTATGCACATAGACTAGGTGATATTTTAGACGATTTTAGAATGAACTATCTTTACCAGAAAACCAAGCTAAGCAAAATCACTTTTAGCATATTCATGTCATCTATTAACAATAGAGACTGCAGAATCTCGACAGCTAAGCCTTTTGAAAAGGGATTTTAATATTTAATTTAAACAGACAAAAAAGATAAGTACCTCAACACAATTTTTACATGCCTCTCGAAACCACTGTCCATGTTTGTTATCAGTATGTTTGCTTTTTTATCACTGACTTGCAGCCAAAGATTCCTGATGATATTACTTCACAGGAGGTTTTTATTTGTCTGAAGGCTTTTTTTTACGCTGAAGTTCCCAAGTTCTGTCTTTGATCTGAGATTATTTGATGAAAACGACAGAGCCACTGCTTCAGGCCCACATGTTCACACAGCCCATGAGGGAATGCCCCCCTGATGTTCAGAAGAAGATTTGTTCAATCATATCAGACAATTACAAAACATTTTTTATTTCTGTTGTTTGTGTCATAACATGTTTAGGCCTATACATCTTTTTATGTCAGTTGCACTCATTCTGCATACAGGATATTACTGGACACACTTTGTTAGGATGTACAACAGTATAGGGGTGACATCAGTAGAATACAGAAGGTAATCAGGAGACTCTTTCTGCCACTTCCGTCTCTCATCCTTTCAGAAGCTCCTCTTGTTTCCCAAACAATATTACACGTTATATGATTGTCATTATAAGGTCAATGCGTCTGATTGTAAGGGCTCAATTGTGGAAAAAAGCATTGAGATCCTCATACGGGGGCGCCCTGTCATGATGCAAGTGCACGTCGTGGAAAGGTGGAATGTTTTCCGAGTGCGCACCTGCACTGCGCGCTCCCGAGGGCCCAAAGGGAATGCTGTGGCTGGGTCGAGACGTGGTCAGTCCGGAATAATGCATAGAGTAATGATAGTTCCTGTCTGTCTCAGAAGGCTCCTGCTGCCTCCCGGACAGTCCGCCGTTCAGGCAGACGGGCGGGCTGTGCTGGCCCTCGTAGTCCGGGCTGCTATAGTCAGGGGACGTCCCGCCAGGCGGGTACACGGCCTCGTACCCAGAACCGTAGGAATGGCTCCGCAAGTTAAGCGCACCGGTTCCGGGCTGGTAATGAGGGCTGGAGAGGCGGGAACACCGGTAGGGGTAGGGGTGGACAGAGAAAGGAGAGCTGGGCATGTGGAAGCGGGCTCCATCTGAACACGGTTCAGTCAGGAAGTTCCTGGTGTTGAGCTGCAGACAACCTGCCACCAGGTTGGTAGTGGGCTGGGACAGGCCTTTACACAACATCTGCACGTAGGCCACCACATCTGGACGTTTCCCGTTGCGTAAAATCTCCCCAAGGGCTAATATATAATTCTTGGCCAGCCTCAGAGTCTCTATCTTGGAGAGTTTTTGGGTTTTGGAGTAGCATGGCACCACTTTGCGCAGATTATCTAGCGCAGAATTCAAGTCGTGCATGCGCGTGCGCTCCCGCGCGTTTGCCTTCATTCGACGCATCTTGGAGCGCTCGACGCGCGCCGCCGTCATCTTGCGCTTCTTTGGGCCGCGCTTCTTGGGTTTGTCTCCGCTGTTCTCATCCCCGCACTCCTCTTCCTCGACATCATCATCCTCATCATCGTCGCCGGCCATCTCAGACTCAGCTCGACTGCTGCCTTCCAGTGGCTCGTCCAAGTCGTCATCCTCGAGGTGACAGGGCTCGTGCTCGTCGTCCTTGGCCGTGCCGTCCTCATTCTCATTGTCTTCCACCCAGTCAGCCGCGAGCCTCTGGACGTCCGGTAGCACCTCGCTGAACAGCCGGCTCAACATCGTGGCAAGCAACCTGCAAGAGACACAGTCGAAGCTTTAGCGTTGCACCCTGCTGATGTTTACGCACCCAGACGCGCCGTCAAAGCGAGAGAACGAGACTCAACGAGCTCCCACAAGGCCTCAGGCTGTATATGTCCCTCACCCAGGGGGAAATAGACTCCAATTACTATTCCGTAAATGTTTCATACACAACTGAAATGGTCTGTGGTATTTATGAGAGTTTCTAATTTAAGGCCAAGACTTCTTTATATTACTATAAGTTCAGTACCTCAGCTTTTAGATCTAAAGGCTACATCCTCGTTTTAATAAGACAAGTACAAGCGATGTTTCTCTCATCTTTTAGGGAACAAGGCTGATTCAATAAACCCAACATCCAGACAGGCTGTCTGAAATTGGCAATGTTTATACATTTTGTGGAAAAAAAAAAATCAAACCACAGTTTTCATGTTTATACTGATAAATCCAGTTAATTAATAGAAGGCTAACTGAACTGAGAACTGTGATGTAGATCTTTCCCCACCTTTTCATTTAACCGACGTTACCTGCTATAAGAAAAAAATCCCGAAACAGTGAATAGTCTTTGACATTTTTTGATAAAGTCAGTTTATTTGAATGGCACAAAGCAACAGTCTGGGCCATCCCTCGGCCTCCACATGTGCCTCGGCCTGTGCCCTGCAGCAGTCCGGCACAGGGAGCCGTGCCTGCCTGCTTCAGCCGGTCCCCCAGGGACGCATTAGGGGTGCGGGTCCCTCCTCAGTCCTGTAAATTACCAACCTGGAGGAATTTCAGCACAGCCAGTCCGCACACTGGACCGCAGGATCTCAAACATCTTGACACCTCTGAATTAACAGGCTTTTTTATTTTATTTTTTTATAAAATCCGCTTTAAAAGAGCTTTATCCAGATTTATGCTATTAAAAATTATACATAATTCTGTATGAATCCTGTAGCAGGTATTTTTCAGAAAGTCAAACAGCCTAATAATAACGATAATGAAATATGCCTGTAGACCAGATCCTCTGCAGGTTCATGAAGCCCACGTTGGACACCCATCGAGACCGCGCAGGTAGAAAAAGTAGTAGTTACATGTCTGAAAGAAAGCGATGGCGTGTGCTTTAGATTTCGACCTGGACTATCTTTTTAATTTCACTGACGCCTTTCCTTTCCTTAAATGAAACATTTATTTTAGGTTAATCAAATCTGTATTTCAATGGTCTCAGTGCCAGCTTTTAATGAAATACTGATCATAATTTGTTTGAAAGCTTTCTTATTGGAAATGTTTCCCCCTTTGTATTCTTGGTATCATATTGAGCAATAATACAGGCTAAACAGACAAGTTATTTATTAAAGCGACGTTTGAAACCAATATAAAAGCATCTCCTAATATTCACGGATTCTTCCAGTAGTCTGAGCTCAGCTGTGCGCGGGGGGGCCCAAGGACGGGTTTTTTTTTTTTCTAATCTTGTAAGCACAATGTAATTAATGCCAACCAATACCTTGTCAATTAGTCTGTGTATCTCTATGGAGAATTCTACCCCCACAGTGCTCTGACGCGCATCGTGCAGGAAAACACACACACACACACACACACACACACACACACACACACACACACACACACCTCTTTGGGTTTTATGATTCTACGATTTTCTAATCAAATATAATAAAATTCACTCTCCAGTGCTCATTTTCTAAAGTAATACAATGAACATTTTGAACACAAAAGTGCCAAGGCAGCTTATGGATCAATGTGGGTTTGTGGATTTATTTAAGCAGAATCTATCAAATTAAACGTGGCTGGATAAATATCTTCGATAAGACCAGCAGTAAAGAGCCTGAAAAATTTTTTAAAAGCTTTCTGATCACATCGCATTTGAGGAAAAAGACGCGAAAACAGTCCCTTATTTTGAAAAATGCAATTACCTCTGCCTCTAATTCCTCCCTCACAAATTAACAGGCGTTAACACAAAGACAGAAAGAATTCTTGATCCACATCTGATAGTCTTAATATTGATGGGAAACGTGAAACCTACCTCCGCGGTGGAGCTCAGTGACGGGGCAAAGCGGGTTTGTTTACACCATCTCTCCCCGGGTGGGCATCACATCCACACGCCCTGCACGGATGCTTGTGCAGACGAGGCGCTGTGTTCTGCTCTCACACCTCTCTCTCCTCTACCGCCACCCTGCTCTGTCTCTCTCTGCTGCTGCTGCTATCCCGAGCCCAAACGCGTGGAGGGAGCCGTGTGGCACCTCAGAGGCAGGACTGGGTGGGTTACATACCAGCTCTGATGCCAGGCCCATATGGCTGGCACGTCATTGGCAAGAGCCATCACATGAGAGCCGGTGATTGACATGCGGCCGCATTCACAGAGACTGGCTTCCCCCTGGGGGAGAGGGACTCGCCATCTGTCACTGAGCTGAAAGAGAAAATGGAATAAGGAGTGAATGGCACAAAAAAACGCACTGGATTCAAACAGCTTCTGTTAGCCTCCATCTTTGGGAAAACGGGGTTAATCTCACATAGAAGGTTTAGAAAAACAATCCCCTAACCAGAAATAATTAAAGCAATCCTATAATGATCAGTTTTAGAATGATATCAACATCACATCATCAAATTGTATTGGATTGTTATAGGATTACTTATGGGCAAATGATTTTGTTGGATAAGGAAAAGCTGAATAAACCCACATCCACATAGGCCTAAACCCTATGGGGAAATTTATTGAATACTGTAATGATACAATTAGTAGAAATGGCCCAAATAGGCCAGTAGAAAGAACTAAATCCCTACAGAAATGTTATAAGGCAGAGCCGAGTTTCCAACAGGAAACTGATAAGATTGAAAACACTACCGCCTTCACACAAAGGCCTGGGATAAATAAGGGACCCGCCATAAAGATCAGAGTCAGGGTGAAATTGCCTAAACGAGTCAATTGAACTGAGCCAAGCAGAGCGTCTTGGTTTGGTTTGCCAGGCTTGGCACAGGTGCTGTTGGGCGGGCTGGTGCCAAAGGTGGCAGAGGCACAGATTGCAGAGAGGGGCCAGAAGATGGGGCAGGACAAGAGAAAGAGAGAGAGAGAGAGAGAGAGAGAGAGAGAGAGAGAGAGAGAATAAATAAGAATGAAAAAAATAGGACTGGTAGGCTTATCATCACCATAATGATGGAGTGCATTTTATTGGCTCACTTTTCCCATTTTCAGTGAAACAACAAAAATTATTTGAATGACTATCAAAGTGTTTCTGGTCATGGTTGTCCAGCCCCATCCTCTGCTGATGAAGACTTGCTGTATAACCAGGGTCACACACCAACACCACGCCCCTGTGTTATCATCCTGAGGGACACAAACGTAAAGAGCTGCTCATTCAGTTGGACTAAGTCAGTGATTTAGTCAAAAAAAAGTCCATTATCATTTCCTACTGTAGACATTTATTACATAAAGCGTCCTCTTTAGTCTGTTTCCATGCTTAATTTCCAAAGAGTCATTTCTTCTTTTCTAAGCAACAATATAAACAAAAAAGTTATCATTTAATTTCATATGACATTACGTCATTATTAACATTATTCACTTCAAGTTGACATCTGACTAATGAGGAGCTGAAGATGCACATGCGTTTCCCAATGAAATATTGATTTGATTATGATGATTTTGTTCTATAATTTCGAGGTGTCGTTGTGTCGCATGTCACAAACCACCATGCAATTCCTTCCACAGTTCAGTGTGAATCGAATAATATAGCAACCAAATTAATGTATGAATGACAAAAACCGAGTTTTTAAATTAAAAAAGACCTTTAGTAAATCAAAACCTAAATGAGAGTCTGGTTCATTGTGTTGTTTTTTTCAGTTTTAAATTAAAGGTTCCTCTTTAATTTAAACTGCATGTTCCTATGCAGAGGTCAAGAGACGTTTTCAGGTTAAAAACAGGTGTGAAATTCAAACATTTTGCCATAACTGCTTGGCCTTAGGTTTTATTAGCAACCTTAAAAAAAAAGCTATTCTCTACATATTATCAGTCAATTATGGTTGAGTTCACACAGGAGCAGGGAGTCTCAGTTTATGTGCTTTCTCAAGCTACATGTGGGTGACATCTGCTGGTCATTTAAAGCTTGTGCATGTCTGGGAAAGAATACTGAAAGTGATGTCATTACCTTTATATTAAGAATATTAAACAGGACATGGAGTGAGGACTTTATTGTATCGTAATGTGTCGTAGATATTGTTTTTCTAATTATAAATTGTGACTTTCTAGAAATGAGTAAGTGACAACAATGTGTCACTATGTTCGTCTTCCCGAAGATGTTTTGAAGCTAATGCCTGCATCTATACCAAGGCTTATCTATATTCTAAAAACCTTGGGAATATTCTGATATTGTTACATGAAATGTTTGGCCTGTCTCAATCAAACGCAACATTTTATTCCAGCATGTTTAACTTAGCCTACTAGAGTTTTTATTTTTTTTCTGATTGGTTTAAATGACGTGAATGGGATGTTTTTTAATGTATAATTTGAAAACAAAATTCAACAAGTGTTAATCACATATTATCCTCCAGAATATTCAGACGTGCTAATCCTCTGTAGTTCATGTAGATACCAGTCATTTCATGTTTAATACAGCAGTTAGTCATAAGCGACTGTTGAAAGTAGGTTGGCGCCTCCTAGTGGTGGTATGACACTGTGGCAGGCAGCAACGCTTACCACATTATGATGAATTAGACTTTACAGTTATCTTATGTGATCATAACACTATAATCCTATAGATTATATTCTCTGCAGCTCTGTGCATTTTAATGCTGAGTGATAGGTTGTAATGTGGGATGTTTTGTCTTTCCACATAGGCAAACCTCTTCTCTCTTTGAAAATATTTCTTCTGTTTTAATCAGTAGATGACACAAACAAATTCTCATCAACAGTCCGCATGTTTACTTTTCAAGGACAACAGATGAACTGAAAGTGAACTGAGCCACAGATGGGCTGTTTTTAAATTTCCAAGGTGGAGGTTTTACTTTTCATCTGAAGACCTCCAACAGCAGGTCTGAGTTTGCTGTCAGCAGCAACTCTCCCTGGAGCTGGCAGAGATCCAGAGCCTCTCTCAAGCTCACTTCAGTACAGGGTGAACCTGTGGGAACTTGGATCAAACATGGGACGCCCTGGTTACAGGACGGTCTGCTACTTCTCCAATCTAACTGCAGAGAAAGTGCTTAACAAGGCGTGAGGAAAATGAACCATTAGTCTGATGACAAACGTGTAAAAGCTTATACCCACAAACGAAAGCCTCCTTCTCTCTCCTCACACAGACGTCTAGCCTGTTGTTCTACTTCTCTTCCTTTCCTCTCTTCATCCTTGTGTCACCTCCTCTCTTAGTTTGTATCTTTAAATGAAGAATACATTCACTATGCTATGAAGCAGTTATTTGTGTTTACATGGTCAGGAACCTCCATCATATTGCCTGCTGACGTACTGACATTGAATAAAAAGCAGATGTTTCTTCCTTTCTCTCTTTTTGTTGCCACATTTGCACATGAATTTGCACTCTCTTACCCCCACTGTCTCTCCCGAACTTACTCTTAAGCACTAACTAACACATGCATACACACTTACTGACTGCCAAGACTTAACACTGTGAAGAGAAACTGTTGCCATGGCAATGCAATGGGATTTCATGACAGCCTGGTGATAAAAGTGGATCTAGATGCTCATTCAACATTTGAAATCAACCAGAGGAGTGAGAGGTCCAGTTGATTGCACCCATCTTTCAGCTCCTAATAACAAAGTGACAATGCAAATGAACACATTTTGGATAATACAGTGTCTTACAATTTAAAAGTACTGTGGTCCACTGACAGAAAGGAAAATCTGGTCTGCTATGTTCTCAACTTCCATAGATGCTGCACATGAAACTATATCTTGGTTTTAACCTACACCTCAGATCCAGTTCACTTGTTCCAAGATAATCAAGAAGAGCAGCAATTATGTTTCTTGATATTTCTTCTAAGATTGGATAGAACTCTATTTATCCTGTGGGGGATTGTCGTGCATCAGTTGCAGTACGATAAATATATGAAAATATAAAAAGTGCAAATATAAAATATCAATAAACAGAAATCCAAAATACACACAATGCCAAAATGAATAATTAATAATTCTCTTTCATAACTGAATAAAGTAATAAAGTAGGTGCTATTGTTATTGATACTTGGTTACACTTAATTCAGTTTGACTCAAAGTTGCCTTCAATTTCTATGTTATTTTTATGTATTTTGTTTTTTTAAAGTATTATTTTAAGTACAATTTGATCTTTTTATTTTACATGACAGACCCTTGATGTTGCACTTTTTAAAATACATTCTCCCTACGATAAATTGTCATTTTGAATAGCTTCATAATTCAAAGAAAATGTTTTTTAACTTCTGTGACAGTGAAGGCATCTCGACAGTTTTAGAAACGTCTTATTTTCAGCCCTCATCCCAAGGGAAATTGCTTTCTGGGCCACTTATGAATTCCAGTTGCAGAAAATTTCCGACGGCAACTGAAAGCATCATAAAGCTTCAGCACGCTCTCCCCCACATTCACTCCTCTCATTTCCTCATCACACAGAACAGGTCCGTACAGACACTGTGCTGTCCGTTTTACAGACATAAACGGAGAGTGTGTGTGAGAGAGGGAGGGAGGGGGGAAGCGGGCAGAGCTGTCAAACGCAACTCAAGAGTCCAAAGAGACCAGAGGACTGGTGGGACAGAGGGATGCCGATGGTCACTAACGGCTGAATTATTTTAAGTACCTTATATTGCAGTTAAATCGGACTTTTAGTTGGACATCCGTGTGCTTGGCTGTGGAGGTGACAGGCTGGATGCCATGAACCCGCTGCTGCCCGCAGACACGGAGGTGATGGAGCAGGAGGCGGACACGGATGCGAGGAGGAAGATCCAGTTCTCCGTGCCTTCCTCTGTGCCCACCCAGCTGGACCCGAGACAGGTGGAGATGGTGAGAGCGTAGGGAGTGTTGTGTGTAGCCTGGATGGATGATGATAGGGGTGTGGGGTGTGTGCGTGTGTGGAAGAATGAGGTCAAATTTGGGTCACATACCAAACCTATTTCAGGACCTATTTCCAGTGCTTTGTGTCCTTTTTTGTGCAGCCAAAAATTGTATATCTAATCACTAAGCACTACTTTTAGACTGCAATGTTCAAGTGCACATTGTCAGCTTTATTTTATTAAAGGCCTTTTTTAGTGGACTGGGGGTACCATGGTTTACCAGGGGAAATTGGTAAAATGAATGATACAAATCCGAATCATGCTCGTTTCCAACTTTAATCCTGACTTTTAAGTAGAAACAAAGTGAGCTGTGCTCTTCTGGTATCTGAAGCATCAGGCCTTGCGACTGAGGTTGACAGACAGTTACATAACCCGTCTAGCACGACTTTGCAGAACTCTGTATTGTGTATGTTGGGTATTTCTCTGTGGGTAGCAGGGTATGGGCAGCACTGGGATTAAGCTGAGCTGTGCAGCCTCAGTTTTTTTGGAGCCCTTAAAAGTGATGAGGCATCTCTGCCCTCCAAAAGGAGTGCATGAGGAGGAGGAAGAGTAGGAGAAGGAAGTGAGAGATAAAGCACTGTTAGTAATGTTAAAAATGAGATTATGTGCCTGAGTAATACTGCCCTTACCACATCTGTGAAACAAAATATCGAAGGTCACATTGTTAGTCATACTTAGAAGGAGGTGGCGAGTGTATTATGTAAAATAATTAAAGCATAACTCAGTTATCCGCAGGTTACCATTCCAAAAAAATGCAGGTGAAACATGCTGAGCTGGTAGTTTAGACATTATGTTAGTGAAATAGTGCAGTGCGAACAAGAATCATGTTTCAGTATAGATGCAGACCAGTATTTAGTCTGGCAATGGCTGCCCATAAAGGTCATCAAGGTAACAGTGAGATAACTTTTGGATGCAATTCCTCCAGCAAATTGTGCTTTAGATTCATTGATCTCTTCTGCTTTTAGACAAAAGACATTCATGTCTTAATGGCAGACTGCTGCCTACAGGGACATCTCATTGGAGACTGGATGCAATGTTTTCCCAGTCTTTCCCAGTAGAAGTTTTTGAGAATTTGCGGCGCATCTGCTTGGACAGCTTGTTTCAACCTGGAATGTAAAAATAAACTAACAATTTCTAGGCACGCAAATATTTCTCACACATTTGCTGTTTACAGCCCAACTTTGGGCTTTGGATTACTTTCTTTACACCTTCATTCCTTAATTTGCTTTTATAAGCAACCGCATGTCTGGTTTAATGAAAATCTCAGCATATTCCTTCTGAAACACTAAAAGGTTCACATTGCTACAGCTTCTCATTACTTCCACAGCCTTCAGTTTTTAAGAGCCTTTCCTACATAAATTCCAACCCGTAAATGCTCATTGACAGCATCATGTGAGCTGAGTGAGTTTTCCTTATAAGATACTGTGGCAATTTGCCAGCTCAGGACGAAGTAAGATTACTGCCAATCTTCCACCATGGATCTACTGGGAATAAAAGCAGCAGCATTCCCTGGTTAAAGCACACAAAAGGATACAAGGTTCTTACGTCATGATACGTCTTAGGATACGTATAGTCATCACAGTGACCCTAGCTCTTGTGTTGCAGTGTACAGGAGACAGGATGATTATAGGATCACCTGTTGCTGAAAATAATAGTGGACAAAGGAATTTCTTCAATGCTTAACATACCAGCAATGGCTGAGGGGATAAACAGTCATTCAGCTGCTAAATAAGTTTTATAATCCATAAATCAGCCTACATGAGAATCCCCCTCTTTCTTTTTTTCCAACTTACCACTGCCATGCATGCTGCCACTCTGGTAATAAGAAAATCTGTCTGATGGTCATGTCATGTGGGATGAGACTCAACTGCTGCAACCCTCCTTGATAAGTGACCCTTGATGTTGTGGTTGCTTCTGGGAAATGGTTCTTATTTAAAGGACTTTGAAAGAAGCTGACAGTAGTGGAGGAAGTATTCAAACCCTTTACTTAAGTATTAATACCACACTTTAAAAATACTCTGTTACAAGTAAAAGTCCTGCATTGAAAATGTTATTTAAGTAAAAGAAGTATAAATAGGAAAATGTTCTCAAAGTAATAACAGTACAAGTACTCTATGCAGAAAAAATGGCCCCTATGACTGTCATACTATTATATATTCTATATAATTAGATTATTATTACTCATTATTATTTCTGTTGTAGTTGGTTGAGGTGGAACTCGTTACTATTTTCTGTAGGACTGCAACTAATGATTATTTTCATTATGCATTAACCTGCTGATTATTTTGTGTGCAAAAATCTTCATTTTCAAAGTGACTAAAGCTGTCAAATAATTGTAGTGGATTAAAAAGTACAATATTTCCCTCTGAATTGTAGTAGAAGTAGAAAGTGGCATGAAAAGAAAAGACTCAGTAACTTACAAGTACCTCAGATTTGTACTTAAGTACAGTACTGGAGTAAATGTACTTAGTTACATTCCACCACTGGTAGCTGATCAGGAGCATTAATTGTTCCTTTTTTCCAAACCAAACTGGAGATTTAACTTTCACAGATGCACTTGTCACATGTCACTTGTCCTGTAATTTACCCCGCCCCCCCCCGCTGATGTTTTGGTTAATGAATTATTAACTCAAGCATGACTGCTCAAGAGTCTGCACACATGTGGCTCATCAAGGCCACTTTAAATGCCAAGAAGGTCATTGTCACACCCATGGCCTTCATATACAGCCCTTTGAGGTTTGGTCAAGGGCATCTCTTCCTTTTGTTGCCCCTGTGAAAAGCAGGCCCTGCTTACCATTCCCACTGATAGTGACTGAATCCTGTGAGAGTTTCCGCCAACAGAAGGCCTTATGGGGTATATGTGAGGGTCAGCCAAGTACTTGTGTACAACATTTCCAAAACACACCCATAACATTAGCATTGAAATGACAAGCTGCAGCACGGAAAGAGAGACAGGTAGTGAGATAAGTGGAAAGAGTGGGAGGGTATGAATAAAACAAAGTGTTGAGTTGACAAGGACAAGAGAGAGGGAAAAAAAGAGAAAGATAACTGACAGAAGGCATGTAAGAAAAGGGAAGAGAAAAAAAATCACCAGCAAAGGAGATGACTGATTACAAACAGAGAGATTAGCTGTGGATGGCTGAGGCCTCAATCAAGGGCAAGGACAGCTAATGCTAAGAACAAATTTTCACCGCAGCCAAGAGCTCTAAACTCCAGTGTACTCCCTCCTGTTAACATGTTATTCCCATATATAAAGTGGGGTGATGACAGAATATTGGTTTGATTATCAATCTTCAACAGTGTATAGAGTGACCAGCTGAGAATGTCTGGGTAGCAGGTAGCAGGGAAGAACACATTTGCTTGCCACTGAGGAAGACACAGTAACTCCAGTTGAATGTCAAGACTTTGCAATGGGAGATTTCCAGTTTCAAGTGCATTTGTGCCCAGTATGTGTGTATCTGTGTGTGTGTGTGTGTGTGTGTGTGTGTGTGTGTGTGTGTGTGTGTGCGGCCCTCCCTCTCTCCCATCCCTACAATGACTGTTGAGGCATTTGCTGCAACAAGATTGTATTTCCAGTCAAGTTGGTCAGGGTTTACATCAGATGTGATGTTCTTTAATCAACTCTCATCTATTTTTAGAAATTCTTCACTGGAAAACAAAAGGTCAATTGTGGGTCAGTAGCGGGTTTCTTTATCTTTTTCTTGAACATCAAATCAAGCTCCACACAGGATTATTCACAGAATAAATTGAAAGCACTGTATGAACGCAGCATAGGGATTTATGCTTCCACTGCATGGTCTTAATTGTTAAGTGGATAGGTTATTTCTGCATAAAGGGTTCTTTAGGACAGTGTACCCATCCAGTGCTGTCATTGTGCATTATAAACATGCAGACTAATGCACTGAAGTAACCATGAAGGTCATCCTACCAATCAAAAATTAGTTGGGGGATAAATGATTTATTTTAGCACTATAGTGAGGTCCTGTGCTGCTTAAAGTCCTATTTCTAGCAGTTTCTGTGGCAGTGCAGTTGTAGCTGTTATAATTATAATTTTGATGGATAGTTCTCAAACAAGGGGAATAAAGACTGTATAAAATCAAATCAGAAAAATGCATAAACACATCAGACATGCACGGTTGGCGTAGAGTGTTTTTGGTCCAGCTATCCTCACTCTCACTGACCACTGCATGGTGTAGTGTGACTGGTTGCACCAAAATGAATTACTTACTATGCTGTTTTTTTGATATGCCTTACTGCACATAAAGTTTTATTTACCAGATATTCTTTGTTATACAGCCTGTAACAACACAGTGATGGTGTGTTAAACCTTGAGCGATATTTCAGTGAATGCACAGACACTCTTTGTGCACCTAAGAATATAAAGTGTTAGGGCTATTTGAATTGAGTGCTTTTAAGATGTATTAAAAAGGCTTGTGCAAAATGCAATGTTTTTCGTAGGTTCCAATGGTTACATTGGTTTTTAAACATTTAAACACACCACACTACCAACTGGGTGAAAGACATTCAGTTATTTGATCTTTCTGGCCATTGAAATAGAGTTAGCTTGAATAGAGGCCAGTTGCTGTAATTGAGAAACTCCGATAGGCCTACCTAAAAAATGTCTGTGATCCCGTAACTTCTAAAAAATAAAAACCTAAACTACTCTAGATTTTGTCAAGCCATCTCATTCATATTTATTTTCCAGAATTATGTCTCAAAGGCCTGTCTCATTCAATATTTGTGTGCTGTCATCCCAAACAAAACTGAATTGTTGAAACATTACTGGGCCAGGAAAAATATTTGTCTGACAATCAGGATGGCTGGTTCAATACATTTCTACTAGTGAATGAAAACAAAACTAACTCTAGAGTTATTGGCAACACTGATTAATCAAAAATCAGAATAAATCCCCAAAGAGTCATTCATTTAAACAATTCAGTAGGTTACATACTGCTGCTCACACACACTACACGTAACAATCAGATACAAATCAAATCAGGCAAATACTATGTTCCGTGTAGGTGCTTGACCTTCTGGCAACTGTGTTAACAAAACACTCAGAAAAGGTCCCTCTGTGGCTGAAAAGGCTCTCAGACAGGTGCTTAACCTGTGGTGTGGTCCTCTGACTGCACATGCTTTTTCCTGAGATATTTTGTGTGTGTATGTCAATGTGTGTAGAACTGCTCATGTTTGTTAGATTACCGCATTTAAATGTTCAAGCTGACACATTTTCAACCTCTAATTGGATGCCTTAATTCATCCAATTCATATTTAAATGTGTTCCCCCCACAATGGCAGCATATTTAATTCTAGTGTCTGAGTGATGAATATGCATGAATCCTTCACGCAGAGTGAAGCAGAAGCAGTAAGAGTTACTCCAGAGTGGAAGCTGCCCACGCAATTCATGCCTACACTCTCAGCTGTGATTGGCTTGGCAGCCACTCCTATCTCACAAAAATCATTTTACCATAACACGTTACAAAATAGAGAGAGTGATGAATCTGTTGTATATTTCATAACACTTTTATTTATTGCTAGCCAGAAGAAGGTGTTTTATTATTGTTTATTATTTTACTTTAAATAATCAAAGGTTGGTGTATCTTGGACTTAAATCATAAAAATAGGTGAAAATAACATGAAGTACTGGCAACAAAATATACTTTAAAATGCATGTAGAATAAGGCCCCTGTAGTGTTATATTATTGTATCATTATTATTGATGCTTTAAAATATATATGGAGTACTTTCATGTTGTATATACAGTACAAGCACCTCCAAATGTGTTTAGGCGCAATTAAAAAGCAAAAACATATACAGATTGAATAACTGCATTTTGAATAATTTCATTTTATATTCCATGTTCTTATAAAGTTGTGTTATGTAACAGTCTTCTCATATCAGACTGAAACAGACTTGAGGTGTTTAAGTTGTATTTCATCACATATTTCATGTCAGTTGCATAACTGTTGATTTCTATGACTCACTCTGCTCCACACATAGAAATCCTAAAGATGAGGAATCAACAGGAATGCAGATGTAGAAAATTGGCTTTTGAGCCCACAGTTTGTGACCTGAGAGGAGACATCAGTTTGTATCAAAGTGCAATAGTAACATACAGTACATCAGTAGTTACAATATCAATCAGTCAGTCACACTTTATTTATATAGCACCTTTCAGACAAATAACATGCAACTCAAAGTGATTTACAATGGGTTGACCAAATTTAGGATATAAAAGATAGACTTAATAAGTCAAAAACCTAAAAGTTAGTTGAATGACAGGAATAAAAGATGTATAGTTAAGATAAAAAAGAATAAAATAAATAAATAAAAATAAATCAAGAAAAAAATCAATAAATCAATAACAGTACAATAATAATTTAAAAAAATAGGGATAAAATATGTATAAATAATAAAACCATAAAAGTACTACGCAAAAGCCAGACTAAATAGATGGGATTTTAGTATACGTTTAAAAATATCAATGTTTTCAGCTCCTTTCAGATCCTCTGGAAGGCTGTTCCAGTGGCTTGGAGCATAGTGGCTGAACGCAGCATCTCCACATGTTTTTGTTCTGCTTTGTAGAACAGCTAGAAGAGAAGAACCGGAGGATCTGAGGGGGCTTCCTGGTTCACAAGCTAAAAGCATTTCTGAGAGGTAGTCTGGTGCAACAGCTGCAATCAAAGCTAGAGATAGTTTTATATTTTTATGACCCCTGCTTTAAGTTCCTTTGACTGCAACTGTAACTGAAAGATTAGTTGGACAGAAAGAAAGTCTATCATGAAGTGATGCTGAAAGGCATAAAACCTAAGAAACAGAACACCAATATTTAAACTGTGAACCAGCCACCACCCACCACCAGTCAGTGAAGCCAAGAGGGCTATTATTTGGCAGAAGATTGTTCAAGAGGCTTTAAGTAGAAGTAGAAATGCATCTGATGGAAAAATAACACATTGGACAGAAGAATTGAAAACCCTAAATGATTACGCTCAAGTGATGGGAACATGCAGTAAAATAGTAAATATAATATAATATAATATAATCCAACCGCCATCAATGACAAGATGTAATCCTCATTCAGGAACAATCTGGACAACAATCTTTTGAATGTTGTTATGCAATGATATGTATTTTCTCATTGCATTGTTGTCACAGAAAATAAAATCCTCTTCAGTCTTAACGTCAAGAAACACAAGGCTGAATAGAAGAGTGTTGATATAAGTCACACATTGTTCCTTGTTTGGGGCTGTTTGCGTCAGGGTTTTTTAAAGCTCCCACATATACAAATATACACAAATTCACACACACAGCATGGTTTGATACAAGCTAAGACTTTCTCTCTCTCTCTTTGCTAAGATTCGACGTCGGAGGCCGACACCAGCCACACTCTTCAGATTGACAGACCCACCATCACCAGAGGAGGACATTGGCCCTCACCAGGTAGATCGATTTGGGACTTAAAAATCCATCAAAAAACTTTCACAATCAAAGAGCAAAGGCTGGAGTCACTCACCATTTTTCATTAAATTGGATTGATTTTACAGTAGGTGAAAGAGGTACTGCTCCAAAACACCAGAACACAGTGCTATGACTAGTCTGTGTGTTTTGTAAGGGGTGTGAGTTTGAGGTAGGAGTGTATTCGGTGGGATGAGAGAGAGTGGGTGCACACCAAAAGGATACATTCTCATTGGAGCCAATTCTGTATCTGTCACGTGTGTGTGTGTGCGCGGGAGGCAATAGGACTCAAATGCAGACCAACACAAAGACAAGGCAAGCAGGTAGGATAAAGGGAGATTTGCTAAGGGCAATGGTCAGGAACGGGATTACAAGTTGAAAACAGGATGGCAGTCAAGTACACAGAACAAATCCAAGAGAGCACGACTGGCAAACAGGTGAGGAACAGGCAACAGGTCACAACACAGGTACCGGTGGCTGGATGCAATGGCTATGAACAACATGACAAATTGGCAAAGGGCTGGTGAGCTGGTTATATACTCTAAAGGACTGATGAGAGAATGTGATGAACGTGTGTCAGTAGTGGTGAACAGGTGAGCAGACGGATGTGGGAGTCAGGTGACCAGGATTGGTGGGAAAGTCAGAGGGCATCTGGTGGACAGGTGGAGAATGGTGGGTCTGGAAAGTTTCTCAGAAAGTACACGAGCCTGGGGGAAAGTGAGAAGTGGCTGGAGACAGGGACAGAAGGACAGACTGTGCTAAATATAAACAACCGAGGCAGCCACGGTGACAGTGTGTGGATATCTGGAGTTTTCCTTAGTATCAACTAAAGTAATGTGTATTATGCAATACATTGCTATGCATATGAGAGTACAAGTAAAATAGACAAAATGCTAAAATAAACAAGTTTTTTAACTTTGAGGATAAAGTCCTTTTTTTAACCTTTACCCTTCTTTTCATTGGCTGGTTAGCAAGACTCCAAAATCTACTTTTTCCTCTTTTCTTTAAATATGGCTGATGGTCAAATACATTTGTTTTGTGTCTCTTGTATCAAATCTTTTCATCTTGAAGGAATGTCTAATTTTTGTTGTCTTTCTATTATATTGCTAACAATTCAAAAATAACAAAATAACATCAATTTACTATAATCGTAATTTATGGTTACAACTCTGTGGGGTAGTTTAGGGTATTTTCACAAACTCCAATGACAAAACACTAAAACATATACTGTGCATTATATATGTTATCTGTAAACCATGATTTGGTTGCTTTACTTCTGCAGTGGGTTCTGGGGGAAAATGGAGCCTTGAAAACCAAACTGGTCCACACGTCAACCTACCAGCCACCCTCACTTAAAGGTAAACGCACTGTCTTGAATGTGTTTGACATATACAGTATGTTTTCATTTAATGACCAAATCACACAAAATGAAGGAGACCTAATTCTGCTGTGGCAACTGCCATGTGGTCTATATCTGTTTGGAATATGTGCATATCCAAAAAACACAGTGAGAGATGTGTGTGTGTAAGAGAGAGAGAATGTGTGTGTTATGTGAGATTAGGAGCAGAGACAGCTGTGAGTCTGTTCGGGATCATCCTGGATTATAGGATGGGCACACAGCTGCAACATGGTCTCACACACATACACACAAACACAAACACACACAAAAACATTACTATCTGATATGAATATGTATATAATATATTAATATTCATCTTCTGTTTTGTGGGAATTATGGCTTTGACCCTTGCAATCATTACTGTTGCTGCTTAAAATGTCTACATTGTTTTACTGAAAATGTATTGGTGTGATAAATTGCATTTTAACATAATCAACCCATACCCAGTCCCATCCCAACATGCTCATCCATTTTTTATATACACACCATCTAGCTGTTTTTGCAAGACAAGAAAGACATAGTTAGCAACTAGTGAACATAGTGGCGCATTTAGCAGCTTAAGACGCAGATATTTCCCTGAGGTGTTGGCAGAAACTAAAAGAGGGTTAAAACAAAATTGAATAATGGACATACATTCATCAGGTTATCAGAAACACATCTCCAAATGAATGATAGTGTTTCTCCATAACTGCTGGATGTGTAAATAAACAAAGCTCTATGCTAACAGGTATGCCATGTCAAATTCAAAAGTAATGACATGTCAGTGTAGTGTTAACAACTGTTTTCGTTGCCCCCAAGTGGCCAAAATATGTATTAATGACGGTTTAAATAAAAGCGTAAAAACCCTCTTCCATCCACCTGTCCATCCATTCATCCATCCATCATCTGTCCATTAAAAGGATAAACAGATCTTTATGTGTAAAATCGGCACAGTGCTCCTTTATTCTACATCCTGATTTGTATTTTCAGCTGTCCAGAGGATGGCCCAGGCCCACCTGTCCTCCCTAGACATGTCTTCTGTGGACAAAGAGGAGCCCTCTTCTGGGGAGGAAGAGGAGGAACATGAGAAGGAGAGCCAGCAGACAACCACAGCTACAGGTGGGTCAGACAGGACGGTTTTTCACGTCTTATACTGGCATTTGTACCACACATAGATATTGCTTAAACTTTCAAAAATCCTTTTCTTGTCAGATGTAAGGAAAGAAAACAAACCACTCAGAGAGCAGTGTGCTCCGCCGGACGGTTTGACAGGAAGTGCTGGGCTCAGCCATCACCACGGAGTCAAAGAGGAGGCCAAAGAAAGAGAGGAAGGGAAAGGAGAATGACACAAGAAGTGGTCTCAAATGGAGAACTGTGTTAGTGAGGAACAGACCTGCATAGCACACATATAGGCCGTGTGTGCGTGCATGGGTGTACGTATGAGTGTGTGTTATTTGGGTCTGTGAGTGTGTGCATGCATGCGACAAAAGAGTTGAATGGGGAAAAGAGAGAGAGAGGGATCCAGACGGGCATTGAGGACGGTCATATTATTAATGAGCAGGTATGAGGAAAAGTTTAACCTGAGACTTGTGAAGGGCATCACGTCTCAGTCAGCCAAGGAAGCCAGGGCTAAATTCTCAATCAGTCAAGGACACTGCACAAGGAATATGAGGACTGGTAAGAACTGTGGCATTTTCTCGAGCAAATAAATGTAGGGTTTCAACATGACTCAACAGAATTCTGAGACTCCTTCTAGTATTTCCAGAAAACTATATCACCTCTATTCACATCATGTACAGGGCATGTGACTTAGTGATACTGGTGCTATAACACACATCTCAAGAACAATTAGAAAGAGCAGATGATGCACACAGCTCAAGATAACTTGCAGTCGTTACAGGAGGTAACAAACACACATTTGCGGATAACATATGTACCATCTTATGCATATTTTACAAACATGTTATTCAATTGTATCTGTAGTGTGATGGTCAAAGTGAAAAAATGTTTGAGGGCCCTGATGAGGTTGTTATTTTATATTTATAGGCCTTGTGGTTATTGTAGTATATGATACACAGATCTGATACACTATATTACATGATATACTGCGGTATGATAACTATACAGTAAAGAGGAGGGTGCAGAGCCAATCCCTATTGGGATTTAACCCAGAAACTGCAGGGCTGCTTCCAGAGCTATAAAACTACCCTTTCAGTTTGCTTTCCTCAACCTTGCAGACACTTGCGTGCAAATTCAAGGAAATCAGAGGAGGATGGATTACAGATTATTTGAGCACAGTCACAGTCACAGCAGACCAGATTAAATCATATCAGACTAATCCAACTAATCATGATAATGCAACACAGTTTTTTCTGGTTTGATATTATACACAGGCTTTTTGTAACATGTTGATTAGCAAGCATGATCTGTTTGGGATGGCAGATATAATAGGTGGGAACTGAAACAGGACCTATTTTTTCAAAAACAACATATATATGATGAGCGTGAAGATTCATTCTTGGCCTGGTATATAAATGATGTTTTACGCTGGTTGCTAATAAAACAATTATAATGGGCTGCTGGTGTTTGTGTGATTGTATCTCTGTAGAATGAATATTATATATTCAGTATATGAAATATCATATTTCTTGTCTGATAAAAGAAATACAAAACGCTTTATTTGGCAATGCAGTTACCACATGGAGTCATCATGTATTTTGGACATTTTGGACAAAGTGTATATGTTTGAATACACCAAACTATTATTATTAAATGAGGACCCATGGCAAGATTTTGCACTTTTATGATCTTTGTTCTTGTGCATTTATGAACAGCAGTTATAGTATCCCCAAAGAAGTCAGAACATAACTGGGGGAAAAAAGTCAGAAAACATGCAAGAACCAATGTTGGTTATGCTTTTCCAGAAAGGCTGGACCCACAATGCAAGACTCAGGAAACAGGATATGAGCTGAGTGTTCACAGGTTTATTGTTTCTTTGAGGGGGGAGGAAAAAGAGGCAGGCAGGGACTAGTTTGAGCAGCATGGAGAGTTGGCTGGAGGGCAGGGCAGTGCAGATGGTCTAATATCTTGGCAAGGTGGTGGGGTGGCGAGAGAGCGTGGCTGAGATCCTGGGGCAGACCGGCATGGAGCGAGAAGAGTCCTGGGGTACGGAAAAAACGAGAGGTTAACGTGAGAAAAAACAAGGCGCAAGTATCCGAACAAACAAGGGTTCTTGTTCTGTGAGGCCATGTCATTACCACGGATGTAAGCTGAAGATCTGGTGGAGTCTGGTGTCAAGAGTATATATACTGTGGGGCCTTGATGAAGATGACGATCAGGTGTGCTGAAAGGAACCAGGTGAGAGGTGAGAAGGAGCCATGCCTAGAGCAGACACACTCAACAGGGGACTAAGACACAGAAGGGAGGCAAACACACAGAAGAACACTGACATCATGACAGGTTATATGTTTCTCTTTAGCCACTGTGATTCTACCTACAGTATTAGTTTTGTTACTGATACTGTTTTGCAGTTATAAACTAAATTAAATCTATCAACAAAGTCTGGGAAACAATTTAGATCTGTTAGGTCCATAGCTGAAATTTGAGGAGCAATTCAGAATGGCAAAGTACTGGCGCTCAGTGTTCAATACTTCTAATTATACAATCATATCTAAAATAAAAAAATGTTTTACACATAGCTGTATTATCAAATGTACACCGCGTCCACCCATCTCTGCCTCCATTTATTTTAATAGACAATAAGTTTATATCATCATATCATGTCAATCTGAGATAAGAAAACATCATGAAAGTTTTGTTTTAGCATTGCTTCTTTATTCACATTATCACAAATTACAAAGCACAACAGGCAACTCATCAATCTCCCAACTGAATGACAGGTAATTGAAAATAATGTAGTATATCAAAATATACTGTTTATAAACAGCTTGAAAATTGCTATGATATTATATATGATATTCTGTAGTTGCTGTATTTGAACTGCTGGAGGCAATGTGTACTTTTCCAACATTGAGAGCTCCTCTGGCAATATAGGGGAAGTCACATTTATTCACCCTCAGAAAAGACGTTTACTAAACCAATACAATAAGATGGAATGAAGTAAAATATTTCAGTCATGTTTGTGTCTTTATAATTTTTGCTTGAGATTCCATTGAAATATTTGAATTGTTTGCTGTGCTAAGCCACGCATTTCCCTTGGCTTAATCTACAATATTTTCGTCTGGATAGTTACTTAGTCTCTTTTAACTTTAATACCCTTTATCTATCATTTTTGCCTTTTTCCCCACTTTATCTTTTAATCCTTTCTTGCCTTTACAAAAAACACCCCAGTGACATCATCAACCCCCACCCTCATGTTTTGAGGCAGTGTGTAAACCTCCAGCCTGATCAGGGTGTAGCCACTCTCCTTCAAACTAATACAGACCTGCGCCTCATTCAGTGGGACCACAGGGATCTTTACCCCTGGCCCCCCAAAATAGTAACTCTCTCCCAGAGCTCCTATGAGCAGGAGGTGGCCACCAGGCCGCAGGAGCCTCCCAATGTTGCCCAAAGCCCTGTTGAAGGCAGCCAGGTCAGGGCTGACGCTCTCCAGACAGAAGCAGGACACGAGACAGTCGGCCCCTGCTGAAGGAAGGGCATCATGGGCCAGAGGCTGAGGGAGGTGCACGTCAACGGGGAGGATGTCCGTGATGACGCGACGTAGCTTTGCAGCTTTCTCTGTCCATGCTGAGGGCCTGTTAGAGACAACGTCAATGAATCACCAGCTTTTGTAAATGCACAACACAGAATTAATCTCCACTAGTTCTGCAGCATTTTCAATACAACTCATGCTGTGAGTTGACACAGAAGCACCCTGCAATGCATGATAGTTATTTAGGTGTTTATTTTCTATGCTAAGGGCATAGCTCTAGAGACTGCATGAGATTCCCCCAGACATCGTTTCCAACAGAGGACCCCAATTCACATTCCAGGTATGGAAATCCTTCTGTACAGCACTTGATATGAAGGTCAGTCCAGACCAATGGCCAACCAAGAGATAGAGATTGCTCTGTGCCGTGTGACCTCCTCTGACCCTTCCTCCTGGAGTGCCCAACTACCCTGGGTAGAATATGCCCATAATACCCTCACCATGTCAGTTTTGTCACCTTTTGAATCTGTCCTTGGTTACCAACCCCCCTTGTTCCTAGCCCAGGAGGTTCGAGGTTGTAGTTCCGTCTGTCCATGACCATCTGCTCTGCAGCAGTTGAACCCAAGCTGCCATTCTTCGTGCCTCAACTAGGGCCCAGTCCCAAGCATCATCGCCACACCCCAGCTCCAGTCTAAACCCCAGGCCATTAGGTATGGCTCTCTTCCAAGGACCTACCTCTGAAAAATAAATCTAAAAAACATGCCCCCCGGTTCATTGGTTCTTTTAAAAACTCACTATGTCTTTAGCCCCCCGGTACTGTTATATCTGCCCCTAGGACATCATCAGCCATGCCCTCTACCTCAAATTCAGTGCCTCTCTAACCTTGCTGCCTCTCCCTGTGTGTGTGTTTGTGTGTGTGTGTTTTTGTCTGAAGGTGCGCCAGAGTCAGAGCAGAGCCACACCAGCTGCATCTTATCTCTGTAATCAAGCCTCAGCCTGGCCACTTCCACTCTGCCATAATATAGACTCTGCTATCAGTTTGTGTTGTTATGCTTCAAACCAATTTATTAGGAGTTTTGCATTTAGTTCTTGTTGCCGCTTCTCCAGAACTCATCCTGTTCTCTGTTTCCTTTGTAGTCCTGCCTGTTCTTACTCCAGTTCTTGTTCCCTGCCCCTTGTCTGGTCAAGTCCTACTGTTCTGCCTGTAGCCCTGCTGCTCTGCCCTGGAACCCTACATTACTCCGTCTCCTCAGATCTCACTCTGGACCTGTGTCTTCTGCCCCTAACTGCCCCTTCTCAAGCCTCAGTTCCTGGCTGTCTGCTACCAGCTCTGGTCTCCCCTAACCTGCAGCTCATCTCCCCTGTGCTTTGCAATAAATATCTTTGTTATTCCTGTCTCCTTGTCTGTGTCTGCACCTGGGTTCACCTGTTCTGCAGCCCCACTTAACAGATGGTGAACAAGATAAACATTCTACTCACTTAACATCAGCATGCTATATGTTAGGTTTGGTTTCTGAACATTTCTTTTTATGCCTTTTTAGAAAATTGACTTTTCAAATCAAAGCACTTTTATTATTGTCACATTAAGCACAGTGCTCAATGAGAGGGGCAGAATAAACATGAGATCTTATGACCCTTTACAAAAGATGACTGATTCATTCTTAGGATTGTGAAACCAATTATGAGGGAAAGGTTTCTCTCAGTACATACTGTACATTACAAATATAAATAATTTCCTGATGATCATTCTAGTCTAACAACGATCAGAATTCAGAGTTCAAAGGGATCTGGTCGTACCTTCGTCCCTCCAGCTTGCAGACGTGCTGTAGGTAGGGTGTCCAGTCCAGGCTGCAGCCTCCCTCGTCCTGGAGCCAGTGCCTCAGCTCCTGCCTGTTGACCTCCAGGAAGTCTGTGAGGAGCACCTTGTTGAAAACCTCACAGCCACTCAGCACCTGGTACAGGGTGGGACCCGAACCTATGTCCACCAGCAGCTCACCACTCACATCGTCTGGAAAGGCAGGGGAAAGAGAGAGAGGAGAAGTGAAACTGAGAAAGCGCTAATGGAGAGTGATGAAAATACCTTGATTAATATGCAGGTCCTATTAAAATAGCTCACATTAGACACAATAATAGATTCAGAATATCAATTAAATGAAAGTTGTCCTTGAAAAATATCTGGAAGATAAGATCTGGAAAATGGGAAAACTCCAATGGGTCTGCTTTCTTATCAATTAAGACTAATCCTACATTTTCCTTAATTCTACTTTATCGCCTTAATTCTTCAACAATTTTCTCATAGGTAAATAAAACATTACCTTTTGACTACACCCTGTGACACACATTCTGGAATAGCTTGTTGCACCATGCTGAGATTTTATCAAACTTTGTAATTAAGTATTCAAATCCAAAACACATTTTTGGTGACACCAAATGAAACATATGTAGATTAATTTGATATTTTATACAGTTCACTCATTCATTCAGCCTGAAATATTTGGTATGTTTGGAAGCCTTGAGATCTTTGGGTTTTAATAGTATTTCGAGCCACTTTAGGTCTCTGGGAATAAAATAGCGATTTATTATAACTGACTGAATGAGGAGAAAGGGATGCAAGGAGTCGAAAGAGGCAGGTGTGTTGTATTAGATATCAGAGAAAAAGTGAGAGAGAGAATAACACTGATGAAACAAAGTGTTTGACTCCAACAACCAACATCTGGAACATATGCCTCTTAAAAAAGTCAAAATTTGAAATTTAACTAAACATGCTAACATAAGAGATTATTATAGTAGTTGTTTATCTGGCCATATGTTTAACTCTATTTTTATAGATTTGTTTTGAGCATGGAGTGTTTCGGAATGAAGTTTACATGCTCCATCAGCCCGCCTCCTTACCTTCATTGAAAGCTCGATGCAGACATGCCAGTTTCCACGGGACAATGCTGTCCTTTCTTTCAAAATCGGCCCGTGGTGGAGTGTAGTTATACTGTAGATATGCTGCAGGATCAAATCTCTGGTAGCAGTTTGCCATGGCTGCTATTCCATTCTCTTTTCCCTTTTCTTCCATCCTTTTCTTTTTGGATCTACCTAACACCTCTGTTTAGTGGTCAGCCTTCAGGTGCACTGCTACCCCCATCAACCGCCTTATATACCTGTGTATGCGGGTGTGTGTCTGTGTAATTAACTCTAAGACAAATAGCAGGGCTTAAGTTTCAGAGGTCCCGGATCCTGTTCCAGCCGCAGGTCCCGGATCCTGTTAAACTGGTAAAACCCCCCACCCCACCCCACCCCACCCAACCA
>CM022492.1:14918957-14961969 GCA_011952105.1 Coreoperca whiteheadi
CCACCCCACCCCACCCAACCACTCCACACCCCACCCCCCACACACACTCCCACCGCCCTCTCTATGAGGGTCATATCGGTGGATCAACAGGGAGGTGATAATAGCACTGCATTCTGGCAAGTGGTTTAATGCTTTTTGGTGTCTAAATATTTTGGCATATGTTTACTGAAAACCCCACAACTAAGCAAGCGTGTGTTTGTGCTGTGAAATGGCGAAATGAGTCTGGCTACATTAGTGGATGCCGCGCTGTCCATAGTACTGAAACTCAGCGGAGGAGCTCGCTAGACAGACAGAACACGTCACTTAGGCCGGTTGGCCTGCTTGCTTTTCGTAGTTGTAAATAGAACCTGATTCCATTTTCCCCCATTGTAGCAGCAATCCACAGACAAGCCAGAGACAGATGAGGTTGAGACAGAGATGTACTTCCTCCTACAATGTACAAAATTCAATAAAATAAGAAACATTTACTTGAACAAGTTCAACTCTGTAATCTCAGATTTCAAAGAGCTAAATGACCTTTCAAAAGTAAAAATACTCCTAGAAGAAGGAGGCAGCCACTATCTTGCTGCCCAATATGTATCAACATGCCACAACTTGAGGGACAGTGAAGAATCTAGACACACACACACACACACACACACTCATAAAAAAGTTGAAGTGTAGTGTAGTTATTTGTTTTTGTATTTTATAACTTAAGTCTACAATTTATTATTAATATTATCTTACTTATCTGTATATATTTTGATAGCACATTTATTCTTTTTATGTATATGTTTTATTTCACACATGCTTGAGATTTTGTGCCCAATAAGCAGTAGCAGTGTGCAGTCCTTAATTATTTTGCTACTATTTACTTGATCCAGTACTAGCAAACTAGTGGGTACTAATTCTGTTACTAATATGTTAGTCTGTATTTATTTTCTAATATTACTATTTTGGGATATTTGTTGTTGTTTTTTTATTACTGGTTTGTGTATTGTCCAAATATCTGACCTATTTGTACTTGGATGCTTTGGCAAAATTGCCAATAGAGCCTTTGAATTGAAATTGAATTGAATTGAGAGAGAGAGAGAGAAAGCTGCAAACCCTAAACACATGTTTCTATGAGGCTGCCAATACTGATTTTGAGTGATTATTTTGAATGCTCTGATTAATAAATGTAAATAACTAATACTTTGTTTGCAATGACAGTTTAGTTTATTTCAGTTTTAACAGCCAGCAACTAGACATTGTCCAATGTGCTCCAAGCACTGTGGATTTTTGTCCTTCACCTTTTCTCTCCCCCTGCCCCCCTGGAACAATAGCCTCTGTGTTGAGGGACCTCCTGATTTACAAATTAAGCAGTGACAAACAGGTTTGTCTGCCATTTTACTTTGTTGATGTTTGTATCGAATGGCAGAGTATTTCCGTATTTTGAAACGACTAGCCACAGAAACCAGCTGACAAAACAGTGAGCTTCATCCCCTGATTGAATTAATTTTCCATTTATTTCCAGTGTATCCCAAAGCAGCAGCTGAACCAATGTGGAACATAGCCATGTAGTAATCAAACGTATTCTCCCCAGGAGTCTCTTCACACCTCGTTCATCCCTGGCAGCTGAACCAGAATCCCGAATACACTGACCCTCTTCAGACTTCCAAAATATTACAGTGTCCAAGGGAGTCAAGGTATTTGGGATGTGGTATTCTGCCAGGTGATTTAGTAAAAATTAGGATATTTGGAACTTACAATGAGAGTCAGACTGACTAAAAGGGGTCGAGAGTTTTCTTTTCCAGGAGAATGTTACTAAATTCCCTTTGGCATTACTTCTGAGTCTGCAAACATTCAGTGTTTATTGTTTTTGGACAGAAATTTAATCATAAAAGCAAGAAAATGTTCCCATTTGCGAATACACTCTAGGAAGAAATAAAACAGCTTACATTTAGAAATACAAGCATGTAATATATGTTTATATTTTAATGTAATTAGAGTACATCAATCAACTTTTGCAAGACATATTTAAACTTATTCATTTGTTTAGATTACAGAAAAGTGAATTTACATGTTTTCGTGGAAGATTTCTTTTTTAACCTCTGTTTCCTCTACACGTATTCACACTTCTAATCAACAGCAGAAAACCTTTGTGAGCATCAATCTTAAAAGCTTTTCGTGTTAATAATTAAATCCCTCTGTAACAGTTAATGTAATGAAAAGAACATACATAAAAAGTAAACACTGATTATTAATATAAATCATACTTTTAGCCAAGAAAACAAATACAATTTTAACAAGAATCTAGTTTTGTTACAAACATATACAATCTAAATGATTTAAGCTTCAAACAAAAATACAGTTGCGCTTCGACTAATAATATTCATGTGTTGAAATCTTTAGAACGAAGGTTTCAGCCCAGGATCCGTGGCAACTTTTTTGTCTTCACCACAGTCTTCCTCTCACTTGTCTCTAACACAGTGCTATTCAGTCTCATGGTCGTACAGCATTCTACATACACAGGAGGTATGGTAAGGAGAATTTCCCACCTCAAGTTTGGCCCAAATTAAAAATGTTGGGTGTGGTTACAAATGCAACAAAGCACACTTCTGAACAAACCCAAACGCACCCATAATTAAAATCCACTGTACCTGTACATTTATCACATGCTTCATGTAAATATTAACACTTTTAAACCTATGCACACTGTACATACTGTATATACTGCCTTATCTTACTACCTTATGTACATAAAGCCACCTGTTGCATTAATCACATTTATTTCAGCACCATTTGCGTTCTGCACATTCCTTGCCAATAAAGCTGATTCTGATTCTGATTCCGTTTTGTATAATTTTATTGAACTACTGTCTCAATCCATTAGAGCTCATTCCTTAATTACAGATAACTATAATGGTGACTATGAACAACACCCCATGCAGATGATATTGTCCTATTTTTTAAGAACTTATCAGTGTCCTTTCTTGCATTTGCTAAATTATTAGATCTTTATGAAACAATGTCTGGTTACAAAGACTTTATACAAAATCAAATGTTCTTTAGCTCATTCAGTCTGAAAGAGTGATGATGGGTGTAATCAAAGTTGACAGACTTGAAGTGAGTTTTAGCTCATTGTTTAGCTGTCTGGCCTGCAACTTTACTGTTCTGGTTGACACTCACCACTCTTATAGCATCGCTTTCGGAAGCAGCAGGCAGCTGTTTTCAGCAAAAAAGTTCTAAAAAACCACTGTACACCTGCTCAGTGCCAAACTGCAGAATGACACAATTAGTGACTAGCTGGTGAACATAGATGAGCATTTAGCAGAGCCAGATATTTCCTTTAGGTGTTGGCAGAGACCAAAACAGAGTTAAAATAACGTTGAATATTGGACTTACATTGATCAGAAACACAACTCCAAATGAATGATAATGTTTCTCTGTAACTGCTGGGTTTGTAAATAAGCAACTGGCCATATCAACATCAAGTGGCCAAAAAAATCTATTATTGAAGGTTTAAATAACAATCACATAAATACTCTCTTCCATCCACTATCCGTCCATTAAAGGAAAAAACAGATCTTTATGTGTAAAATTGGCACAGTGCTTCTTTGTTCTACATCCTGATTTGTATTTTCAGCTGTCCAGAGGATGGCCCAGGCCCACCTGTCCTCCCTAGACATGTCTTCTGTGGACAAAGAGGAGACCTCTTCTGGGGAGGAAGACTTAGTGATACTGGTGCTAAAACACACATCTCAAGAACAATTAGACAGGGAAGATGATGTACACAGCTCAAGATAACTTCCAGTTGTTACAGGAGGTAACAAACATACATTTGCAGATAACATATGTACCATCTTATGCATATTTTACAAACAAGTTATTCAATTGTATCTGTAGTGTGATGGTCAAAGTGAAAAAATGTTTGCAGGGCCTGATGAGGTTGTTATTTTATAGTATGTCTCATACTAGTCCTTGGGGTTATTGTAATATATAATACACAGATCTGATACACTATATTACATGATATTCTGCAGTATGATAACTATACAGTAAAGAGGAGGGTGCAGAGCCAATCCCTATTGGGATTTAACCCAGAAACTGCAGGGCTGCTTCCAGAGCTATAAAACAACTCTTTCAGTTTGCTTTCCTCAACCTTGCAGACACTTGCATCAAGGTACAATGCTCTAATAATATTTCCTTTCTGAGAAAAGAAATACAAAATGCTTTATTTGGCATTTCAGTTACCACTGTGATTTGACCTGCAGTATTTGATTTGTTACTGATACTGTTTTGCAGTTGTTAACTAAATTAAATCTGGGCAAGTCTGGGCAATAATTTAGATCTGTTTTGGGGTCCATGGCTGATATCTGAGGAGCAACTCAAGATGGCCAAGTACTGACGCCCAGTGTTCAATATTTATAATTACACAATCATATTCTCAGAGTCTACACTGATCTAAGATAACATAAAAATGGATACCATAGCAAATATTAAGATTAACTTAAGGAATTGCAATGATAGATGATTTTTAAAGCATTTTTTTACACATAGCTGTATTATCAAATGTACACTGCTTCCAACCATCTCTGCCTCCATCTATTTTAATATCCACAATAAGTTTATATCAACAATGTCAGTCTGAGATAAGAAAACATCATGAAAGCTTTGTTTTAGCATTCCTTCTTTATTCACATTATCACAAATTACAAAGCACAACAGGCAACTCATCAATCTCCCAACTGAATAACAGGTAATTGAAAATAATGTAGTATATCAAAATATACTGTTTATACACAGCTTGAAAATTGCTATGATATTATATATGATATGCTGAAAACCAAAACTTAAGCGTTACATTCTTGACGCTGTAGTTGCTGTGTTTGAACTGCTGGAGGCAATGTGTACTTTTCCAACATTGAGAGCTCCTCTGGCAACATAGGGGAAGTCACATATTTATTCACCCTCAGAAAAGACGTTTACTAAACCAATACAATAAGATGGAATGAAGTAAAATATTTCAGTCATGTTTGTGTCTTTATAATTTTTGCTTGAGTGTCCATTGAAATATTTGAATTGTTTGCTGTGCTAAGCCACGCATTTCCCTTGGCTTAATCTACAATATTTTCGTCTGGATAGTTACTTAGTCTCTTTTAACTTTAATACCCTTTATCTATCATTTTGCCTTTCTCCTACTTTATCTTTTAATCCTTTCTTGCCTTTACAAAAAACACCCCAGTGACATCATCAACCCCCACCCTCATGTCCTGAGGCAGTGTGTAAACCTCCAGCCTGATCAGGGTGTAGCCACTCTCCTTCAAACTAATACAGACCTGCGCCTCATTCAGTGGGACCACAGGGATCTTTACCCCTGGCCCCCCAAAATAGTAACTCTCTCCCAGAGCTCCGATGAGCAGGAGGTGGCCACCAGGCCGCAGGAGCCTCCCAATGTTGCCCAAAGCCCTGTTGAAGGCAGCCAGGTCAGGGCTGACGCTCTCCAGACAGAAGCAGGACACGAGACAGTCGGCCCCTGCTGAAGGAAGGGCATCATGGGCCAGAGGCTGAGGGCGGTGCACGTCAATGGGGAGGATGTCCGTGATGACGCGACGTAGCTGTGCAGCTTTCTCTGTCCATGCTGAGGGCCTGTTAGAGACAACGTCAATGAATCACCAAATTAAATCAAAACAGCTTTTGTAAATGGACAATACAGCATAAATGCTAATAACTTTGGTGTGTTTGCTTGTTGTGTTTAGTCCTGATTAGCAAATGTAACTAAGATGGTGTTACATCTGCCCTGTCTCCGTGAGCGTCAGAGGGAGAGGGCAGGTATGGGTGCATCTCCTACACTATCTTCAAACAGAGTTCAAAGGGATCTGGTCGTACCTTCGTCCCTCCAGCTTGCAGACGTGCTGTAGGTAGGGTGTCCAGTCCAGGCTGCAGCCTCCCTCGTCCTGGAGCCAGTGCCTCAGCTCCTGCCTGTTGACCTCCAGGAAGTCTGTGAGGAGCACCTTGCTGAAAACCTCACAGCCACTCAACACCTGGTACAGGGTGGGACCCGAACCTATGTCCACCAGCAGCTCACCACGCACATCGTCTGGAAAGGTAAAGGTACAAGGTAATTTATTTATCATTTAAGAACACAAGGTTGTTGAATTAAATAATAATAATGGAGGAGGGATATAGGGAGTTGAAGAGGCAGGTGTGTTGTATTAGATTTCAGAGAAAGAGAGAGAATAACAGAGATGAAACAAAGAGTTTGTTTCCAACAGCCAGGATCTGGAAGATTTGCCTTACAGAAGTCAAAATATTGATGTGAAATGAAACTAAACACATACTATTATTGAAGCCAATGAACTAACACAAGAGACTATCATAGTTTATCTGGCCATATGATTAACTTCATTTTTATAGATTTGTATTGAGCATGGAGTATTTTGGAATGAAGTTTACATGCTCCATCAGCCCGCCTCCTTACCTTCATTGAAAGCTCGATGCAGACATGCCAGTTTCCACGGGACAATGCTGTCCTTTCTTTCAAAATCAGCCCGTGGTGGAGTGTAGTTATACTGTAGATATGCTGCAGGATCAAATCTCTGGTAGCAGTTTGCCATGGCTGCTATTCCATTCTCTTTTCCCTTTTCTTCCATCCTTTTCTTTTTGGATCTACCTAACACCTCTGTTTAGTGGTCAGCCTTCAGGTGCACTGCTACCCCCATCAACCGCCTTATATACCTGTGTATGCGGGTGTGTCTGTGTCATTATGTGTTACTGTGCTTTGGGCTACTCTGAGTTTCATGAGCAGAGATTACAATCCTGTTTTTGGGCAGCAGCCTGATAGCATTTGTTCTGTTCACCTTCCCTGCCCTGAGGCACTGATACCATCAGATCGGGGGGCTTCCTCCAACACTACACCCTCTAATGGACTCCTCACATGGCTTTCAGGTCTTCCACCCACCTCTCAGAGGCCCTCCATATCTCCACAATCATTCCACAGGGCCTTTTACACACAAACAGTAGACAAGGTTTGTCTCAAGCAACCCTGTCTGAATGGCACTAACAGGCCTATCTCTAAGACAAATTTGTCTCTGTCTGCCATTTTACTTTGGTGATGCTTGTATAGAGTGGCAGAGAGATGGGGAATGGTGAGTAGTAGTAAGGGAAAAGAAAAAGTCGCACATGTTGACAGACAATATTAGGTCATTGCAAAATCAGAGGTTGTCATAAGACGCAGAAAGAAGCTTATTATTGTTCTTTTGAGCAATACAGTTATAAATATAAATAGTTTCACTAAGTCCATCAAAAAGGAGCAAGATGACAGAAAAGAGGAAGAATGAGCAATGACATATCAACACCTTTCAAGGAAAAACACAGACACAGAGTTTTTTTGGTGTAACTGCATAGTCCGTATGCATTTTGGATATGAGGTATAAGAAAGTATTGGAAATGCAAATTAAAGTTCTGGTTTACAGAATATTTAAATCCACATCTTTAAAAAATTTAAGAAATCAAACAGGCAACTTAAACTGTTGTCCTGCTTTTCCCTTTTTCCAACTCGGTCAGTTTTTCAATATCACAAATACCTTTCTTGTGAAAATAAATCAATTTTAAACGGGGTATTATTGACTTCAATCCTAGAATCTTGTGAAAATAATAAAGACATCTGCTGTTTGAACAGTGGTGATTTACATTTAAGATGCATGCCAAACTTGACAGTGTTACATCTGCTCTATTACACGAGTTTAGTGCCTTGCATGACATGTATTTTCAGTTTGAGCAGACTAAGAACATCTTAATCAACAGACTTATCTCCTCACATCACTGAAGATGTTCAATATTATGGTATTATTGTGCCAGGGAATGGGACAAATCTTATTTACTGCACCAGTAAAATAGGTTGGTATATTTTGAAACGACTAGCCACAGAAACCAGCTGACAAAACAGTGAGCTTCATCCCCTGATTGAATTAATTTTCCATTTATTTCCAGTGTATCCCAAAGCAGCAGCTGAACCAATGTGGAACATAGCCATGTAGTAATCAAACGTATTCTCCCCAGGAGTCTCTTCACACCTCGCTCATCCCTGGCAGCTGAACCAGAATCCCGAATACACACACACACACACACACACATATATACTGACCCTCTTCAGACTTCCAAAATATTACAGTGTCCAAGGGAGTCAAGGTATTTGGGATGTGGTATTCTGCCAGGTGATTTAGTAAAAATTAGGATATTTGGAACTTACAATGAGAGTCAGACTGACTAAAAGGGGTCGAGAGTTTTCTTTTCCAGGAGAATGTTACTAAATTCCCTTTGGCATTACTTCTGAGTCTGCAAACATTCAGTGTTTATTGTTTTTGGACAGAAATGTAATCATAAAAGCAAGAAAATGTTCCCATTTGCGAATACACTCTAGGAAGAAATAAAACAGCTTACATTTAGAAATATAAGAATGTCATATATGTTTATATTTTAATATAATTAGTGTACATCAATCGGCTTTTGCAAGAAATATTTAACCTTATTCATTTGTTTAGATTACAGAAAAGTGAATTTACATGTTTTCGTGGAAGACTATTTTACCTTTTTTTCCTCTACACATTTCTAATCAACAGCAGTTATATTTTCAGCTGTGGCAACTATCTTGACACAAATGTAATGGAAACAAAACTGTCATAGCAATGAAATTAAGAATCTAGTTTTATTACAAACATAAACAATCAAAATGAATTAAGCTGCAAACAAAAATACAGTTGTGCTTTGGATAATTATATTCATTTGTTGAAATATTTAGTATGTTTGTACCAAGAATGGAGGTTTCAGCCCAGGAACCTTGGCAACTTTGTTGTCTTCACCACAGTCTTCCTCTCACGTGTCTCTAACACAGTGCTCTTCGGTTTCATGGTCACACAGCATACTTCCTCCTGGATATGAACTGGGCCTCTTTGCACCTTCGGCTCCATGGCAGAGGGATCGGAGATAGGCTGAGTTTTAGGATGAGGGTATTTCTTGCTGATGGCCCCTGAGAGGAACCGCTGGAGGAGCCTCCTGGCCCCCCAGTGTTTTCCTGAGTGCTGTACCTCCATCACTGTCGGCCTGTAAGAGGGTCAGAAGCCAGACACAAAAAAACCTGATCTGTATTAATTGAATGTCTCGCACTGTAACTGGGTTTCACTGGGTTTGAGTGAAAGGGGGGTTACATAGTTGTGTATCTGCAACTATTTTGAAATGGCTCTGCTTCCAGCGAGACACAAGCAATCCACATGCTGCCACTTTGACCATGGAGATAACGAATTGAGGCATAATGAATAAAGCACACATACACACTCCCACACAACACAACACAATTACTGTATTACCACATAATGTCCCCAAAAAAGCCCTCAAGTTCTATTTTTCTAATTTAGAAACATATATGACAATAAGACTAATGGTTCTGTACAGTACAGGTGCTTGAAGCTAAATGCTAATGTCAGCAGACATGATTACAGTTACAATGCTGAAAATGCTGATGTTAAGTATAATGTGTACCATGTTCACTTTAGTTTTGCATGTTAGCATGCAGCATTTGCTAATTAGGCATAAACACAAAGTACAGCTGAGGATGACAAGAGTGTCATTAACTTTGAGGGTATTTAGTCATAAACCAAAGTATTGGACAAAGTGTGATTTTGACCTGATTTTGTAGATGCCAAATTAGTGGATCACCAAAGTTATTACATTTCATCCTGAGGGGGACATGAATGTCTGTACCAAATTTCAAGGCAATCCATCCAATAGTTGTTGGGACATTTCACTTGGCCCTTTACTGCATGTCATCCCACCTTTTTCTCTACCACATTTCCTCTCTCTCTTCAGCTGTTCCTTTCAAATAAAGACAAAAAGCCCAACATAATAACCTTTTAAAAAACCCACAAATGTGAACCTCATGGTGGCACTACATAAAAAGTCAGGGGCTCACCAAAGTAATTAGGATTCATCCTCTGCATGAATGTCTGCAGCAATGAGGCAAGGCTAAAAATATTAAAATGTATACACCATCAGGATCAGCTACTGGCGTCACCTATTTATTGCTTGGTTTTATGGAGGTGCTACTTTCAAAGTGATATTGTGATTTGTTCCAATCGATTACAATGTTATGGTGACATTAGGTGCAGTATTAGGCATTACTGTTTGTTGGGTTGTAATTCTGAAATGTTCCTTCCAACTGTCATCTGTGAATGTTTTATTAATTGTTTCATGACCAAATACAAAATAATATGGGGTTCAGTTTTGACAATTAGACTTAGTTTCACTTTGTTTTGTTGACACTTTTTTTCAGTTGGTAAAATCAGTACTTCTACTAATTCAAAGGGATTGAAATGAAAAGACCTGCAATAAGTTAAAAGGTTGTGCAGATACAGTACAAAAACACAGACATGGACACACACACTCACACACAAACAAATATAGCTAGTGGATTAGTGGAGCCAGGACTAAGGTAAGGGTCAGTTCCTTCCCCTGAGTCTGATGGACAGATAAAAGAGCGAAGAGGAAGAGGAACACAGCAGAACAGATTAAGGGCAAAAGCGGACAACACAGAAAAGAACAGGACAGATATAATAGAATAATACACATTTAGCCAGAGCTACAGGAGCCAATGTATTTATCTATGGTCCTAGGGGCAGTGGGACTCCAACAGTGTCCGTCAACTCTGCTCTTACTTTTCATTTTGTCACAGCAGGATAGTGCAGGTACAGAAAACTTTTATCAGCTGGTGATCACCTGTTGCAAATGAAAGGTGCACAGGTTAATGAAAGAATTAATTAGGACAAGTGGGCCCTATACACCCTTGTCTTTCTATTAGTTACAGATGAATAAACTGAAAATAATTATAAATGACATAAACATTTTGTTTTAAACTGTGGTGGTCCTATTATATTGTTAATCTAGAGTCAACATACTAAATACCATACCATTGCTTTTTTTATGCAGCAAACATTGTGTATAAATGTAAATACATTTTAATGCACTGCAAAACACCACCGCACGTCTCTGCAGGACTATTATAGAAAAACACAATAGGGAAAAAGTAACTATATAGAATATTATGTTTTGCAAATAATTTTTTTAACCTCTTAAACTGTTATGTACACGCCATAGACTGTGGTACACACAAATGGATACATCTTTGCAAACGTATGTTGTTTGGCAAAACACTCTTTGAGCCTACAGAGCATGAATTCACATTCTAGTGGAAGTTTCCAGTGATACCACATATGTCAGGCTGATTTTATGGGAAATGTATAGAAAATGCACAATTATTTTTATTAAAAAAAATGGTGTGCTGGATTTGGATATAACCATTGACTATATATAACACAATGTAAAAACAAGCAGACAAAATGTGGATATCTATGTAACTACATCTACCCTATCTATCTATAGAGTAGACTATATATATATATATATATATATATATATATCTGATAAATAGGGTTATAATTGTAACTGAATTATTTATTTATTATTAATATAATGTTGTCCTTGGTTAAAAAACCTGATGCAATCAAGGCATTTAGCTAGTCATTGCAGAGATTTGTTTTGAAATGTGAGACTTTTAACGACACTTCCGATCTGTTTCCGCATTCCGCCGGCTGGCCTGACGCAACATCCGACCACTACACCAATTTACGACGATTTCTCTGTTGAAAACTATTTTGTACAGTCTATGGTGGTAAAGCAGCCTTTTATTCGAATGTCACCGCGGCCAAGCGTGAGAAATGAATCGTTAGTCCTGTAGCGGGAATTAATTCACAGACGTGATGGTAACGTTAGCGACAACGTTAACGTTACACTTGTTGCAAACTGCAGTGACAGTTTCATCAGCAGCTCGTCCAGTGAAGGGAGGAGTCGTGCACATGCAGAGCCACCTCTCTTTAAGTAATTGTGCGATAAATGGAAGGATAACGAGTTAAAGAAGATGACCAAGACCCAATAGAAGACGTTACACGGGGACATGAACTGGGACTTCAGAAGGTTAAGTAAGAACAAACGCTCATAATTTACGTTACAAGCTAGGGAAGTTACATTAGGATACAAGCGATCACCTTTAATGTTGCCATTTGGCTAAATATATTAGTCATATCTAATTGCGCAGGTAAATACCACAGTTTAATGTCTTTGGTGCTGAAATTGTGTGTGTTTCACACGCTGTATGTCTCTTTGTGATAGTAAAGGTATTAAAGTGACAATGATGCTCCGAAGGCTGACCCCGTGTTCAAGGATCCCACTGGATTTCCAGAGACACGTATGCCGGTTGCTCACCAGACCACTGACACGAGGCAAGCGATGCTGCAGTGCCACATTGTGATACAGTATGAACACTGTAAAGGTCATGTAGTCCGTTCACAGCCAATCAGCAGCCTGGATCACAGAAAAGTAAAACAAACTTCTTACACCAGATCTTCAGATAAAAAGAGAGGAGATATACAGTAAAGGCTCTGTAGTAAATGATTAGTCTATTTCTTTATTAGTCAACTGACTATTAAACTATTTTCGTATGTGATTAATCATTTATGTTAAACATTTTCCAGTCCGATCCTCTCAGTTTTGAAGATTTTCTGCATTTCTCTATGTTTTGTGACTGCATTTCTTTGGGTTTTGGAGTGTTGTTTGACCTAACAAGCAATTTCAAGACATCACTTTGGGCTTTGTGATTTTCCTACTTTATGACATTTTACAAACCCAACAACTCATGGATTCATTGAAAAATAATCGGCAGATGAATCAATAATAAAATGTTAGTTGCAGCCCTAGAATTAACACTTTTGATCATTTATTAAGCCATTTATCAAGCAGAAATGCCAAACATTTGCTACGCTCTGTTTCATATTAGTGTAAATTAAACATTTTCATTTTTTGCTGTTCAGACAAATCAAGCAATTTGAAGGGGTCACCTCAGGCACCGGTGTTCTGACATTATATAGTCTGCGTGATTTATTGATTCATTAAAAAACAGAAAGATGAATCGATTATTTAAATGATTAGTTTCAGCCTTAAAACGCCTTATTAGAAATCTTACAAAAAGAGAGCATCTTGGATTTCTGCTCAAAGTAAATTAATATGTTCATGATTGTGTCCATGATTTTATGAACGTAGTCAATACAGAATCTGCAGGCAGAAGTACACCTGATAAACTGCTGTTGTAACAAACTGTGCAAACCTTGACTGAGATGTTGTGCCTGCAGGGGGTTTTCTGACCTACTCTACTCTCTGTACAAGATGGGCCTCTCTCTGCCCCGTCCTCTCTGTTTGTCTCTGCCCATCTCTCTCATGTGCCTCATTGCTGCAGAGAGATGTGTAATGTCAGCACAGGCTTTTCTTCTTGCTCTGCTGATGTGGCAGTTTGAAGGCTGTGATTATCTAGTTTCCCAGGTTACAGATGGATGTAGGGGAGGGCTTTGTTCTGTTTGTCATGTAATCAGTGAAACAAAAACCCACATAACATGCTTGTTTGCACAGTTATGTAATGTTTGCAGTGAATTGTGTGGAAATGTGTATATATACATTTTTTGTATTTTTTTTTTTTAAAGCACCATTTTGAAACAACTGCATTGCTTATTTCTTCTTTTTGTTTCTGATTTCTTTTTCAATAGATTTTTATAAAAACAAAGGGATCGCCTAACTAAGTGCCCCATATGATTTAGATGAAAGCTATGGTATGTAAGGTTAGAGAGAACCTTTAGCAGGTCTATCCTTTAAGATCTGTTGTTTATATTGGATTTCCCCACAATGACTGGTCTATCTTTTTGTGTTTAGGCATCATTCCATTGCTGAAAGTTATTTCTCCGTGTGTTTTGCCGATGAATAATATCAAATAAGTGATAAAATACCAGAAATATGAAAATAACATTCTCCCTCTATACAGTTCCCCAGGGGAGGGCCCATGGCAGCTCCTTTGCACACCGCAGTGAACTTCGTCAGGCCAAGAAGATCGTAGTAAAGCTCGGCAGTGCTGTGGTCACCCGTGGCGATGAATGTGGCCTGGCTCTGGGGAGGCTGGCCTCCATTGTTGAACAGGTGAGAGGTCGAATACCAGCACAAACTGTACATTCATGAAGTATAAAATAACTTTCAGGTCCTGTAGAAAATTCTTGATCGGGAATAAGATCAGCAGGAAAGAAAATCTGTGACGCCATTTGTTTCATGTTCTGTGATATGTACATCCATCACTGGGTGTTTATGTTGCTCTGTAGACCAGCTCACAAACATACATATTTATCTGCATTTTTAAATATACTTTTTCTGATTCTAACTTGATTTTTTTTTTGGTAATTATTTTTTTTTGTTACATATTAAATTTTCCTTTTCTGCTTCATTTTATTACCCATCTATGGCGATGTATTGGTGCGGTGTAACCTTTCATTATTAGAAAGAGGAGCAAAAACCCTTGAGAACGTTCTCAATCCCAGTGAGACTAACTGATTTAAGTTTAAGTTTATATGGGGAAAAAAAATTGGGACAAAAAAAAATGTTTCACCAACCTTCAGTGGTATGTGGTCCTGCAGATAGTTTGTTTTATTTTCCAAAGTTTTAAGAAATCATTCCACAACAATTTATCAGGTAAACAAATGTCTTTGTTGGCATATTCTACCCTGGAGACCAGCAGTCCATCACCTATGGTACAAAGTCCAGAGTTGGCATTGGGGGCATGGAGGCCAAGGTATGTTTAAAAATCCTCAATAACTCTGTTTTACTTGCCTTGCCTTAGACATTCATCAGATGGTCAGAGTGCAAAGCTTCTTGAACTAATGGATTTTATTTATTTATTTTTCTATGCAAGTTCAGAGTATACAGTTCTATTGCCAAGCCTGTTAATGATAAGTTAACATTGCATTTGAGATATATTTGAAAATATAACCTGATACTCTTTTCCAGAGTGAGTGCAATAGTAGACTGACCCACAATCAGTTGTGGAAAGTAACAGTGTGTTACTGTTGTAGCTGGTTTTATCTACTTTTATATTCATATACATTATATATGAAGTGTGTGTGTGTGTATATGTGTATATATATATATATTCTTCATATATACTTGATGTAGTTTAGTCCAGTGGTTACCAATATAAGGACCGGGCCCCTCCAAAAGGTCACGGGTTAAGTCTAAACAGAAACTGCTTTTTTGTGAAATTTTATTTTTTTTTTTTAACAAAGTACATTTACTCAAGTACTCTAAGTACTTGTGCTTTATAATATTTCTCTCTGAAATGTACTGGAGAAGATGTATAAAGAAGCATATAATGGAAATACAGCAACATCTTTTTCTGGAACAATTGTCCTCATTATGCTGGATAATCCACCAAAGATGCTGTAAACAGTTTTCATAGGGATAGCTTTTTTGGTCAGCAGTAGCTCCACTAAAAAATATTGATATTGTTTCTGGAAAGACACATTGCATCGAATTTTTAAATGTAACTTTTCTTGCTTGGAGCACCACAAGTGTAATTCCATTCCATTGTATTGTGGTGGAAGCAGAAACCTCAGGGACAGATCCAGTATCTCAAAACATCGACAATTAAAGCAAAAAATAACATCATGGCTAGTTACCACTATGGGTAAGTAAGACAATATATTGTTTTGTAACTGGGATGAACTGACGTCTTAAAGCTGAATTCTCAGTGAGTCTGAACCACACAAAAAACACATCTTTGGACCCAGCTGGGGTGTATGAGTCCTAATTGGGTGTTTTGTCTTCCAGGTGGCCATGCTGCAGAATCAAGGCAGGGAGATGATGATTGTCACCAGTGGAGCAGTGGCCTTTGGCAAGCAAAGATTAAGGCATGAGATCCTGTTGTCCCAGAGTGTCCGACAAGCGCTGCACACAGGACACAATCAGCTCAACGACATGGTAAGAAAAGGAGGATAAAGGTGTTGAATGTGTTGGTAGTGTTGAAGTAGATTTATTTAGTCAAATAGAGAAGAAATTGCTGCTGCTGCTCCTTGTGGGTTTAAACTTTCAATCATGTAACTAGAGGTGACCTCGAAGCTTTGGCATTTCGTTGCCCTTGTGAATCACTATCATAAAAACCAACACCAAATGCTTTTTTTATTGAATATACAGCGGCTGGACACAGTCCTGTCCAATATAATGCAATACATCAGTCTGCTATAAATAAATACCGTTTGTGAAGCTTGATGTTTAGTGTTTCTTGAATATGTCAAGTTGATGTTGATCCACCTCTGTGATAAGTAGTTTATGCTGTGGTGCCACATTGTATTGATTCCCCTGCAATATAAGGTGTTTTTATTATTTTGTCGGACAGTTAATTGGACCAAACATGCAGTACATTTCACTACAGATTTGTGTGCTAGATATTAATACTGTCATCAGGCAGTGCAGCTTTTAGCTGAAGAGAGAATCTCTTTACTCAGAGGATCAATGTAACCAGACATCTACTGCATTTGTGTTACAGTCTTTGCCAGTCCTGGAGGCCCGGGCCTGTGCTGCGGCTGGACAGAGTGGCCTGATGGCCCTGTATGAGGCCATGTTCACGCAATACAGCACTTGCACTGCACAGGTACTTGTATACTTCATATCAAAAAAATCACTTTGAAATGCCCAAGGAGCATATGTATTATGCAGAGTAACTCTGTTTCAAATCCTCTGCTCTCTCCCGCCTCCTGTGCGGTCAGGTCCTGGTGACAAATCTGGATTTCCATGATGATGAAAAGAGGAAGAACCTGAACAGCACACTGCAGGAACTGCTGCGCATGAACATCGTGCCCATAATCAACACCAATGACGCTGTGGTGCCCCCGCCGGAGCCCAACAGTGACCTGCAGGGGGTAAATGTGGGTACATACATTGGGGGGGGGGGGCTATGCTGGTGATGTGGCAGTAGGGGTGCTAAAGGGGTTGGTAGAGACAGCGTTTATAAAGTGTAGACCGTCACTTTCCATTAGCTGCAGTATTTTCTATCATCCACACACATGCTTGCCATCCTGCTTCACCTCATCAGTTCAGCCCTCAACCATTAAGGCATGTGCATGCAGTCACTGGGGGAGGAGGTGCTGTCAGAAGGGGCTGGGACTAACTTCTGTAGGTAGACGCCTCCCTTAACTGTTCTCCCTCAGAAATATATTTTATACAACACATCTTCTTAGAGATAGTTCCAGCTCACTCTCTCGGTCAGGTTTTTTAAATAAGAGGCTAAAATAAATGACATTTGCTATGACATTGCCTATTGGCAAGAAACCAACAAATCTTTTTGGGCCAACTCGAATTATGTGCAGGTAATGCATAAATAATACATAAATATTTTGAAAAATTTAATCGCTTTAATGTGGCTGTTTACGTTGAGGCATTTAGTTTACCATCCAGAGAAATTTGCACTGGCATGAAAAGTTGGATCGTTGATTATTTCACTTTTTCACTGTTTCCCTAAAATTTGCCCTGATGGTCCTGCAGAGTGACAGTTCAGTAATAGAAGAACATTTTGCACAGTTTTAAAGTACATAAGTATTTAGGCATTTGTTTATATTTATATCAGCTTGCCTCTAGCCCTTTTAAGAAAAGGCTCAAATGGGTACATGGCAGATGGCTGACTTTCTGCCAGTGCATTTCTCTCTTTGGGAGCTTACATCAGCAATTTTCTGGTTCTGTAGGTGATCAGCATTAAGGACAACGACAGTCTGGCGGCGCGGCTCGCTGCAGAGATGAAGGCTGACCTGCTCATCGCGCTGTCTGACGTGGAAGGTATGTGTGTTACCACAACAACAGTCTGGGTCAACTGTTGGGTAACAACACCATCTGTTTGCGCTCTTCACTGGGGGATAAAACACCCCTCTCAGGGTCAACTGAGTCACATAAGATAGATGAACGCAGACCTTCTGCCTACATGTTTGAAATTGATGCTGGGTTGCCACAAGGTGTATGCGCGCACATGAATGTGTCAGAGGGTCCATTGAGTATCAGTTGAGTAGATTTGAAGCCTGAATGAGAATATTATCATATCAAATGTATTTATAATCAGATTGGTTATTTATTTAAAAAGTTAAATGATCCACGTACTATGTACAGTATGTGTGACAAAGGTTTTAGGGTTGTGTGTCATGCTGCATAGAGTATTTTAGACCCATGTATGAGCAAGTAAGTTGTGTAAGAATTGTTGATTTCTTAGGACTGTACAACAGCCCCCCTGGAACAGATGACGCCAAGCTCATAGACATATTCTACCCTGGAGACCAGCAGTCCATCACCTATGGTACAAAGTCCAGAGTTGGCATTGGGGGCATGGAGGCCAAGGTATGTTTAAAAATCCTCAATAACTCTGTTTTACTTGCCTTGCCTTAGACATTCATCAGATGGTCAGAGTGCAAAGCTTCTTGAACTAATGGATTTTATTTATTTATTTTTCTATGCAAGTTCAGAGTATACAGTTCTATTGCCAAGCCTGTTAATGATAAGTTAACATTGCATTTGAGATATATTTGAAAATATAACCTGATACTCTTTTCCAGAGTGAGTGCAATAGTAGACTGACCCACAATCAGTTGTGGAAAGTAACAGTGTGTTACTGTTGTAGCTGGTTTTATCTACTTTTATATTCATATACATTATATATGAAGTGTGTGTGTGTGTATATGTGTATATATATATATATTCTTCATATATACTTGATGTAGTTTAGTCCAGTGGTTACCAATATAAGGACCGGGCCCCTCCAAAAGGTCACGGGTTAAGTCTAAACAGAAACTGCTTTTTTGTGAAATTTTTTTTTTTTTTAACAAAGTACATTTACTCAAGTACTCTAAGTACTTGTGCTTTATAATATTTCTCTCTGAAATGTACTGGAGAAGATGTATAAAGAAGCATATAATGGAAATACTCAAGTACTTTTAGTCGACTGCATTTTGTGGACAGCTCTCATTAATAGTTACTCTTTTGATTTAGATTTTACATACAAAACTTAATTTTCAATAAGATTAAATCAGTGGTTACAACCTTTTTTGTTTTGTGACCTTTTTTTGCAAAAAATCTGTGTCTAGTTGTGGCCCCTTGTCACATTTCTGATGAAAATTAGTTGCTGGCAGTTCCACCAAAGAGACTTTTCACCTTTTAATATTTTTCAGTTTCATTTAAATAACTGTTCAAAGTATTCAATATATATATCTACTAATATCATATCGCTCACAGATAGGCCTGTCTGCAGAACAAGTACTTTATGATACTTTAAGTAAATTGATTTTTGAATATATCTGTATTATTTTTGATTGCAGGACAAAACAAAAAAGTTAAATATAATGGATACATTGTTGTACTTTAAGTTAAGTAAAGCATTTGAGTACTTTATCCATTACTACCAACAATTCCTAACTTGTCAGAATTACCCAGCACCTCTGAGAACGTAGTTATCAGGCTGAACCATATGAAGCCAACTATATTGTGCCAAGTGTTCATGTTCATGTGGCTGTTTGTTGACAGTTGCCTGTATTCAAAGTGAGACAACAAAATATATGAAAATTTGTCCTGATTCTTTATGTAATGTACATCTAAGGTAACATGGTTTTGACATTTATGTTGAGAATGTAATTCATCCTTTTAGTAAGATTTCAAGTAGAAACTTTTAAGGAAACCATTTTAAAATTGTGTGTTCCTTTTTGGGTTTTTTTTCTTCAGGTCAAGGCTGCCCTTTGGGCCCTGCAAGGTGGCACCTCAGTGGTCATTGCAAATGGCACCAACCCCAAAGTGACCGGTCATGTCATCACTGACATTGTGGAGGGCAAGAAGGTGGGAACCTTCTTCTCTGAGATCAAACCTGCTGGTGAGTTCACCTGGGCTGCATGCTTTCTCTCTTAACCTCTTCTCACATTAGTATTATTGCAGCCACACTGAAGCTGCTGCCTTATACACTGAATTGACAATTTATTAGGGACAACAAGTAGCTAAAATAAACCAAGTCATATATATATCAATAAGGGTTGACTAAATATAGAAACGCCTCATTCTAACCGTGTACAGTTCAACAGCACCACAAACTACAGCCTCAAAAATGACCATACATTTGAATCAACACCTCTCTAAAAAACCTTGTGTTTTGGTTTTTGATTTTGGTTTTTTAAACTGAACATTGTAACCTTCATGAAGCTAGGATTTATTGTAGGGCTGTTGTATTTTATTATATTACATTAGTCTTAGCTAGGTGTATCTCGTAAACTGGCAACCGATTGTATGTTGAGTGACGTTTGTCCTGTCCCTTCACCAGGCCCAACTGTGGAGCATCAGACAGAAATGGCACGTAACTCTGGAAGAACCCTGGCATCTCTGCACCCAGACCAGGTATGGCATTATTTTTAATTAATTCTTGTGTTCCCTCAACATTATTAGTTGTGTTTGAGGATTTCAGAATATTAAAAATGTTAATCTAAGTTATAAACACTGGTTAGTCTAAACGTACCTTTTATGAGATGTGCAGAAACACTGACCCCTTGTGGATAGAGGTGCTGTATGCTCATCCTGTCTGTATTTGGTTGACTGTGTTTTCAGAGGAGTGAGATCATCTGCCATCTGGCAGAGCTGTTGACTGAAAGGAAGGAAGAGATTCTGGCTGCCAACAAGATGGACATGGACCTGGCTGTAAATGCAGGTAACCGAGCACCACGTTCAGCCAGCTTCAGCTGCCCACTGCTCCAAATAATTTGGACGGGTTAAATGCAGAGATTGAATTTCACTAGACATTGTACTGTGTATAATTGTATATGTGACAATAAAGTTTGAAGAAGTTTTATCAGGTTTAGCGAGGATGTTGCAAAGTGTCCAACCTGGCAAGTTTGTAGCAATGTTTTACTTTTTTTTTTTTTTTTTTTTAGAGTCCATAATATTTACTTTGTAGATGTTAGCATTGAACTAACAATTATTTTGCAGAGGAAAGTGTGGGCATGTACCTTCTGGTGTTTCAGGTCCTTCCAGAGACATATAAGTTCATGTATACATAAACACATTTTTATCAACTGATTCGCTCTTCTGACAGGAAAAAATCTAATCTAATTGTCATTGCTTTTATAATATTGTGACATAAACTTACCTAAGAGATCATCTTGTAAAAATTTCTGAATGGACAATTCAATTCATATCTGTCCACTAGAGGGCGGCTATCACTTTCTCTGTGGATTGCCTGAGTTCAAAGTTGGTTCCCATATCCTCTAATAGCAAAGTGTAACCTTGCTTTTCCTCCTTTCTATAGATCAATTACCACCAGCCATGCTAAAGCGCCTCAGCTTGTCACCAGCCAAACTTAACAGCTTGGCCATAGGTCTGCGCCAGATAGCTGTGGCTGCCCAGGACAGTGTGGGTCGTGTGCTGCGCAGGACCAGGGTGGCTCACAACCTGGAGCTGGAGCAGATAACTGTGCCCATTGGAGTTCTTCTAGTCATCTTTGAGGCCCGACCGGACTGCCTGCCACAGGTATCCAGACAGAGCTACTATAACACACAGATCTGGCAATTTAAAGATTGTATTAATTGTTTAGATTTATTTTTTTTGTTATTTAAAGTATTGGAAAATACAAACATACTAAGATGTCCCATCAAACACTTGGAACTGCGTGTACAGTCCCAACAAATTTCCCATGATTCTCATTCATCACAAACCCTGTGTGTTTTTCTCCAGGTGTCCGCATTGGCCATAGCCAGTGGCAATGCCCTCTTACTGAAGGGAGGCAAGGAGGCAGCCAACACCAACCGTGTCCTTCACCAGCTCACCCAGGACGCCCTGTCCATGCATGGAGTCAGAGAAGCTGTGCAGCTGGTAAAATTTGTTTCCTACACATTCATTAGAAGCCAATCCAAACCTAATTTTATAGACAGGCCGAACTCAGAAGTCTGGATGCAAATGCGTCACCTCACTTAGTCAACTAGGAATCAGCCCAAGCAAGCCTGTACAGCATGTTCTTCTAGCTGCTGTGGTTAACAAACCTGTACTTGTTACAAGGTGAGCACTCGTGAGGAGGTGAAGGATCTATGCCGATTGGACAAGATGATCGACTTGATTATCCCTCGAGGTTCATCCCAGCTGGTGAGGGACATCCAGCAGGCGGCCAAGGGCATCCCGGTGCTGGGTCACAGCGAGGGAATCTGCCACGTCTACGTCGATGCAGACGCCAGCGTTGACAAAGTCTTAAAAATTGGTCAGCATTTTTACACTATCTGTACATTTCTGATGTTTTTAGTAAATTAACATGACTAATTGACCAAATCTTAGTAAATTGTGGCTGCGGTACTGGCAGGCCAGTTCTGCCAGACATGTATGTTAGATTACAATTATGAATATGTCAGTAACTGACTGATATTTTCCTGTTCCAGTCAGAGACTCCAAGTGTGACTACCCAGCTGCATGTAATGCCATGGAAAGTCTGCTGATTCACAGGGACATCCTGAGGACTCCATTGTTTGACCAGATCATTGATATGCTGCGCACTGAGCGGGTAAAGTACCAAATACATACACATTGATGACACAACCTTTGGTTCTTTTTAGTATGTGTGTTGCTGGCGTGCTCTTTCCTTGTCAAGTAAAAAAAAAAACTTTCAATAGTTTGAACTTAAGGTTGGATGTGTCAGTCTATTTTTTTTCAATATAGGCTATAACAAATAAACCAACTCTAACTAAAGCATGTCTTCATACGATCAAAACCATGCCTACACACCATGCTCCCACAGTAAAAAAAAAAAACACATGCTCCTCCGTTTCGCCACACGTGAATCAATTATCCCCAGTCTTATGTAGACTTGTGGCAGTACACAGCGAAACCCCATGCCAATACACATAATGGCTCCAACACTCATTCACATTAGTAAGTTACAGTAACTCATCAAGAGGGCTTGTTATCTTTATCCTTTTTTGTATCTGTGGTGTCACTAGGTGAAGATTCATGCAGGCCCTCAGTTCGCCTCCTACCTGACGTTCAGCCCGTCAGAGGCAAAGTCCCTGCGGACGGAATACGGAGACCTGGAGTGCTGCATGGAGGTGGTGGACAGTATGCAGGAGGCTGTGGACCATATTCACAAGTATGGCAGCTCCCACACAGATGTTATCATCACAGAAAATGGTAGGTGGCCCAGTGTGTTAGTGTTAGTTTTTTTTTTTTGTTTTTTTTTTAAAACAAACCTACTCCACCAATTTGTGTTTTAAAATAGCAAAAATGAATGCATGTCTCTATTATTTTGGTCATTTTACCTCATGATGGTCTGAACAGCACTGGTCTGTCTTGTCTTGCTCCATGCCTCTTCATGTAGGTGTTTGATATTCATCAAGTTCTTACACTCTTGATTCCCTTTCCACGTCCGTTTCACTTTCTGCCACAGTGACTAATGAGCATTGACACTTTGTTGTCAGGATGAGTGCACAGCCTCCCCGTGTGACTCCAATGTAGGGGACAGTCCGTTATTAAAATGGAGAGCAGATGCTAAAACAGTTTAAAAGACTTGTCCCTGTCATAATTTTGGGTCACGTTTAATCACATTTCTGTCTTTCAAGTGAGCCATCGCACTGCATCTTTCTAACTCAAGTTGACTGAAACCATTCTGCACAGAGTCCAGAGTATTTCCTGACTGCCATATTGCATGTGGGCACGTTGCCATTTGTTTGACACGTTCATTTGTCTGGCAACTTTTAGGAATATCATGAAATCTTGATGGGCACTAAAGGTGTCCCATAAAAATCTAAGAGTATATTGTTTTGTTTTTTTTTAGCTCACACAAATAGCGGTGTTTGTAATATGGATCGACTGCAACAGGAACCATTCTAAGAAAAAAAATAAAAACTGTACATAATAAATGCTTGGAAAAACTTGAGGTACAAATTCCTCATAAAAGGCTCAAATACAGATATGCGGAATATTTCACACGTTTCTTGATGATCAGAATAAAAGGGTGAGCAACATTTGGGGAAAAAAACGCAAGAGTGGGCTGTTCACATTTCTACATTGACGATTAATCTCACCTGCAGTGGAGGTTGTGCTGCTGCCATCTGGTGACCACAGAAGGTACCACAATAAATTTAAATGTACTCAGTTTTTGTGTCTGTCAGCTAATGTCAAAGTAGAGAGAGATTTATACAGAAGATACAAGATGGATGGAAATATGAAGATAGCTAGATACTGTAGAAGGGTATTCAAGCAGGATTGATACATGCACAGACAGATTAGTGGATTGGTAGATAACCTGTGACGTCATCAAGAGACTTAAAAATTTCAGACTGATTTTATTCACTAATACAATATTAAGTTTTGACATCTAAATGAGCTGAATTTAAGCCATATAGCAACTCAAGGATTTCTCCTGATGACATTTGGACCTAATGACTTGGTTTTTTTTGGGTGTAAGTTCACAATTGAAGAGCTTACAGCACTGGGTGTGTAATAATAAAATGACCTCGGTAAAGGTATTTGTAATTGCAGTAGCAGCAACCAGTAATTATGTTATGAAATCCTCAGAACTGCGGATTTTCTTTAAACCTTTGCTAATATTCCGTGCATTAATGCATAATTTCAACTCTATTTATATGGCATAACTACAATAACTAGTTGTCGTCACATACTTCATGTTAATCCCTGAAAGGCTGTTCGATCGGAGATACAAGGCTGTGAGTTAGGAGCACCAATAAGCTGTCTTTCTCTTGCAGAGGACACAGCAGAGCAGTTCCTGCAGCAGCTGGACAGCGCCTGTGTTTTCTGGAATGTGAGCTCACGTTTTGCTGATGGCTACCGCTTTGGACTGGGTGTGTGATGGTTTTATCCCCATAACATCATGTCTTTTGTTGCCTGTTTTCCTGTGAAAACGCCATACATCGTCTTATCTTAATTTTGTTGTTCTTCACGACAACTGCACACTTTCAACACACGTGATATGTTTACTATTCTCACTTGCTGTTTTTGGCTTTGTCTCTAGGAGCCGAGGTAGGTATTAGCACGGCTCGTATCCACGCCCGTGGCCCTGTTGGCCTGGAGGGGCTGCTCACCACCAAGTGGGTGCTGAGAGGTGACGGGCACACACTAGCCGACTTCTCTGAGAATGGTACCATGAAGTACCTCCATGAAAACCTGCCTGTCAGGCAGCCTCTTGCTGGTCAGAGGGACAGCAACTAGACCAAAGACTTTCACAATACTCACTTGGCCTTAACATTGGTCAAAATGGTTTGCATTGCCCAGCAACCGCTCCCCTGGGGTCTTGTTGCAGATAATGGCTGATGTCACTGTTTTCAACCTCCTGAAGCACACGGCATGGAGAGACGTTTAACACACCAATGGTCCATTCTATCAGCACAACCAGAAAGTTGTGCCTGTTCAGACTGTACTGTTGTTCACGGACTAAAAGTTTACAAATGTGTTAAATTCTACCTCAGCTTATGATACGTTTATATAAGTCAGGTAAGTCACCCTTATAGGCTCCTGCAAGAGGTATGATGTGGTCATTACAACACATAATACGTCCACAATAACACATTCAATTTGGGAAACTGAGTTAATGGGGTCAACAAAGATTACTTTAAGACAAAGTAAATACACAATTCCAGGTTGAGTTTTCTGTAGGTTTTTGATTGATTATATGAGGTAATGGTGTAGGTAATTTCAGACATGGACTAAAGCCACACATTGGCATTTGAAAGCAGAAATTTTAACTTTCCTAGCTTAACCAAATCCTGGTGTGTTGCAGATAAAGATTTCCTGTATTAGGTCTTTATGAAATTATTAAAATGTATAGTATGACAAACATACAAAAGTATCAAATTTACCAGTTTTGTTTTTATAACAATGAGTTAAAATACACGCCAACTTGTATGCATCCATTCTATTAACCCTCTTTCTTTCTTTTTTTTTTTATTTTTTTATTTTTTATTTTTTTTGAATCATTGTTACAAGTTTTACTCATTTTGCTTTGCTGCTTTCCTGCTTGTTCCTTGTGGTGCCCAAAGCTTCTGTCAGAGCAGGAACAGTAATTGACAAGCTGCCTCCTTCAAGCTGGAGGGGAGAACGCGACTGCTTTTAAATTAAGCTCTGTAACATTCCAGCCTCTGAGCTCCTATCTGATGTCTTGCAATGCACACTTAAGGATTGGTTTGGGTTGTTTTAAGAGCAGTAAAATAAAAAAAATGTTGAAAAAGAATATATTTGGGATATTTTTCTTACTTTCTTTGATTATTTTTATTTAATTTTTTTTGCAGTTGAAATGTTGAGGATTTATACACACACGTTCTTCTGTCCTGGCACTAGTGCTTCTACTTGCACAAAGAACACAAATTAATGGGGGGCGGGGGGGGAAGCCTCACTGATCTGAAAAACAGATGTCTAAAAAGGGCCTTTTTAACGTTGCCCATAGGGGAATTCGCATTGCTGGAAGTGGGGCAAGGAAGATGGAAGACAATACTATAGAGGTTTAATTATCCAGCCATCAGAAATGAAAAGAGGGAGAAGGAGAACTGAGACTAATAATGGAATCACAGACTTATGTTCTGGGTTTCTCTGTTTCTTTCGTTTTCTTTCTCTTTTTCTAGCATCTAAAGAATTCATTCTCCAAAATGCACTACTTACCCTTCAATCAGCTTCCCATCACCAAGTCCAAAGGGTTCAGAGATGAAGAGGGAGACAAAACTCGAATCTCTCTCTTCTGTCCTTTTTATGTGTGACGTGATTGAAAATAGTATCTAAATGACTTGAGGTAGGGGGGAAACAATCCAGGGACATTGTGTATTGCCTGTTTGATGCATAGAATTGCATTTTACAATATCCCATCCATCAGAGTAGTTTTCTACAGTAACAGTAGCTATTCAGGTGTGTGTGTATACCCAGTTGCTGTATTAACACCAGTTTCTACTTAACAGGTCACTGAGGAGTGTTTTTGTTGTGAATGAAGTCTTCTAATGCCAGGTTACTGACTGAAAATCCTCTGTTTTATTTTAAAGCAGAGAAGCATTTGGGCTGAAATCATATCTTGGAAATAAACGGTCACCCTGTATATCAGATTCTAAAAAATCCCTCCTGAATCGTTCTCAAAGTGTCTCATGTTCCATGTGAATCCGAGTGAACAGCGGAAAAAACTCTAGGTCCACATATTTCTTTGGAAGTTCTAGATAAACAACTAAACATTTTAGACTGAGCCCAGCTGAGGAAGACCGACCATGTCAGTAGAAAATATATTCCTCTATTTTATATTGCCATGCTCTTTTCCCAGTTCTGTCCTCAACTGATGTACTAGTGTTATGGCTTCTAAAACTAACTTAACTCAGGTCATATTTCATTTATATAATAAGTATAAAATGCAGTAGTACTCAGAAGTGTTTGCATGACTGTACTGAATATTTAAGCAAGGCTGTTTGCAGTTTTCAGGTAATTTGCCTTTACTGTTCTTTTTATGACGTTTGCAAGGTTATTACCATAAACTTTAAACACAAATGACCATAAACTTGGTTTCTGTACTTCTATGTGAGTCTAAAGTGCTTACTTCCTGAATGTGGTTAATATTTGAAGCTATTGCCCCTTCATGACCTTAAATTAACTTCCAGTTATGGCTGAGGCCTGGCAGCCTGTAAATTTCCTCTTATCTTTTATCTGACATTGCCCCCAGACCCGAGCTGATCAGATCCCATGTTGCACCCTGTTGATGTTGTGTTGTCTGCTGGGTATTGTTGTCCACAGATATAAAAAGTATGATGAGGGCAAATCACTGGTCTTGTACAGCAAAGCTGACAGTCCTTTAATTGGACATTACTCAAGGCCAAAACTCATATTTCTGGTTGTGCTTGATCTTAAGAGACTCTCAAATGCACACCCCGCTGGGCTTCAAATTTTTTTGAATCAATAATTAATGGTCAAAGTTATTTATTCATGTGTATCTTTGCCAATTACGCAGCGTCTAATTAACAATTTCAATAATTGATATTTATTTCTGAAAGGGTTCAGTATCTTGGGCTGATGAAAAATGTATGATTGGGGATGTGGACTGGGTTTTGTTTTTTGTTCTAAGAGAGCTTGATGCTCGGGGCTAATACCAGGCCACTTTGACTCCAACTCTTTGAGTTGCCACTGGCCCTGTGATGTGGATCTAATATGGGCATCTTTCATGGACCCAACGCGCTTACTCTGTACCATGTGATCTCATAAAGACTCCTACATGCTCATCCTCAGATACCCTTTTTTTGGTCTTTAATATCAAACTTCAAAGAATAAGCTTCTGTTTCCTTGATAATTTTTCTTTGTGTATACGGAATGACGTTATCCCGGCAAACTGTGGAAACTCTTGGTCTTACTAGCACCTCAGTGGTTACACTTCTACATCATGTGGCCTGATGAAACTAAAGTTCAATCACCATACTAAAGAGAAAAATATTCCTCAGATTTATGAAAAGCCATATCCCCCTGATCTTTATAGTGACAGCTGTAGTAGTCAATATAAAATTAACAAAGGCTCCCTTTAGTTGACTTTCATCAAGTTTTCGTTTATTGTGATTCCAGTAGGACAGGAGGTTGGGGACCGGCGAGGCAAACCATTTTGCTGTGGGACGACCAAAGCAAAAAAGATCATCACTATTTATTGTGAGCATTGCTTGAGCACTGAGTTGAGGAGGATCGTTACCCAACAATGCACAAAGCAACCCAACAAAACCAGAACCCAACATCAGACGCACCAAAACCCCCTTCATTAAAATGTATGATTTCAGGTTTGGACACCACAGTGTTGAGACCACACTGAAACAGTGCTGGCATTAGGGGAACAAGAGGGTGAAAAGATTAACAGTGGTGCTCAATAAGGGTAAAAAAAAAAAAAAAAGCTGGGACTCAGTTGATATCAGTGACACGTTTCAGAGAGCCGATGGTGGGGCTGATGCTTCCCCACTCGCTGTGCCTCCTGTACTCTCCAGGACGCAAGAAGTACTGGCGTCCCCTGTAATTGGGGTGTTCGTGCAGCATCCAGTAGCCCTCTATGACATTGACAGAGGAGATGTCACGGGTGTGGAAACGCTCATTCAGATCTGGGCAGTCTTCCATTAGCTCCAGATTCTGGCCCCCAAAGTCAGACCGCTCAAAGATCTTCATCCTGTAGTTCCCATTATACTAAGGAGGAAATGATGAGATGATAATGATGATAAAAGATGATACTGCCATTTAAGGTATACATTTGTTCAACTTTATGTGACCACAGTCAAGTAGAATAACAATAAGCAATTTGACACGAGTTGATTTTCTTGTACTAAACTTGCCAATTTTTACTGCAGTTACAGTTCAAGCCAGAAAGAGATGTTTTAAAATAGCCACAGGTACTGGCACGGAGTGGTGAAAACAGTAGGACTAGGCTTGAGAACTAAATGATCCCAAAATGGCACTTCTTCACAAAACTCTGCACACAGGGTAGGGCATCAGTTAAAACTCACAGGTGGCACCATACGGCAGGAACGGATACAGTCATTGAAGCCTGCCCAGCGTTGGTAGTCGGGGTACTCGCCCTTGTGCAGCATGTACTGGTACCCACCGTAATTGGGCTTCTCGTAGGCCACCCAACAACCGCTCTCCACTCTTATGGAGTTACAGCGACTGACGTGGTTTTGCATCTCAGGATAGTCACTACTGCACTCATAGTGACGACCCTGGAAGTTCCTGTCTTCGTAGAAGATAATCTGCACGTGATAGATGAGTAGACATTATCACCACAGGACTATGCCAAAGACAAACTAATATACACCTTAATATGTATGGCTAGTTCTCTGTCCTCCTGCTGTTCCAACTTTTAAACAATAATAACTTTTAGTCTGCATGGTATTCATAACTGTACTATTTTGTATTCCGAGCCAGGTTTGCAAGTTAGCTTTATCCAACAAAGTTCTTTTTATTGAATAATTGTAAGTGAAGAATTTTGGAACAGATAAGCTTAAGGGAGTATGAAAAAATGTCCCAAATGATATACCAGAAGCAAAGTTGAATAAAATATTGTATTTTTTAATGAAGAGAAAAAAGTTATTGTCCTATTTTTTATATGAATTAAGATTCCAGTCAATTTTTTACTAACCTCAACAGATGAGACAGGCATAATTTAACTAAGTATAACTAACAGTCTTATTTTGCAGCATTTATTTTGCATGTTGTTTAATTTCATTCATTAAAAATGTTGTACCTCCATTCTTGGCAAATTCTAGCATTTTATCACATCCCTGCATATGTTTTGAAAATATGATAAACAATCCTTTAGAACTACTAACCCTTACACTGCTACCCACAAAATGTATCACTCAGTGAAGGTCTTTAGAACTTTATGTGACAAAAAGAAATATTTGCAGCAATTAGCAGTTAAACTTTCAACTCAAGTTATTTCCCCCTTAGATGCAAATGATCAATATGCCACACATCAAAAATCTGAGTTGCTTTTACTATATAGATTTTAAATTGCACGCTTACCTTGCCCATTGTAACTGTGTTAAGTTCAGAACAGACCAGATGCCGGGCTGTACCAGACCTCTTTATAGACCCTGCTGGGATCAGGGCTTTGCAAATGTGAAACAAAGCTTTGTCGTGTCAGCACGGTTCGCTCTATAGACTGCCGAACACTATACTGTAGGACTGGTGAGCTGCAGCAACCTCTTTGTCTCTGTCAAAGCTCTGTTTGTCTATGGAAAATACTGTACAACTGCACTTTCTCAAAGGGCTACAATAAGAGTTGCAACATCTGACTTTATGGGCATGAATGCCAGAAACCTACATGCAGACTGTGAGGATAGGCAGCACAGAAAAGAGAAAAGGTTTGGTTTGTTTAAATAGGTATTTGACAGTGATATACATCATTAAGCAGCAGCAGGCTTTTATCGGTGGAAGATGGTCCATGATGTTGCATGGTTTTGTTCAAATAAGCGCACAAAGGACATCGTTATTTGAAAATCAAGTGTTTAATGTTCATTTTAGTTGCGCATAGTTTACATGAGAGTCCTCATCCTCCTGAATGAGCCCACCATGGGGTTGTGGCAGCCCCAGTCACCACAGGCCCTGTACTCTCCTGGGCGCAGGAAATACTGGCGTCCCCTGTAGTTAGGGTGCTCGTAGAAGATCCAGTAACCCTCCATGATGTTGCAGGAGTAAATGTCACGGTAGTGGAAGCGCTCGTACACGTTGGGGCAGTCATCCATGAACTCCATCATGTGTCCCATCATGTCAGGTCTGTTGTAGATCTTCATCTTGTAGGATCCTCTGTACTGTATGTGACAGAAATCAGAACATGATTATGTTGCGATTTGGGTAGAGAGCACTTTGGTAGAGCTTCCTGCCCTGAGCTGATTTCTTTAACTTTTGAATTCAAGTGAGTACTTGGTTTATTTAAGTAACTACAGATGAGAATGAGCAACAACTCTTCCAGAGCATGACAGAATTGGATTTATTTCCCTCCCTAAAGTGCCAGAAACACTCAATGTGACTAACAGAATTAGAATGAAGGCACCAAGTCTAATGGGGGATGTATCATATTCCTTTTAAAGGCTGATTGGGTCTCCTTGTGGGCTTTCCAACAGAGACTTATATGCTATGACCTGCCTGAGTATCTGTAAATGACATCAAAAGGCCAGTGATTGACATCCACTTCTAAAATGGCATTTGATGTGAGCGATGGGGGGGTGGGGACTACCAATCCTATCTGTCTGTTTGATTGACTTACAGGGGAGAACATCTGGCATGAGCGGATGCAGTTGTTGAAGCCCATCCAGGTGTGGTAGTCAGCATACTCGCCAGGGCCAAGGATGTACTGGTAACCCATGTAGTGAGGCTTCTCATAGGCCACCCAGTGACCACCACTGACACGGATGGAGTTGCAGCAGTTGAAGTGCCTGAAGGTGTCCATGCAGTCACTGCCGCACTCCCAGTGGCGACCCTGGAAGTTGCGGCCTTCGTAGAAGATAATCTTGAAAAAGAGAGAGGAGCATGTATCGCTGAAGTTAATGTTAGGCATATACATTTACTAGTTGCAATACTCATAAATGGACTGTAGGGGACACTGCTCCCCCTTGAACAAACTCAATTACTTTTTCATGATTCCTTCAAGTGTACAAGCCTCTCCAGTCTGCTGTACACTTGTATATTATTTTCTGTGCTTGACAGGTGAAAATCAAGGCAATTGAAACTAGTGTTTCAGCTGACTTTTATTTAAAGAACAACTCATTGTATGCTCGCCCAATCTGAACACTGTCAACTTCTCAAATTTAAGGAGCCAGAAATTGTTGCTGTCATACAAATACAATGAATCTGTCATCTTTGGATACCACGTAATTGTTGATCTCCACAGACGCTTCCCTTTTAAGCACCCGTACGTGTGTTTTTCCCCTAAAAAAATGTCCACAAGAGTTAGCAGTCCATTCTGTTTTTGTTGCTAATATTTTTACTCGAATGAGCACTTTTGCTTCCTCCCTTCTCCTCTGCTGCATTTTCTTTCCCTGTTACAATATTTGACACATGTTCCTAAGCCAGGCCATTTTCCTTCTTCACCTCTTCGTCAAAGCTTTTGCCATATTGCATGTGAGCTCACCTTTCCCATGGTTGTAGGACTGTGGCTGTTTTGCGCACCATAGCCCTAGACACACTTACAGGTCCTTTTATACTCTCCCACTGATGATGAGGCCTCTGACACGTCAGGGACTACTACTCTTGACCTTTTCAGATGCCAACCACTGTTCTCTTTGTCTGACAGCCCATGGGTAACTTATCTCCTGTCTGCTAGAGTTTACCTATAGAATTGACACCTCCCCCCTCCCAAAAACGAACACCACACAAGTGCTATTCTGTGTTTGTATGACCCTTGTTCCGTCATGACCTTGTGATGCAGCCTTTTGAAATGTCACACAAAGGCCCTTTAGGTATGTGGCCCCCCAACAACAAAGCCTTTAAAGTGTACGGTGAGTTAGGTCATTTTTGGTGGGCACTCTAAAAAATACTTAACCATGTCATGATTTTCATTTCATGTCTTGCTTGCATGGAAAATTGTAACATAGTTACTTTTCATTCAGTCCCAGGTTAAGTGAGGTTGTGATTGGTGCGTTCCCTAAGTGGTACAGGTCCCAATGTAATTGATATTCAATTCCTGTTAAAGGAAAGTGGTGTTGATACTGTGGACTGAGTCAAGCTTTTGTGTTGGATGTAATCTACAGTGATCTGTTGTCTCTTTTTGCTTCCATAGCCTGCAGTTGTACTATGATGCCAGACGGGACTGGTCTGTTTGCAGATGTACAGACAGAACTGTATTGTATGTGTGTGTGTGTGTGCGTGTGTGTGTGTGTTTGTGTGATATAAAAGGCGGGGTTTGGGGCATCTGTGTGGTTGAGTCTTTGTATTATATGATAGATGTTTGGACTTGAGTCTTTGGCTTGTAAGCATAGCCCAGAGCTGAAGGGGAAAAGGCCAGAAAGAGTTGCCACCATGCATTGTGTTCCCAAAGCGCAGCTGATGCCAGAAAGGTCAGTATCATCCTTTAGCCTTTCATCAGGATAAAGGGCTCGTGCCCCCTCTCCACTTTGTGTGCTTTTTGCAGCTTCAACTGTGTAAAAAGGCAAATGTTTTCAGAAAGCACAATAGCCATTATGTTCCTGGGCAAAAACACTGCTACTCGGGTAGTACATCCAGAGCCATACGACACTGTTTCAGTGTTAAGGAACAGCGTTGATAAGCTTTTGCTCCTTTGATCATTCATTGACTTGAAACTCTCATAGGCTTCAATAGCTTTCATGTTTGAAGCGGCACTCTTTTTCTGTGACATAAGTAGATCATTGATATCCTTTCATCACAGTGTGCAGCATAATTGTGGCAGATTATCAGATGGGTTGTTGTTTTGTTTCGTGAATTTCTTGAGCAAATATTTACTCCTGGAGGAAAGGTATTATCAGAACATATAAGAAACAAATATTTAGAGTTTCCTCATATGTTCATTCATAGATTAATGATTTCTTTCATCATGCCTATTAAATGTAAAATCCTTGCACTCAGTCTTGATGCAAGAGGGCGGCAGAATGACAGGGAAGTCATACTCTGGCTGGAAAGTGCTTGTAGCAAGAATTTGCTTTTCTGAGGGGCCTTTGAGCGGGACTCCACCAGCTCCAAGGCTGCTGCTCAGCCTGACGTCTGACCTTTGTGTTGAGAGCAGCACGGACAGTAACTGGGGTGCAATACAATGTCTAAACCAAGAAAAGAAACTACCACTACCATAATTTTCATTGTTTTCGTTTATCACTGAGGAACATCAGCTAACCCTTACTCATTAGACGGGACCTCCATATCTCTGTGGCTTCCAGAGGGGAACCTTGTTTCACAGGCTCTCAAATGATCATCTTTAGCTGTGCTACAAGACATCTCCTCCCCACCCTGAAGGGAAAGTAACATCATAGAGGCCCTTGCCTGCTTTCTCAGTTCCCCCTGGAGGAGAAGAAAGCTACCCGCTGTGGAGCATTCCACTCTTCATCTCAGAATGATGGAAGAAAAGGAAAGGAGAAGGGAACAGAGTGGGGGGCTAGATTTGCAGCTCCATTGTGTCCGAGGATCTCATTGTGCAATCTGTGTAATCGCGTGGGAGATGACGACACTGTTAGCCCGCAGAATGACTGTCAGTTGGGGACCTCTGTGATTGATGTGCACCCCACAGAGATAGGAGAAACTTTGACAGATAGCAACCCCAGCACTACTTGCAACCTTTTTCATCTATCCGGATTCCAAAAGAAAAACCCATCCGTGTAGCTGATACCTAATTAGAATGTGAATGTGCAATTCACTCAGTAAAACACATTTCAGGTCATAGGAGACTTCTTTCAATTCAAAACAAATCATATTCCCTTTATCCAAACCATGGTGTCTCTGACCCTGCTATATACAATAACTCTCACCCCTAAAATGTTGTAGGGAGAGATAGGAGAGCAGCCGTGCTAGCAGTGCCTCCAATGTGCTCTTTTACTGAACAGTCATTACAAAAACACTGTGGTACTGAGGTGTAAACAAGGGGTCTATGTGAGTTTTGCTCCTGAGAACTGGCTAATCTGGTGCTGAAAATGTGGTATGATCGGAAAGCGCTCGCCAAAAAGCCTCCCACGCCGGGAGTAGAATGAGGACCTCTCTTTTGCTGAGAGATCATCCTCTCCATTCTTTCTGTCAGAAAATCTCCAGGCATCCTCCCTCTCTTGTCACTGCCAGCGCACAGGCTCTATCGGGATTGCCAGACGCAGGAGCCACTATGAGCCTGTGCCAGGGCCAGGATTTACCGCGATGTGTCTGATGTGCTCCATCTTTTTGCTGGGGGATAATTAAAAGAGGAAATGGTGTTGGAAGAACAGAGTGGAAAAGCAGGAGGAGGGGGCTTGGACCGAGCAAATGGATGCAGCTGTCAATTATGTTGAGTTGTTGATATGTTGTTTGTTTTCCGGTCTTTGAGATTATGTGTTGCACTGTTTCCCCATCAGGATTTTAAAGTTTGTGGTAAATCACCACTTCGTACATGTAGTGAAAAAAAAACATAATTTAGGCTAATTAAGAACTACTCTTAGCAATGAAATCACCATAAAGATTTCCTTTTAGTTGGATTCTGATGACCTGCAGGTGATCATTTAGGTGCAACAGTGAAAGAAAAATCTGCCTTTAAAGAAAAATTATCAAACATCTATACACAACTACTGTACATCTAAGATTATACAGTAGTTTTTTTTAACCCTACTCTATTAACAGTGAAAGCAGTTTTTACACTTCAGTGAGCTTTAACAGTGCTGCTACAGAAAACATGCTCATACTAGCAGATCCCTCTTAGGACTGCCATACCAAATCCACACTTTGCAATATAGTTATACCAAATTGTTTTTCTTTAAAATATCACAAATTTAAATAGCAGGTCTTCCTTTTTGACCTGCTGTGAAGGACATTCTTTGTGTGCTAGTCAACTCTGATGATACAGGTTTTAGGAAACTCAGGATGTCTTATACAGCAATGTTTAATAAAGCTCGGCCGAGGATACAATGATATTAGCGGTACAAGGTAAAACCCAGTGCAGTGCTAAAAGTCTGAAGATTTCTTCCTGGTCCACAATATTTATCCCTTACTAGCCCTATAGACTCTAATGCATTCTCCCTGCAAGGTTTTGCTTTTCTAGCCTAAATATGTGAATTCTAATGCTTAACTAAGCCACATTGGAATTAGGAGGTCACATGTGTTACATTTTAAGGGGAGGCAGTCTGCTACATCTACGTCTGAGACAGAGAATGCAATCTACTGTCCTTCAGTGTCTAAGCAATGGATCATCCTATCTACACAGCTGTATTTATGGGTCCACTGCAGGAGACAGCTAAATGAACTAAGGCTATTATCGTATCAATTCTCTGTTTGCTATTGACCCCAAGTGTGATGTGTATTACCTGTACCTCACCTGACACCTACATTAGGGCCCTCTAAGGAACATTCTGTCACATTCACAATTAAAGTTGATCTTCGGAGTATTTCGCAACAACCAGTTTCTTGTTTATGATGGATTTTCTTCACGTCAGTACAAGTCTATAAAGAAACGTGGACTGTTCGAATCATTCAAGCATCTTCTTTATTTGACTAAATCGATTTGAGATGCTCCACCATACAAGCATGACCCAAACTGTGTGAAAAGCAGGACAACTCCTTCGTCTCTCAGCAGACACACCAGGGGGAGTTATGGCTTTTAGTTGCTCTCACTCCTCATCTCCACACTCTGTTTTGACGTGGTGTGTCTCGCATGCCCCAAAGCTTTAAAGGTTTAAAGAGCAACTTTTCACCCTGTAATCCAGGTGCCTTTCAAACAAGTCACGCTGTTTACTGACACATGACAAAAAAGTTCAACCCCTTCTCTTCTCTCTGCTTACAAGACTGTAACTCACCTCAGAGCCTGGTAGTCATTCCTCCAGAGCGTGAACAAACAGAACCTCAGCGAGAAGGGGCCCCTGCCTTTCACCACTCACTAAATTTGTAATCGGATGTGATGCTGTTGTTCACTTCTTCAAATTTGTCATCAAAGCAAATTTGTTCTGACAACAGCTAGTGACAAGTGCACCAGAGGAGAGGCAGCAAATCAGCTTTTTCACACCACATATCAATTATTGATCATGTTGCCCTCCTCCCTCCTCCCTCCCCACCCCCGCTACCCCAGCAAGTAGACACCTTGTGATAATGAAATACATCAATTTAAAAAATAAATAATAAACTGGGGTCGGCTCCATTGTTGCAAAGCCTTAAGAGCTTGATTGACTGACTGCACATTTTCCTCATTGGCAGTCAGGCAGATCAAAGGAGGGTTCCTCTTATTGCCCAAGGCCACTTGCAATTTATTTAGAGGAGCAGTGCTGCTGTCCCAGCAGGTAACATTATTGGGCAGAGACACTCAGGATAATCATAGCTTTGAGGTGCCTCTCAAATCCCACCTCTGCTGTCTTTATCATGCATGCACAAAAAATACACGCATATGACTTACAAAAATCCTTCCTTATTATATTAAATTAAGCAGTAGATAAGACTACATTAATGTCCTCACATGGAATATCCACTTGCACAAAGGCAGTGACCTTAGCTGCTCTAAATATGTTAGGTTATATTGGTTTTGGCTAAATATGTCAAGATGTATTGGATTGGGGGTTTTTTTAACTTCAGATTGGATTGCTATTTGTTTTCATTTATATTTTGTGATATATTTCTAATAAAAAAAAGTCCTCAGATTTTAAACAAAGTTTAAGCATTTTTATGTAAAAATCTAAAGTATTGTTATATCTAACACTTTACAGTATTCTCACAGGGGAAAATGTTTCATCATGTGGCATGAAATACAAATGTTTTCTGTGCAGAATTATGTGCAATAAGTATGACTGATTGAAGGAATTAATCATTTGAGGGGATAAAGAAACATGGAACACAAAAAGTGTGATGTTTTCAGTTACATTAAAAGAGCAAGTCACATTTTATGCAAAAAATGTTTGTAGTGTGTGGCACCTTAATAATGTTACTTGGATTTCTAGTTTTTCAAAGGCCTTTTTTGTGCACCACATAAATAATACAGAACAGGGAGCATAATAATGGGGTGCATTTTTTTTGTCCAGACGCACTCGTTTGCTTATCAGCACACAGTTTAAAATTAAATGAAGTCTTAGATCATTTTCCCACAGGACCCAGTTAAAAGAAACTATTGTAATTATTAACCAGTTTTATTTTCCACGTAATTCTATATCACCTTTTACAACTTGGCTACCAGAAACATTTAAGTTATTAAAATCCACAAGAGATTCTGATTTTATTAGATAAAGAGATATTATTGTCAGCCTAACAAACTAAACCACACAAAGAAAGTGAAGATGTATTGTAATTTTTTTTGTTTGTTTGTTGCAGCTATTAAGTTCTTAAGAATAAAGAAACATGATTTAGAAAATGTTGCGATAATCTAGACTTAGTCCTGCGACAGAACCCCTTTTTAAAGGTGCTGAATATAAAATAAAAGCTATGTATTCATGTAAATTAGTTTGATTGATCTTATTATAAAGCACTTTGATGGGATTCAAAAGATAAGACAAGCTTGTAATATTATTTGAAATATGATTTTCCTTGTACAGCCAGCTTTGTGAAAAGAACATCTTGTTTAAAACCGTAACGTTTTACATTTTAAACACACAAAGTAAATTCACCGTCGCATTTTTACATATGGGATCATTCTTTTAGTAATATCCTTGATGTTGACAAGTGTTATTTTTTATAAAATTCCAAATATGTCGGATAAAATATATTTAAATATATACAGTTAAAGCCATGAAAACTAACACAATTATGTTATGTATTAAAATTAAGACTTTTGACTCTTGAACTGCACACAGCAGACTTTGCAATTATAGAGTAGACATGGCTATTTTGTGATTCAAATGTTTCTAATTGTTTAAAATGCCTCAAATGTTTTGAGATTTATTTATTGTTCTCTAAAAATAAGTGCCTGCCATTTTACTTTTTGCATTATCGATATCCAATGTCACCTCAGGTTTTGTAAGAAAAGAGCCACCTTTACGTTCATATAACACTAAGTTGGTCAAAATATAGTTCTATAGCATATCAGTAGCACTCAGTTTGTCTTCACAGTTGACCAGTTTCAGTAGACGTCCCAGTTAATTTGCCAGGTAGTTCCTAGCACTAGAGGGCACTAGAAGCCAAAGCATTGTTTGCCTGCAGGATGGCTGTTTTAAGTTCTTTATACCACAGCCATATCTCTCAGCAGCTGGTATGTGTGTGTTTGTTTGCATGTATACATTTGTAAGTAAGCTAGGACACACATGTATATAGACATGAGTTAGACTATGGCATGAATTCATGTGGTACGGCTCTGTGTGTGTGTCAGTGCCATGGCTTCTGTCAGTACTAAAGCCTATCAGTGCTCAGACATAGTTTTATCGAGGGAGAAGTAAAAAAAAACAACAAAAAAAACAGTCACTAACAGGCTGACATGACCTGTGTCCCAGCACACATGCTGCTTGTCCACTTGTTTATAGAAGTGACACACACATTTGCTACACACACACGCTACAGAGTTAACGTTGATTTTAGACAGCTAGTTTCAAACAAACTTAGACTAGACACACACATTCATGTACGTACACGTACGTACACGCACGCACACACATACACACAAAGCATGGTCAAACAAAGTCTCAGACAGACAATGAACAGTTAGCTTTGTAGCAGTTTCAAGCCAGTGTGTGTTTTTGAACTGCAGATGTGGACGCTGACTGAAGGATCAGTCCACAAACTGCAGGACTGCAGAGATGGCAGTTCTCCCATAGGGTCTGGCACAGCCCGGACCTTTTTGTTGTACTCCATTTACACTGTTCATTTAGCCATGTTGAAGAGGTGGTGGTGGTCTGTGTGTTCATTTGAGAGTACATCCTCAAGCCTGTGCGTGCACATTGTACGCCATATGCCATTCGTTTGCTTATAGGCAAAGGTTTGTGGATACACAGTGTTTTAAAAAGATTCCATCCTGGCGCATTCAGGACAGCAGAGCAAGAATCTAAATTGAGTTGTCCCTTTTCTTGTCGGTATTGGAAGCTACAGATCATAGATTTATGAATTCTACAGAAAATTCTTATCTCAGTGGCAAGCACTGGTTTCCATTTCTACTGGGAATTAATTGCACAACCATGAAGCGAAGGTATGTGAGATAGAATCAAGATTGTTATTAACATTCGTGCACAGTTGTTTTGTGTTGAAGGATGAGATGCGTGAAAAGCTTGACTTGATCTGAGTGTGGCCACAGAGGAGAAAGAGAGAGGCACTGCTGTCCCTGGACTGCAGCAAGAACGGGCCCTCAGCAGAGTCCCTGGAAGACCGAAAGCTCCACTCAAGGGAGTTTCAACCAAATTAAAAAACAATGATACACCAAGGGAGAATCTAATGCCAATTCCCATCATCAAGACCCACATTCTTCACTGTTTTGCTTTTAACTTTTGTTTTTTGGGTTTTTTTCTCCCCTCTCTGACTCTCTCTCTCTCTCGCTCTCTCTCTGTCTCTCTGTCTCTCTCTCTCTCTCTCTCTCTCATTTCTCCCTCCGCACTGTTGTTTTCTAGTTTGTTTTCCACCCGTACTCCTCTGGCTGTCGCCGAGCGCTACAGCCACTTTCAAAGGCGCTGCTGTCACGCGCCGCCTTTGAGTCCCGTTTGAAATTTTAACGTACATGTTGTCAGGGTGCCGTCAGGAGTGATTGACAGGTCCGTCCCAGAGCAACACCGGGCTTGGCAGGCTGGCTGTCTTTTGTCAGAGGCAGCCGAGGAGAAGCAACAAAGGAAAGGAGCAGAGGAGGAAAAAACATACATAAATAAAACAAAACTGCTCTTACCCATTTCTCAATAAAGACCAAATTAGATTAATCTTAAGGCAGAGCAAGGCAGCCAGGCAGTTGTGGAAAAAGACTCGATATTTTCTCTGGCTTTGTTCCCTGCCATTGATGGTGCACTGCTTAGACACCCTCTCAACAGGACACCAAAGGCAGCACAGCAAGAGTTGTATAAAGAGCCAGCTGTACATATTAATGTTCATTATCACCTCCCTTCAATGCAGAGAAATTCCAAAGTACAGAGTTTGTCCTGGCCTCACCTTCATTTGAAAACGGAGATGTGATGTTTGTGGCTTTGTCAGCCACTGTGTTTTAAATAAAAACTGGTGACCACTTTGAATCTAACTCATAAAGATGACTCAAGTTTTTAGGATTGAAGGTGGATTTGGAAGGAATTTTGTGCTTGAAAATTAAAATAATACATGTGTGGGAAATTGATAATGTGTTTTTCGATCAATCCTGAAGACTCAATGCCAGGTTCAGAGATATCTGGCTGTCAGAATTGTCTTTCCAGCCCCCCTGGTGTGATTCATAGATGGAGGAGTGTGACAACACAAAACTCCATCCTCCAAAACCTCTCCTCTATCTCCATCGCCAGCAACACATTTTGTTCTAAAGCCAAAAAAATACACGACAAGAGACAAAGCAGTATTATTGTTTATTTTGATATGTTTTCTAGATATTTCACTAGATGCTTCTATTGGATGTCTTTAGTAATTAGCTTATTCACTCAATTGTAAATACTTTATGTGGCTATTATTTTCCTTCAGTTACAGGTCACATTAAGCATTGCCAGAGATATTGTAATTTCCTATTTGGAGATAAGTCATTTATTACTCTCTGCCTCTTTAGACAATCCAAGAACAAAAGTGCAAGATAAAAATATTCAGTGTAACACAGAGTCTTTGAGATTCATATCAACTGTCAGTGTTGGGGTTGCAGGGCAGCATAGCTGGGCTCGAGGCCCACAGCAGCAAGCACCCAGTCTGCTAAAGTGTCTTTGAGCAAGACACTGAATCCTTGCCAGCTCCCGCCTAATCTCTGACCTCCCTGCGCAGCAAGCATAAAGAGACATTCTCCGAATAAAATCAAAAATAATGAGAATAGAAATGTAGGTTCATGTGAAAGTTGTGCAGAAGTTTGTTTGAACAGTGCAATAGAGCAGTAATGATTGATTCAGTGGTGTACATGAAAATGAGGGCATTAACAAGTTTCACCGCTTTGAAAATCAAGGACATTGTCGTCCCATCTCCCTTTTCATTCAAGTACCGCTCGGTGTGAAGGGAGTTGAACAACATCAGCCACAGGAACTGGAACAGCAAAATACAACTGTACCACCAGTGTTGAGCACGCTGTTCCTGTCAGTCCGGGCATTGTCGGGAAATCTGTACGGGCCACACTGAGATGTAAACATGATGCAGAAGAGCGAGGGGTGCTGCAAAGAGATCTTAAAGCAATTTTAGATCTAAAAGTGACCATGAATTGAGGAAAAGGCCTGTTTATGTGGAGTTCTGCAATGGTTTCTTAAAATGAATTTACTTTGAGTTCCCGCAGCTTCCTGTACATGTACAGGAAATGTTTTTGTTATTTTTTAGGTAATGTGTGACTTTGCTCCGTGTTGCAACCTGCCAAATAAATCATTTCCTGAAAGTAGATATTTTTTCAGATCCATCTATTTCAGCCATAGACAACTTGTGTCAACAACTATAGATTTGAATCAGAGGGGACAGTGTAAGTCTTGTAAAGAGCAATGGTTTTGCTTGTGTGGAGTACCGCACATGATGGGATGAGTGACTTTCACTCACTCCCTGAAAGGTTAGGCTTTTCCTTCTGCCGGTATCTTTTTAAAAGAAAACATGTCGGCTGTTTGATAACTGCTTGACATTTGACAGTCTTTCCAGACCAATCAGACAAGTTTTTTATTTTTTATGTTGGCTGTCTGGAGGAGCATCAACAAGGAAAAAACAAAGTATTGTCACTTTCCTCAAGCCTTTCAAAGGCAGTCTTTCGCCACAGCTATCAACATCAGATACCACGAGTGCTGTGCTCATTTTTTCTTCTTTCATTTGTGTTTATTTTTCTCTTTTTTTTTTTTTTTTTTTTTTTTACCCTGTCTGCTGAGACCTCAGAGCTTAACTCAAAAAAAATACCTTTCCCGTGTTAAAAGTGTCAACCACCTTACCTTTTTTTTTTGTTTTC
>CM022492.1:14962069-15016713 GCA_011952105.1 Coreoperca whiteheadi
AAAAAAAAAAAAAAAAAAAGAGAAAAATAAACACAAATGAAAGAAGAAAAAATGAGCACAGCATCGTGGTATCTGATGTTGATAGCTGTGGCGAAAGACTGCCTTTGAAAGGCTTGAGGAAAGTGACAATACTTTGTTTTTTCCTTGTTGATGCTCCTCCAGACAGCCAACATAAAAAATAAAAAACTTGTGTGATTGGTCTGGAAAGACTGTCAAATGTCAAGCAGTTATCAAACAGCCGACATGTTTTCTTTTAAAAAGATACCGGCAGAAGGAAAAGCCTAACCTTTCAGGGAGTGAGTGAAAGTCACTCATCCCATCATGTGCGGTACTCCACACAAGCAAAACCATTGCTCTTTACAAGACTTACACTGTCCCCTCTGATTGACACAAGTTGTCTATGGCTGAAATTGTCTATGGATCTGAAAAAATATCTACTTTCAAAAAATATCTACTTTCAGGAAATGATTTATTTGGCAGGTTGCAACACATTACCTAAAAAATAACACATTACCTAAAAAATAACAAAAACATTTCCTGTACATGTACAGGAAGCTGCGGGAACTCAAAGTAAATTCATTTTAAGAAACCATTGCAGAACTCCACATAAACAGGCCTTTTCCTCAATTCATGGTCACTTTTAGATCTAAAATTGCTTTAAGATCTCTTTGCAGCACCCCTCGCTCTTCTGCATCATGTTTACATCTCAGTGTGGCCCGTACAGATTTCCCGACAATGCCCGGACTGACAGGAACAGCGTGCTCAACACTGGTGGTACAGTTGTATTTTGCTGTTCCTGTGGCTGTGCTGTGTTGTTCAACTCCCTTCACACCGAGCGGTACTTGAATGAAAAGGGAGATGGGACGACAATGTCCTTGATTTTCAAAGCGGTGAAACTTGTTAATGCCCTCATTTTCATGTACACCACTGAATCAATCATTACTGCTCTATTGCACTTTCACAACTTTCACATGAACCTACATTTCTATTCTCATTATTTTTGATTTTATTCGGATTTGTATTCTCTTTATGCTTGCTGCGCAGGGAGGTCAGAGATTAGGCGGGAGCTGGCAAGGATTCAGTGTCGGGAGCTGGCAAGGATTCAGTGTCTTGCTCAAAGACACTTTAGCAGACTGGGTGCTTGCTGCTGTGGGCCTCGAGCCCAGCTATGCTGCCCTGCAACCCCAACACTGACAGTTGATATGAATCTCAAAGACTCTGTGTTACACTGAATATTTTTATCTTGCACTTTTGTTCTTGGATTGTCTAAAGAGGCAGAGAGTAATAAATGACTTATCTCCAAATAGGAAATTACAATATCTCTGGCAATGCTTAATGTGACCTGTAACTGAAGGAAATAATAGCCACATAAAGTATTTACAATTGAGTGAATAAGCTAATTACTAAAGACATCCAATAGAAGCATCTAGTGAAATATCTAGAAAACATATCAAAATAAACAATAATACTGCTTTGTCTCTTGTCGTGTATTTTTTTGGCTTTAGAACAAAATGTGTTGCTGGCGATGGAGATAGAGGAGAGGTTTTGGAGGATGGAGTTTTGTGTTGTCACACTCCTCCATCTATGAATCACACCAGGGGGGCTGGAAAGACAATTCTGACAGCCAGATATCTCTGAACCTGGCATTGAGTCTTCAGGATTGATCGAAAAACACATTATCAATTTCCCACACATGTATTATTTTAATTTTCAAGCACAAAATTCCTTCCAAATCCACCTTCAATCCTAAAAACTTGAGTCATCTTTATGAGTTAGATTCAAAGTGGTCACCAGTTTTTATTTAAAACACAGTGGCTGACAAAGCCACAAACATCACATCTCCGTTTTCAAATGAAGGTGAGGCCAGGACAAACTCTGTACTTTGGAATTTCTCTGCATTGAAGGGAGGTGATAATGAACATTAATATGTACAGCTGGCTCTTTATACAACTCTTGCTGTGCTGCCTTTGGTGTCCTGTTGAGAGGGTGTCTAAGCAGTGCACCATCAATGGCAGGGAACAAAGCCAGAGAAAATATCGAGTCTTTTTCCACAACTGCCTGGCTGCCTTGCTCTGCCTTAAGATTAATCTAATTTGGTCTTTATTGAGAAATGGGTAAGAGCAGTTTTGTTTTATTTATGTATGTTTTTTCCTCCTCTGCTCCTTTCCTTTGTTGCTTCTCCTCGGCTGCCTCTGACAAAAGACAGCCAGCCTGCCAAGCCCGGTGTTGCTCTGGGACGGACCTGTCAATCACTCCTGACGGCACCCTGACAACATGTACGTTAAAATTTCAAACGGGACTCAAAGGCGGCGCGTGACAGCAGCGCCTTTGAAAGTGGCTGTAGCGCTCGGCGACAGCCAGAGGAGTACGGGTGGAAAACAAACTAGAAAACAACAGTGCGGAGGGAGAAATGAGAGAGAGAGAGAGAGAGAGAGACAGAGAGACAGAGAGAGAGCGAGAGAGAGAGAGAGTCAGAGAGGGGAGAAAAAAACCCAAAAAACAAAAGTTAAAAGCAAAACAGTGAAGAATGTGGGTCTTGATGATGGGAATTGGCATTAGATTCTCCCTTGGTGTATCATTGTTTTTTAATTTGGTTGAAACTCCCTTGAGTGGAGCTTTCGGTCTTCCAGGGACTCTGCTGAGGGCCCGTTCTTGCTGCAGTCCAGGGACAGCAGTGCCTCTCTCTTTCTCCTCTGTGGCCACACTCAGATCAAGTCAAGCTTTTCAAAGGCAGTCTTTCGCCACAGCTATCAACATCAGATACCACGAGTGCTGTGCTCATTTTTTCTTCTTTCATTTGTGTTTATTTTTCTCTTTTTTTTTTTTTTTTTTGGACTAACCCAGTCTGCTGAGACCTCAGAGCTAAACTCAAGAAAAATCACTTTCCAGTGTCAAAAGTGTCAACCACCTAACCTTATTGTTGCGTTGCCACAATGTAAACCTTCTCCTCTCCAGTTCTCTGCAGTTCTCAGAATCAGCTCCGCTGGCTGCACTGAAGCACTATGTCTTTTCCCTTCGGGGCATTGTCGCTATATCTTTCTTTATAGTTTCAGAATGTGTTCTACTGTAAATTATCAACTGTATGTTATCTTGGAGGAGAAGCGAAGAGCTAGAGGGAAGCAACAAAGCCACCAGTCTCTCTGGTTACATAATTCATGTCAGCCATATTCAAATAAAATTTATCACATTGTCAATCATCGAGAAGCAAATGTGTGTGCGGGTGTGTGTGTGCAAGAGCACTGATAACTCTGAAGTGATAAATTAATAACGTTCTACCATGGGAGCATGTGAATGAGCATGTTTAGTCATTCTGTTTGACAACAGAAGGAAACGGCCTATTCCGTGGGGTAGAAATCAAATTTCACACTTTTCATAGATATTGTTCCCTACTCCAAATGTTTAAAATATGGAGTCTTGCTCTGGTAGGGAAGTGGCTCAAACAGTACTTTGCACTGAAGTAACTTTTGTTTGGCCATAAACCAGGAGAACATTCTCTCAAGGAGAAAAACAGTATGTGGTCTGAATGTCCTTGGTCTAAGATAGAATTGTTTAAGGAAAACACTGGTTCATGGCTTTTGAATAAAGTGGTGAACCTCGAAAATAAAGGTAGCGCCATATGCTTGTTTATATTTTTCTTTGCAATTATCTTTTCTGTGCATTTCTCTTTGTTGTCATTTCAAGGATACTGTAGACTTTCCAAACAACTAATCTTATAGTATATAATTTTACCTGGCGGTCCTGTGTCATCAAAACCAATACCATGCTGTACTAGCCGTCCCATGCCTGCTCTCCAGTAAGCTCTGCTTCTTTATGATCTGTCTATAGAGAAAGATCTCCCCGAATGCATAGGCTTGAACATGTGAGGAGTGACTGAATGGATGATTAAAAAAGACTGAGACACACAGACTTCGCCACTGAAGTCAGCCAGCCAGGTGTTGAGTGTTTGGGAGATATCGTTTGAAAAACTTGTAAGAGATGGAGAGAGGGAGTGACTGATTGAGACTCTTGAACGATTATGAGCAAGAACAATGTGCCACAGATAAACAACCCTCACATCTCAAACTGGAAGTCAAAAATGTTGAACGTTTGAAACTTTTTTTTTTTTCAAAATAGACAAGCCTCCTTCTCATCGGCATGGAAAGCATGTGTTTTCAGCATGTGTATCGGCACAGACAGCCTACCACCATATGCACCTTCTACCTACTCCATTCTGTCCTGCTTTGCACTAGCGCGCTGATAGAAGCACTGCTGCTGTCTAAACGGAGGTATGCCAAACAACTCATTCTCTTTTTCCCTTTCGTTTCCTTTTGTGTTGGGCCAATCTGACCCCTGTCTTGCACCAGGTGTGCATTTCCTTGATCCCGCTCTCGTTCAACCCTCCCCTTCATATTTACACCCCTGCCGCCCGCAATGAATGATTCACTTGGAGAGGCTCCCTTCCTCCATCAGAAAGCTTTGCAACTATACACTACAGCCCAGCCTCCATTTCTCTGATCTCACTATGTTGTGTAACGCTTGAAAAACCCTTGCGTTCTCGTACTTGTTTCTTTTTTTTCCACGCTCTCTCTCTTGCTCTTTCTCTGAGTTACATTCAGTATTGACTGTTTATGCTTTTTAATGTTGTGGAGAGGGCCCGGGGCTTGCGGATGGGGGAAAAGCGCTCTTCTTGACACACTTACGCCCCCGTAGTGAACTCTAGCTCCCAGCACTCTAGCAAGTACACAGACCTTCTTCTTTTTCCTCTCCCTCCCTCCTCTGTCTCTTTCGCTCCCTCTTTCTTTCTACAACTGGGAGCTCCTCTGAACATCAGCACCCCGTGTTGCTCCACTCCAAAGATCACCTTATGGAAGATTAAGATGCTCAAATGCTCAAGCAAAATATTTACACAATAACCCCCCTTTTGCATCAAAGCAGAGGCAGTGGAGTTGAGTAGAGTGATCTCAGGGGGGTGTTAGAGGGCGCCAGAGAGTGCAACAGTCACCTCTGAGCAGAGAAGGCCTCGGTCAAACCTGACAGGGAACAAAAGTGATCTCTCCATCTTTAGGTCCTCCATGTGTCTTCCATCTGTCAGCCCACCTTCAGATCCCCTTTTGACTCATACTCTCTTTCACACACTTACTTTTTCGATCGATGAGCTGAAAATCTCTCCAGCCCAGTTGTGATGAGGAATGACTACCACAGATGATGCTTAATATGAACATGCAGACTTAAATAGTTATTTGTCTGCTGGTATATTTAACTTGCTTTTCTTCTTATCTTGCTGCCAGAATATATTTCTTCCTTTGTCAAGCAGCTTCATTTTGTGTGGGTCTTCTCAGTAGAAATAAATTGCAGCATTCGTATACAACGAAGCCAGGCCAGGGAGCCATATGTTGACTGCTGTAGGCATTGTGGGTCAGCAAAGTGTCTTGAATAAGTCCCTGGACTCCCTCTGTACAGCTACACAGCAAACAGGATCTCAAGTCAACGCAAAGTGTCGTCGTATGCCTGCAGCTAATACAGAGCGACAGCTAGGTGCTCGCTGAAAGGCCGGTGTCTGCTCTTTGTGTCGGTGCTGACACCTGCGATGTCCATCTTAACAGTCTTCAGTGAATGTGGGCAGCCCATGTATTATCATTGGATTTTCTTGTGTGTCCCTGCTGCTTTGATATCCAGTGATTGACTCCTCACTGGCATTTTCAAGAAAAAAAGGAAACTTCAAGTCCCGTTCATCTTTCAAGTCCCGCTCATCTGCTTAAAGAGCATTTCATGGTCAAAAATTGCATTCAGGCGCCTCTTGTTCTAGAGGCAGCCACTAATAGAGTCGGTTTGAAGGCTGTTTGGAGTGTGTTTAATGAACACTGGTACACAGTCAGATCCATCAGCGCTGGCTCTTTGGCGGTGACAACCAGATCCTGTAATGTCGATGTTTGGAGATAATGCTACAAATTAAACAAGCACATCTGTCCCATTGTGCCCACAAGGGAATATACGTTACTGTTCACGAAACAATGAAATACAACTCCATCCCAACATGTGACCAGATAGATAGCTATGATAAGAAACACTAAATGGGATTCTAATGTGAAAAAAGCATGGGTCTGTTTCTACTCCTTAATCACAGAGCCTGGTGACAGACCAAAGAGGATGCTTTCACGGTCAGACAAAGAAAGAGAGAGGCTGAATCTGCAGTGGCTAGTGGAGGAGGGGGACACAGTTCTGCTCTCCATCCCCTGCACCCCTCCCTTTTCAACTAAAGGAAGACATCATTATGAGTAAATGACATGAGGCGGTTGGTTCTGTTCCACTCCTGGCCCCCCAAGGACTCTTTTGCCCCACTGTGTAGCCTGTTCCCATCCTGCTTTGCTGCTGGCCACAGGCCTTCAGAAGCCCGGGCTCGGGCTGCAACTCAAAGAGATGGACGCTCGCACATTATTGATTGGACACTCGATAAAAGGTCATGGGGGCCCTTCTCTGCTGTGGGGTCCAGCACTATGAGTAAGCCCCTTTCCATCCAGCCACACACACACACACACACACACACACACACACACACATGCAAACACACACACAGCGCTGTCCCCTGCATCAGCCACCTGGGGGATAAGCAGAGCTTGCAAACAAGCTAATCAGTCTCTCCCTTTTTCTCACACACACGCGCACAGGCACACACACACAAACAGCTCCTGAGTGGCTGACAAATGTCAGAATGGCTTGTATGGGATTTTTAAGAAAATTATTTATTAATTGAACTGGTTAATTAGGTCCCTGAGGCTTGCACGCTAATTGAGAGCCACAGAGCTGGCGAGGCAAGAAAGCCAAAACAAAAGCGATGGCTCAAACAAATAGACAAGCGCTTGAGAACTGCTAACTCTCACAGTCAACACACACACAAACGTACACATACACACAGTCACCCATAAATTAACGAAAAAATAAACAAACAACTGTTTACATTTTTTTTCTTCTTCTTGGGCTTCCCCTTTTCCTCGCATAATTTTGTGACCTGCCAAATGTTCTTCTCTTCTTGATGTTCCAGCGATGGAGAGAGACGCGCAGCTACTGAAATCTGCCACATTGCACAAAGCATCTGTCTCCACACAGCACCCTGCATTCATTAAGTTTGCACCAATTAGCAGCCATAGCTCATAGCACAAACATCCATTTGTGCCTCCCACTTTGAAAAATCTTCCTAAAGTGAGTGTGTCCCTCAATATGCCCTTGTGTCACCCAACTTTATCTTCACAAAGTCTCTTTTTCTTGCATAATTAGAGAAGAAATCCATTTCTTCTCCTATCTTCTCTCAGGCTCTGTCGTTGTCCCTTTTCATATCACGCTCGAGTGCACCTTGAGAGCGAGTGTGCTTTTGTCAAGAAATCACACCAAGGTTGTCTGAAAGACTTATGAGATGGAGTCATAGGCGGAGGTTGGTTCGGGGACCAGAACACAGAGAGAGGCACGCTGACACTTCGACAGTTACACCTGTTTCAACAATTATCCTGCTCTCTGATAAAAGCTGAACTCCTTGGATGTGTGCTTCGTCGAGTTAACTGAAAGTTTTCATTGGTGACAAAGTCTTGTGTATTCTAACTTCTAAGCCCCAGTTTCATAGCATTTGAGGGTTGGGTTATTGTGAAGGAAAAAAGAAATCTAGCTGATGCTGAACATTATAAATAGATCTATAAACCTTTTTGTATTTTAATTTAAAGTGCAACATAGGAACATGAGATTTTGATCTGTGGAGCAGACTTAAAAGACACATGGAGCTTAATTGGTAACCTCACTGCAGTATTGATTCTCCATGTCAAATGATGGATGCTTTAGTGACTTCTTGTAAACACCCATGTTTGACAGTGAATATCTGGGTCTAATAGTGTTATGGGGTTTATATTTCAGATTATTGCCACAAGTAGTTATTTAATTTGGTACATCCTGTTGTTTCAAGTCCCACATATAAAATACGTATATATAGTAGTATACGGTATATGCACTTTCTTTAATCAGAACATGTACTTTATGTAAGGCAGTTACAGTTTTAAGGTGTTCCTGGTGTGAAATTTGACAAAAGCTGCACACATTGTAATTCTAATCATAGTGCATGTTGCAGTCTCTACAAAAGGTCAGTGTTTGATATCAGGGGTAATTTTGAAGGCCTTTAAAACAGTCCTCCTTACTCCTTAACATTCAGAAGCATACATGACCCCAGCAGCTAGAGCACTATCACATTATGATTACCCGCTTAACACTATCTCATTGTGAAAAATGCCCCTCCTTCCCCAAGTAAACTCTGCCTCTGACCCGCATTTCCTCACTCTTGAGGGACTGCTTGCGCGCTGTCTCGGAAGGGAGAGTCGGATGATGGGGCACCGGGGTCAGATGCTATTGAGCGATGCTTCAAATAAATGTATGAATAAATTACTTGATAAATGAACGGCTGGACTGAAATCACTAGAGGAAACCGAAGATTTGAACTTTATCGAATAGTTGTAGAGAAAAAGGAGAAAAATAACCGATCTGACACTGTGCTCTTTATTCAGTTTGGAAGCTAACAATTACAATTTCTTGGCAGAACCGCACAGTTTTGATTGATTAATTTATGAAAGGCTCAATTGAAATCACAAGTCTAAGATTGAAGCCGAATGTGTAGTTATGCAGAAAAAGGCAAAAATCCCCAAATTGTTCTCTAGTTTCAGTTTGATCAACTGAAAATCAGTTGCCTTGGTAGAGAAGCAAAACTGTAGCAGAAAAGTCAAGGATAACATGTATGAACCATAAGTCAGACCAGCTTCTTACCACATCATTAGAGATAGGCTAAGGAGCGCAGACAACCGGAGGGAGCTCGGAGTAGAGCCGCTGCTCCTTCGAGTCTGAAGGAGCCAGCTGAGCTGCTTTGGGCATCATGATGCCTCCTGGGCGCCTTCCTTTGGAGGCCTTTTGGGGACATCCAACTGGTAGGAGACCCTGGGGTAGACCCAGAACACGCTGGAGAGATGATATATCTCATCTGGTTTGGGAATGCCTCGGGATTACCCAGGAGGACCTAGAAAACGTTGCTGAGGAAGGGACATCTGGACTACCTTTGCTTAGCCACTGTGACCAAGTCCAAATCAAGTTTTTAATGACAAATCAAATTACAATTTATTTGGCATATTCCTTTGTTACATTATTTTTAACCTGCAGAAAAAATTAAAACATCAGGATGTAGTCACCGAATGTGTTCAGTAACTGGAGGCCAACTTCAAGGCAGGAAACATATCAGAGCCAGTAACCGTACACAACCCAGTTTTCTCTAGCCTTTAAGGCTTTGAAGTCCCTGAATCCAAAGGCTGCTATGTATGATACAGATCTAGTGGTTCGGCCAACACAGCTTGCTGCAAGTGTCGATTATGGTTGCATGTTGTTGATTCATTCGTGTCCCACAACTGTGACTGGCAGGTGCACAATGTGATGCATCAAAAAATCAAAAGAATGGGGCATCTTGGTAGCTCACCTGGTAGAGTACGCGCCCCATGTACAGGGCTGGGTTCGAACCAGAGACATTCCCTGTCTCTCTTCAGCTGTTCATATCAAATAAAGGCAAAATTAAACCTTGAAAATAATGTAAGAAGGACTTTGCTTCTGTGGAAATTTAAAAATGCCACCGCATTTGTGTATGATGCTTATTGTTCACCAGCCACTGACAATGCGCCAAAGTCAAACCTGGATTCCATATCAGTTTATATCTCTGGCCTATTCTACATTATAGTGTTGTATTTATCTGCTATAATATGCATTAAAAGGCTAATCCTAATGTTTTTGAAAGGAGCAAACAGTAGTGGCAAACTGCCAGCGGCAACAAGCAGAGTCCAACTTTTACCATATGGACAGTAACTTTACAAGTGCAGTATTCTATTTGCATCATTTTGTTTTCGTTGGGGCATGTCCAGTTAAAACATAGATCACAGTCTGCCTGCTTCTCTTCCTCTCTGGTAAATTTCGATCTAAAAAAAATAAAGAAAAATCATGCAAGACCAAAAGAAATATTATTGTTAAAACAAATAGGGTTTTTATATAGACTGCCATATTTACTATTAATCCATTTAGATTCAGTGTGTTTGTAGCGCAAATAATAAGTTGATGGAGCCGGTAGATGCCACAATAGAGGTGGTCAGGGAAAACCTGATCCTGGCTTTTTACTGTATTTTTCTCAAACGTTACTGTAAATGAGCCAATGTGCAGCAGTAGCTTGTCAAAATATACCATTTTCCTTACAACTTAAAAACAATGTACCAGCACACATAGGACAAGTAGCTAACTCCATGTGGTTTTAAGACAAGAAGCATGCTTAACAGTTCAAAGTGATATTACTTAGAGATTTATCATTATTTTCAAAATGTTACTCAATAGGACCATTATCATTTGTTCAGGACGGAATGCTTCAGTAAGTTTGTCTTGTATACATCTGTGATTAACTCCAATGGTACAGTTTGTGAAATTGAACATACGAGCGTGTGTATTTTTTTATTATGTTTATTCCTGTTTATTTTCTGCACAGACACTGTATCAGCCCAAATGGTCTTTAAATCTTTAAAACCTGATTGTCTTAATGTACTTATGAGCAATACGGAGAGGTTTTCAGATTGTATTTCAGAGTCGCAGACGTGTGATCTTTAAAAAATATATCTTACTGTTTAGATCTCAACCATCACATTGAAATAAGAAGAAAAATTCAGAAACATCTGTCCTGTTTCAACATGACATTAGCCTCAGTTTCGTCTATGGCCGTGTCACAGAATATATTTAAGTGAGTGCTGTGACTGTGGCTGTGCCTCAGTCTTTGGCGGATGAAAATCCCCTCTACACAGCAAGGCCCAGCAGTCCCAATCCCCTTCAGACTGGCACAGATCGATTGCTGGTTGTTATTGACATGACACCTGCCGAGCCGGGCTTTAAGCTATCGAAAACCGATGTGGCAGATCAAAAATAGGATGCCAGCTTTCATGTTTGTAAACAGTATCGATTTGCATAATAACCTTAAAAATTAGTTCCCCGGATTAGGCAAGGACAAACCTGTTTCAGCGTTTGTTATGATGCTTGGTGCATATGCCTAATTAGAGAAAAAAAGGCAGAGGCTGTGATCGGCTTGAAAAACAGGCTGTGATCGGCTTGACAAGTCAGTGCATCGCTGTCAACACCTTTTGGTTTGCCACTGTTAATGAAAGCCATTTTCCATTAAATAATAAAATAAAAACACACCTCTAGACTTCTCGGCAGACAAAAGCGCTGATGCGTCACTTTTACACGGATGCAAATTATTGCTGTATGTCACAATCATTTATTCATGAGGAGGCCTTCTATCTCTTGGCGGGTTTACCTGCGCCACGGAAGTGCTCTTTCCTCCATCGTGCCACAGTGCTGAGAGAGATATCAGCCTCCAGGAGTGACGAGGAGACAGATGTACTAAAGAAACAACACAAGCACCGCTCGCTTCACCAGACGGGTCCAGTTTAAAAGCACTGAATTATGTATCTTAGAAGCTGACACAATCACAGAATGACTTGTCAGCGTTGAATATCTCCATTTCCTATCTCAGACAAAATGTGACCTTGTTGGCTACCAAGGAGCATTGATTAGCTGCATATGCCTACAGATCTTCAGCTAATGCCAATTATAATGGGATTAACTGAGATGTCATTAACTGCCATCAACTTCATACTTGTGCCTTTAATAAAGAGACTGTTCACATTACAGTATGTGAAATTAAACCTGCAATTCTATAATTCTTGTGTATTTTAATACTACTGCTTTTGCACTCCAGTGCTGCAACACACAGGCATCACAACAAAAGATGCTGCAAGGCAAAGATGAAGGAGCCTTCCATTTCAACTCCCTGTTGTGGACATTTTTCGTATAATCCATTGCAACACCATTCCTGCAGCAGGAATTCCCCAGTGAGAAATGCAAAAGATAAAAATAAAAAATACACAAACTTATGGAAAAATAAAGGGCTAGTGGTGTCTGACAAGCCTTTAAATCTAGGACAGTCATCCCAAAGAGGAATGCACATACTCATTGCAGGGACATAAAAGCCAAGTTTTAACTGTGCTACAAGGGCGATGGAGATGGTAGGCCATTAGTTGGATGCCGTTCTTGTACAATAGCCTGTGAAGACGTCTACAGCACCCTGCATGTTTAAAAAATGTTACACTGGTTTTTATACTAAAAGCTTTTTTCTAAGAACCAAACAAATTTATTCTGGACGCGCAGATTCAGAGTGTCAGAAAAGACTTGTATCACTAGATTGGTGCAGCAGGATAGAAGGATTTCATGGATTCATACAGGCGATGTATTCAATTTGTTTCTTAACATTTTGTTATAGCTTTACTATTTGCTTTAAATCAAAGGTCAACACCTATACATATCTTAGCAAAAGAAATTCATGAAGAACTGTACATATAACTGGAGAAATGGAGAAGGAAAGTGAGAAAAGCAAGAACCTATAGGGACATTCTACAAAACCTCATGAGTGAATGTGGCAGATTACCACAGCCAGAATGGTTTTCCCAGACCCACCTTAAGAAAACAATACCATATGTGCAAGTTTATTTACGAAGTGCTGACACTAGGGCCTGAAAGAATTAGTATTCTGTTAGGTAAATGTTTTCCTCTGGGCTCTGTCTCTGCAACAGCTTACAGATGTTTCAGCCATGCAGAGAACACAAGGCTTTTCCCACCACGGCATGAATGAAAAAGCATGTTGAAGGTTTTGCCCCAGCCAAGCACGGAGAGTGATCTACAACTTATACTTGGGTGCACTTTGCTAAGTACTACCTCCTGCACTGGCCAAGGTCTCATCTGACACAGACGCTATTTAGTGCTGCTTCCATGGACTCCACTGCATATTGTTTCGGCACAGATTTGTCAGGTTGGCGACTCTCCAGCGACAGATGTACTGGCAGCAGTGCAGTAAAAACAGGACTTAGACTACTCTGCACAGTAGTGTAAAAAATCATTTGAAATGCATTAGAAGTGTGCTCATAAAGTAATGTATATCTTGACTCATTTATTTGGTGATAGAGGAAGAGTTGATTTTGAAAAGGCAAAATTTCTTGCTCTTTTTCCAGTTACTCTTCCCAGCTCATTCTGTCTGTCTCTCTCTCTCTCACACACACACACACACACACACACACACCACTGAGGAGTCGTAAAAGCAAACTGAGCCAATCTTGTTTACAAGGAGTAGCGTAGGACCAGCTGACTGCAGCGGCTGTTCAGCCCCAGCCTTGACTCCCATTTACTAGTGTAACAAACCGTGAGGGAGGGGAGGGAGGCAGGGGAAAACATTGTTATCAGCAGGCCAGATAAACCCCCTCCAGAGGTAGCGCTGATAGAGAGGCAGCCCCGCCGCTGGGCAAATAGAAAGATGATATCTGGTCCTTGCAATGAGCCGGCCAATCAGCCCAGCAGAAGCACCAGGCTTTCTCGAATAGGGGAGATGTGTGGAGAGAGGACACCAGAGCATCGCCAGGTCTGCTCCTCTTTTTAGATGGACTTTTAGAAGAGAAGCTGGATCTCAACTGCCTTGTAGAGACGCCTGAGAGGAGTGAGGCCTTGGCTGGAGCTGCAGGGGTCTGGGTTGGGTGACGCTGGTGTGGTTCAGGTTGGAGTTGAAAGATGTTACAAACAGAAAAGACTGAGTTTGGGTTTTAAAATCCTTTTCTGGTCACCATCTGCAGCTCCAGAGCTACTTAGCAGAACCAAAATGGTCTTCATTTTAATACCTGCTGTGTTGACTGACTGATTCTGGACATCGACCCTATGATCAATGACAATTGTGGGTCAGCAAGATTTAATATTGATTATTAGTGTGTTTCCACATCACCTTAATGCAAAACACTAGTGACATAGGGGAAATGCTCACATGAAATTATAGTAATGTTAAATTATTAGAAAGCATCAGAAAGGAATCTTGACCTTGACCATCAACACTTCAGCAACCAAAACTAATGTGACTTGCAGTGTTTGATGAGATCAGTAATAACATCAATTCACCAGCGTCAGTCAATGGCCTACAGTATATTATCACTCCTGCAGACCTCTGTTATAATACTTTTCAAGGCAGACTTTGTACCGCTTATATTTGTGATAGAATATGGAAAACACACTTTATGAGGCTGGAAATTTACTGCCCTCAAATTTACGATGTTATTTCATCGACCTTGCTGTAATTGTCATTTTCCAACTTCTCACTGCTTGATGGAATTTGTACATTATTTTTCATTTCCGAGTAATGGCTTTTGCGGATGTCCTGATGTCTTTTAATTGACCTTAAATTTCTTCATGGGGGTGTGTAATGTTTATGAATTTTTATCTCAAATTAAACAGACCAATAAGAAATATTTTTAATTTAATATATCTAATGGCTTTTCTATTTTTGCTCATCAGACATTTTCTTTTTGTCTGTCTTTTGTGTCTTTTTACGTTCTCTCCCCAGATTACAGTGATTTTCTTGCTTTTCCTTTGCTAAAGTGTTTCATGATGGTTTGCCAGAAAAAAGGCAGGCAATGTGTCTTCTCTCCGCATGCACTAGTGGCTTTAGCTTTCCTTTGGGGTGCATACCTTGGAGGGAACATCAGCCTAACATACCTCACTTCCCCTCTTATCCTGTGTCTGTGAGATACACTCAAGACCAGAGGTATAAATTAACTAGTTATTTCATTTCTTGTTATTGGGCTTGAGAGGATATTTTGAAAGTAACACTACCTTTTTTCTGAGGGCCTTTACCTCCCTATGATTCACTTTAAAAGCATTTTCCTATCATTTTATTCAGCTCTCACTGAAGTCAGCTTTGCTACACCGTTAGAAAGGGGCACTTACTGAAGTTGTAGTGATTGTACTTGAGTAAAATATTTCTGCACTCTTTCCACCTCTATTCAGCAGTTTGATATATGACAGTGGTGAGAGGCCAAGCTTCTCTATGACAGGCAAGAGGCACATTTCTAGAGGCAGAAAGGAGGGCTGCAGGGTGAAGAGGCTACAGCTGTCATTGCTCATCTTAATGGCAAGCTGGAGTACACACACACATGCATCAACACACTCAAAACCCTACACACACCTACAAATATGGGGTAAATGAGGAAGCTTTGGATGTATGCATAAAAACACTTGGGTTGGCCTCGCACACACTTGCATAGACATAAAACTGTGCTCTTTCATGTACACACACGAAATGTGCAGGAAATGAGGAGAGGAGGCTTTGGATGTACATATAAAAATGTAAGTACTCGTGTGTGAATGCATACTCCCGCAGACATTCAAATGGAGTCACATTAACACACACATTCGCTGGATTTGTACACGCTCTCACACAACATGAATATGTATTCCTTAACATTCAGAAGCAAGTACACAGCCATAAACATGGATGACACATACTGTATAGCACACAGACACACCTTCACACACCAAGCATTGCTTGTGACAGATGTTGGCAGGAATATTGCCAGGAAGAAAGCTCTTTCATTTCTTTTTATTCTCTCTGTATTTTGGCATGCCTATCTCTGTACACAGTGTGGCCATGTCACCGAAGCTGTTTCTTTTTTCTTCCAGTTCCTCTGTGCACATTTCTTTTTTTTCCCTATGTTATCATCATGAAATGGAAGTCATTTGTGCCAAGAGAGATTAGAAGAGAATCGGGGAAAGCGAGGGGGACATTAGCAAAGATATTTTTGTCAGTAATGAGCTAACTCTTTGTTATGCGCTGGGCTAAGGAGGTCTAATGATGACGTTTGTACCAAGAGGAAGAAACTGAGTCTCCAGAGTCCACACACAGCCAGAAACCACAGGCTTTGGTGCAACTCTTAACTCTATTCAATTATGCAGATGAGCCCGTTGGGTTGGTGTTAGCAGTCACTTTAATGATGACGTGGGTAAACAGACATAGCTTCCTTTTCTGTCTTTAAGAGTCCCACCCCATCCCCCCTGCAAGCCCCTTATTTCTTATTTTGCACCCGCAAGAAAGTTAATTGTCTTAGTCATTAAAGAGGTATCAGCTGTCATGCCACTGACAAAGACATAAAGAGAAGGGAAGGCAGAGGGATGTGAAGAAGAGAGAGTTGAGAGAGATGTATTTTTTGCCTTCCAGGCTGATGGCAAAGAATCTCCTAAGATGCAATCATGATATTTTGATGCAGGAAGAGGACTGATCAACCTCTCCAGGCAAAGCCTCTTTGGAGTTGTTTCTCTGTTCTCCCCAGCGGCCACCGGGTGGCAGAAGAGCACAAGGAACAGGCCACTCTTTTAAACTGCTCGGCTTCACTCACCAGAGACTGCGAGGGGAGGCTTTTTGCCTGCGTGCAAACCATCTACAAAAAACTACCCTAACAGCCCTGGAAATGATTGTTAAACTTACAGTCAAGTATGCAGATATGCATGTGTACAAATTGTGTGCAAATTGTACACAATAATGGACTAGAATGCAGGCAGAGTCAAGTAAAAGTGTTGGGGACTGGAATAATGAAAGGCATGATTAAAAGCATTTATAACATTTAATCAGATTTCGATACATAGATACTGTATATCTATGATTCAGTGCATTAATAAGGTGAGAGTCTTAAATAAATGCATACATATTGTAGGCACATAAAATGTTGCTTTTTGGGGTAGGTAAAGATAAAAGTTTGAAAATATGAAGATGAAAAAAATTATATGAAATAAATTTTAGGAGGACAAGCTGTTTCCATCTAATTTGAAGTAGAATCTTTTATATTTTGATTTTGGTATTTGAATATTACAGACTATATTTTTAACATGAAATGTGTATATTTGTCGCCTAAATTATGACATATTCTCATTCAACTATTTTACCTTGACATGTATTTAACATATGTGTACAATTGCTAAAAATTAACGCTGTTTAGATACCCAGTTAAAGCAAAAATTGATATTGACATCGATGGCCTCTCAGATATTACTTTTTCTTTGGCAACTGATACTCTGACAAAATGCAGTCTGTTCCCGTTCAGATAGTGTAGATGTAACTTTGTTCAGCAGTCATCTATGTAAACAACATTTTGTCTGTGTGCATGTGACTGTGTGTAAGTGTGTATCCAGGAGTAAGAAAGTAAAGAAATTGATTGATGAATGTGCAGATATTGTATAATAACAGGCTCTGACTGATGCATTGTCTTTATGGATCCTAACTTACAGTCTAGTCTTTAGGTGGGCACCGATCAACCAGTGAATCAAAGCGAGAACATTATTCAGAAAGCATTCTTTTTTTTTAGTGTTTCTTTGTCTTTCTACTGATTGCACACCGGATGCCCTGAGCACTTGTGACTGAAGACAAATTAAGTTGGGAATGATTGTCACATCAAAGTCTCTCTCTCTGTGCTGTTCGTTTAAGACTCTGGGAATCAAGACCAAAGTTGTGTCCTCAAAATGAAAAAAAGAATTTTGGCTTTGGCATTGGCTCCATTTTTCTTGTTCCAATTGTCTGCTCACTTGTATTTTTCCAGTCTGCCCGGAGGAATTGGGGCCACTGAATACCAACGGTCACCACAATTCACCCTGTTGAGACGTCCTTTCTCAAGCAGCCAAGGATCAAGGCTGCATTTTTTTGCTACAAAGGCTTATTGTATGAAGGTATTGACACTCAACGTGTTAGTGAGTGTTTGACACAAGGATTCTGGGTAGAATCAGCTCCTTGAAAAACGTCTGATCATGTACAGGGAGGGCTGGAAACAATGCAATAGCCGCAAACAATTTCTCTTTTTTTTTTTGGTATGTTCTGTCTATTTTGTGGACAGACATTAAATCTTATATTAGTCTTATTTTGGAGATGTAACAGCATACCTGCCCCCAGATATGCATCACACCACTAGCCACACAACAAAACAAAACCGGATTAAGGTGACATCTTCCAAAGCAGAACAACCTCCCCCCCAAACTCCCCTTCATAAAACAACCCTCTAGGGAACAAATACTAAGTGAAAGCATGTAGATAAGCGAGACAAACTGTGCGGTAGAGATGTGGCCATTGTGAGTGTTTATTGGACGCCATCTTCTTGTGATGTGACAGGGGGTCCGAGCCTCATCTCAACACCATGCATCTCGTCGCTCTCAGCAGGAGGCTCGCACTCCCCTTCTCCCCAGCTCCACTGCCAGCCGTCTCTGCCGAGGTGGTGTGCTAATAATTTAAACAGCCCAATCAAAGGCAATGTGATGTTTCACACAAGGGAGAAAAAAGGAAGGGAGGAAAGTGATTATTAGTGTTTGGGAGAGGCAGCCAGAGTGATTGAGCTGAAGGGGGACTTTGATTCTGGGGCCTCTCCTTATTTTTCAGAATGGCATTGGGTTTAGCCGCCAGGCTTCAGGAATCTGGTGAGCTGTCAGCATATGACGGTTAACTTTTTTTTAACACACTCAAAGCCACACACAAAGAGATTCACTCTTAACAGTTTATTGTAGTAAGCCAGTACCAAGTCCATCCTTCTGAAGGGACAAAATTAGGTTTTGTCTTTTAGGATTTTGTGTTCAAATTTAATTTTTTATTGTTGTTATTGTTTTTATTCTCCACTTCCTTGAGAAGAAAAGTAGAATTTTGGGAACAGTTTGAAAGAAAAAAGTCACTTTGAAAATCACTTCTAAGGAGTAGTTAAAGTAGTTAATGTTCGGTTTGGTTTGTTAGGCTACATTCAAATCATATCTGGAATGAATACATTCACACACTCTATCTCACGCACACACATACACAGCAGTCACACACACATGCAGCACAGTAGAGATGAATCACCTTGGCTTGTCAAGAGGTTGGTTAATAGACACATTTGATGTCACGCAAAGCCCAATGGTGTTGAAAGGGTTTTGTTAGTGTGTTGATATCACCTCCTGTGCATAAAGCTCCACTTAAAACAATAAATAGAAATGAGCGCATCCAAAGCCCCTGCAGTTTAAACTATATCCCTTTGATATGGGATACCTATTACTGTTGGCTTTATCTAATGGATTGGATTCCCACACCTCATCCGGTGTTTCAAAGCACTGAAACCTTCAAATGTAATGTGTTATCAGCACATTAGCTGTTCTAGAGCCAATATCAATGGCTGATTTTTCTGCAGGGGACGATGTAACGCAGTTTGAAAAAGGGGAGCGACATTTGAACTCTGCACATGGTGCTCACTGGATTCACACCATTTGCTTTGCTATTTGTGGTACTTGTTTGATACGCAAAAGAATTACAGAATATGTCTTATTATTGACTTATTGACCAAGAGAAGTAATTTTGCTTGTATTCCTGTCTAGTTGGTTTCCTAAAATACTTCCTTCATCACTTGTAAGTTGTCTTTGCTGTTGGACAATCTTTGCAAACATTATTTGTATTTTTTCATGAAACTATGACCATAACCGCAAGATAGTGATCACATTAACGCAGCTGGATCAAAATGTCAGGGGAGAAATGAACTCCCAAAACAGTTTGACTTAAATAAACACATATCTTTCATGTTAAGGTAAGTCTTTTGGAAAAGATAGGGGTACAAAATTTGTCACTAGAAGCCGTTATTAGCCTCAATGTGCTAATCGAATCCTTCAATATTAACAATCATACCAACTGTCCACTTTGCCAGTTCCTGCCTATTAGCCAATTATCCAAAAACTAATAATATGACACACAAAACAAATTTTGGATGACAGCAGCATTAAGAATTCCCATCTGCAGTGTCTGCATTTCCCTAAAGAAAGTTTCCAACAACTTCTACCAGAAGGCATCTGGATTAACTCAGCAGCAGTAGCTTCCTTTAAGGCCAGTTCTGTCTCCTCTCCTCCAACAGCTGCTTAGAAAGTCATGTGTTAGCTTACCTGCTGCAGTTAGCAGCTAGCATAGTTTGATAGTATAGTCAAACATAGTTTGACAGTAGTTTAGGTAATTCTGATTTCCAGGGATTCGATTTCCTTTACTGTTTGTTCTGCTTCTGAAATGCATTGAGTGAACATAACACAGCAGGCTGTTGATTCAGTCTGACTCCCTAATGTGATTAACTGGAGGTTAGTTAACTGATGTGTGGCAGCAGGGTTTGGTTGTTATAAAAAAAAAAAAACAATATTTACTGTCACGTCCTAATTTATTTATTTCTAATTTGACGCTGCTAGCTCAAATTGATTTGCATCAGGAATGCAAGGAAATTACTTACAAAGTAGGCCTACTGCTTTATTTTCTTTCTAAAATGTGGCTTTTGTTCTCACAGTAAATTCATCGCCTACTTATTTCCAATAAAATAGCTGTCTGACCATTGTATGAAAAATGACTTAATCTGACTAGTTTGTCTACATGTAACTAAACAAAAATATGACATATTTACCCAAACCCAAGTAATTTTAAATAAACTTAACCCCACACCCGCATCACAAAACCCATTCAAATGTAGATGTCAGAGGAGTTTCTTAGTTTTCTGACAAATGCTTGTAAAAGTTAGTAGTAATGTTGCAAAATTCAAGGCTGTCAGTTTTTGCTGAATATTCTATAGAAATGTACACTTTTCATCCGATATCTCAGACCAGATTATAAATGGAGATGACATTATCCAGTGGCATGTTAACTTATTACCCTAGATTCCAGCTGTTTAAGTATTCGGCCAATTTAAACAGTGGCAGCTGTTAATGAACATCTAACTCCATGACATCTGCTGGCCACAAAAGCATTGAAGTACACAGCACACAGATCAAATTGTCCACCACCTGTAATTTTACCTAGAAGGAGGCAGATGTTTCGTATCCTGTCTGGTTTTGTAGTGGCATAACACAGATATGTTTTGTTGAAGTGGCAGAGGAGTGCTCCATTGGATTCTGTATGTTTCATAGAATACAGTTCTCTTTCCAGCTCTCCTGACTTCTATAGTTCCCTCTCGGTGTCTGTTTTCTAAAATAGAAGTGGTTTGCCCTACACACTCCAAATTTGGCACCACTCGGTACTTTTGGTTAGCCTCAGTGGCCCACTGATTCATTTTAAAAAGTTCCAATTAAAATAAAGGGCTAATTGTTAGTTTGCTCAACAATTTCTCCATATTTGTGCCTTCTTCTTTTTCATCGGACAGAAGAATCCTCTTTCACGTCTACAGGCCGTCACAGCTAAAATTATACGTCTTGAGTCTGAATGTATGCGTTATGTATGTTTACCCTCTTACTAGAGTTGTCATTAGAAAGTATGCAGTGCAAGTGAGGTCTTGCATGATAACAGGGTTAGTTGTTGTGGTGTGTGTGCAGAGCACTCTATATAGAACATGTCTGTGTGTACTCTGCTGTGATTGTGCTTGAACGCTGCAGCAAAGCAAGCAGACATCACCAGCAGCAGCCACCAAACAGCTCCTGAAGGGGCGGTCAGGCAGCAGCTGTTTGTTTATTTAGATCTAACTTGTAATTACGTCTGCGACAGACTGCACCACGTAGAAAAGACATATTTGGCTCCACTCACCAGCCAATCGTCAAAGGGCGCTCGCTGTCCCTCTTGATTACGGTTGTGCGCTGTAGCCGTGCCATCCCAATGGCTCTGTGAGAAGTGAGCCACCAGGATCTCATTTAAGAAGCAATTGTAAGTGACTCAACTGTTCTGAATGTGTTAGTATGAGTAAATATTTCACATGACAGAAGAACACTTATTTCTCACCATTAAATGGGAATCTGCTAAGTTTGTGGTTCAGAAAGTGGAGAGCTATAACTAAGCACACAGCATAAGCACACTGGAGTAAGTGTGATTGTAGGTTAGGTTGGCACATGATGTTGTTTTTGTGCTTAAATTTGTTCTCAAAATGCCAGAACAGTCCGATGATGTGACAATACTTTGTCCAGGTCGAGGAGGATTTTCGCTTGTGATACAAACTGTATGTAAATGTCCCTGTACCAGCAAGGATGCTTGCTGTGTTCCCTCATTTGGCATTCATAAGCAGTTGTGACGACCTCATCAGTTAGATGGAGCTGACTCTGAGACGAGAAGACAAAACCACAGACCTCAAAATGAGGTGAGCAGGAAGACAGAGACTCCACTTCACAGGAAGCGTGCAAACTGAACCAAATTCTCCCTCTCTCTCTACCGCGTCTCTCTTTTCTTCCCTCCCCTTTCTTCACTCGCTAGTTTAAAGTTGTCCTGGCTTTTATTTTGAGAAATATTAATTTGGTAGAAGAGTGGTGTCGTATCTGAAGCACAACACAAAGAAAGAAAAAAGAGAGAGGGAGAGTGAGAAAAAAGGGGGAAAGAGGGGAGGAAAAAAAAGAGGCGCAATGCGTGCACATTTCCCTCGCTTGACGTTTTGCTGAAGTTTGTACGCCACTTGAGCCCGCCGTTTCCCTCACTAATGATACCAGCGGAGCCTCTCTGGGGAATGGCGTCCGTCGTGCGCCTGGCTTTCACATTTCCAGCACCAGGTATTTTGGGATACGCAAGCGGGGACTATGAGGCACATCATTCCAAGAGCTCATGTGGCTCTCTCTCTCTCTCTCTCTCTCTCTCTCTTGCTTCCTCTCTCCTCTCCAATCGGCTTCACCCCTCTCCTCTTTCTTGTTGTTGTTGTACTTCTGCATACGCAGACATTCTCTGTCTCACTCTAGTTCTCTCTCTTTCTTTCTTCCTACCTCCCTTCCTCTTTCTCTCTCACTTTTTGATTTGGTAAGGATGATTTCAAGTGTGGGGAGGAAAAAAAAATGCATGCACAGGAGAGGGAAAAAAATCTTTTTATTAACTTATTCATTGTATGTGAAATCAAGAGGTTTTTTCCCTTTCTCCCCTCTGCTCCATCTCCCCCTTCCTCTTGGTTAAGGCAAATGAATGTTTAAAGAGGTAATTTACTGAGCCTTGGCAGGATCCACATTGTGTATTACACAAACAGGCAGCAACAAAAGGAAATTCTAATCTAGACAGTAACACGACTGCACAGAGGATCCTCGGCGGGGGGTCCAGATGAATTATACAACAATCTGTGTTCTCCCTCGTTTAATTTAAAGGTCTGTTTTCAAGGCTATCGCCAGCTCCCACTTCAGAGGAGAGACTTGGCCCGTTGAGGTCAAGCCCATATTGACAAATATCAAGAGGCAAGAAAGGAGCGCCCAAAACGCAGATATGAATAAGTAAAGGCAAACTGATAAGCAAACATAAAGCAATAAGGGAGAGGGGAGGCAGGCAGACAGGCATGCACACAACATCTCATGGCCGTGAAACATAGGGGCCCAGACAAGGTTTTACAAGGAACTGAAAGAAACATGAAAACTAAGCATGTGAAAGGCACTTATTTTTAAATGGGAAATAATCATTTGTTTGATGACACTGCATGGCTGTCAGGGTCGCTTGGTTTTTACACAGATATATGGTAAATAGGGTGTCATCACTGACAGCCTGCTGTGCTCATAGGGCTGTTGGGCCTTGCCCTTGAGGTTTTGTTAGCAGAGGTGGAAATAGCTTGCGTGCATAAATCTGTTGAGATGATACTTCCAAAAATGGTCCAAGGCATTTCATGAATTTTAGTTTGTTACATAATAGCTATGTGATTGTGCCAGGTACCTCATGGGGCTTTTATTTTTAACTTCCACTGATGTATTTTCAAATAACTCTGAATGATGTCTAAGTCTTTGAACTAAAATATTCTTAGAAGATCAGCCCCCTGCTGGACATATTTTTCCTCTCTCTTTCTCCTTTTCAACCTTCTCTTTTCCTCCGCAGTTTTAGAAAAGAGCGTCAGGTGGTGACCGAATTGCCCAGCCACCTTAAGTCACCTCTTGTCGCAAGTGATTTTTTTCATAGTTCATGGGATCCACAAACGGCAGCCCCCCTCTCCCCCCTCCCAGTCCATCATACCTCTGACAATCAACAGGTCACAGCCCCCTAACCCCTCCCTGTGGCTCACCACCAGCCTGCTTCTGACAGGATGAGTTTGACCTCTGACCCCTGGAGCAGACAGCTCAATCAGCTTTTTATGGCACCAGTCATAGCACAGAAAGAGAGAGCATAGTCACATCACATGGCTCTGGGGGGGGAAAGACATTGTCAGCCTCCTTAGGGGCTCCTTTCTCACCGTAGCCCTTCCTCAGTCACATAGCTACTATGTAAGGTTTTAATTTAATAGTGTGACAAGGTAAAAATCACTTTGAGCGTTTACACCGTCTTCATATATTACTCACCTCTAGAATCATAATCAGTGTTCTTTAATAATCTGAAGCTTCTGTAGCTTTAATTTGGTTTGCCCATACCTTGAAAGTCATAACCCAATACTGAAGAATATGATCTGATTGATGAGATTTTAGAAAAAAAAAAAACTCTGATGCAAATTTGGCCCCTCGTTCACAGTAGAACCGCTAGTGATGTTTGCTCCCCTAAGTCCTCTGAGCTCCACCGCTGATTTAACCTCCAGGGATGAGCAGCCAGTGATCACAACGCTCAGAGGAAGTTAGCGGCCTCCACTCTCCAGAGGCCAGCACTTCCTCTTGATTTTGCCTGTTCTGTCGAGAAAGAAAAGGAAGGTAAAGATAAAAAAAACACCCCTGCTATGCTGTGTGTGTGGGCTTCACACAACTGTAAAACTGCGTCATCAGCACAAAGATGAAACTCTGAGTATGTGTGTGTCTGTGCGTGAGTGTATGTGTGTGCATGTGTGTATTTTAGACAAGGTGCCTGCCCTGGAGCTAGATAATGTGAACAGCAGCAGATGGGGAAACTTAAACGTACACCCACTAGGGTATAGCAGTGCTGGCACAAAGTAAGAAAAGGTCTTAGAACATCTCCCAGCCCTAGTGGATGCCAGCACTCTCGCTAGCACTGAAACTGGATGACAAAGAGAGTAAAAGAGAGAAAGAGAGAATCTGGTGTGTGTGTGTGTGTGTGTGTGTGTGTGTGTGTGTGTGTGTGTTTGTGTCTGTGTGTGTTTTGTACAGTGCCTCTACTTTTAGTTCTTTTTGCATATTTATTCTTTTTTGAAACCATTGGCCCTCTGTCCTTCTGTTTTATATCTCATCTGTTGTGCTCCAACACTAAGCATGTCTGGGTTTAAGAAACACCACCCTGTATGGTCCACATAAAAACACTGTATTCTCTGTTATTTGTTAACATTTTAAAAATGCAACATTCAAACAGACTGAAGAGAAGTGTGTTTACAATCCCATGAAATTCTAGATCAAATGAGCTTACACATACTAATAGCTGATATGCACTCACTTGATCTGTTAACCCCAGATAAGTAACAAGATTTTAAACAGTCCATCATACACACAAATGCACCTGGAATTCATCATCTGCTTCATAATTTTTCACAGTTAATATACAATAAAAAGCCTTTCATACAGGCCTAATGAGGAATAAATGTGTCAATGATCAAATTAATTTAAAAGGAAACATGCAGGCCTGATATTAGTTTTTTTTTATATTGGTTTATGATATTTACAGATTATCAATAGCCTAAGCTTTCATTACTCCAGCCTCCACAAGGGTTTATTGAAACTTCATTGTTAACGCTGAAAATTGCAGTGCATTGCTAAGAACACTATTTCGATGTTGTATTGATTATTATTATTATTCTTTCCTTCAATAATGGCTATTTAAACATAGATAAAAACAGTGTAAATAGACACCAAATGTATTATTTATATTTAAAAGAGTTTTAGAATAATTAAATGATAAAACTTATGTATAGTCCCTAGAGTGTTGCATGACAGGGAAGAATACTGTTGTAACCATTTTACACATATAAATACACACACACACACACATATATATATATATATATATATGCACACACACACACAGCAGGTACAATGTTAAATAAGTATTGACCATGTCACCATTTTTCTCAGTAAATATATTTCTAAAGGTGCTATTGAAATGAAATTTTCACCAGATGTTGGTAAGAACCCATGGAATCCACACAGGCAAAGAAATCAAACCATAGATGTCCATAAATGAAGTTGTGTGTTATAATGTTAAATGAATCAGGGAAAAAATTGGACACGCTGTCTGAAATGTAGTTAATACTTCGTACAAAAGCCTTTGTTGGTAATGACTGGATCAAGACGCCTCCTGTATGGAGAAAAGAGTTGTATGTATTGCTGAAGTGTGATTTTGGCCCATTCTTCCACACAGTCTTCAAATCTTGAAGGTTCCGTGGGCCTCTTCTATGAACTCTGATCTGCTTTCCATAGATTTTCAATTGTATTCAAGTCATGTGATTGGCTGGGCTATTCTAGCAGCTTTATTTTCTTTCTCTGAAACCAATTGGGAGTTTCCTTGGCTGTGTATTTGGGATCATTGTCTTGCTGAAATGTCCACCCTTATCTTCATCTTGGTAGATGGCAGCAGATTCTTATCAAGAATGTCTGTACATTTTTCCATTCATCCTTCCTTCAATTTTATTAAGTTTGCCAGTACCGTAGGCTGAAAAACAGCCCCACACCATGATGTTTCCACCTCCAAACTTCACTGTTGGTATGTTGTTTTGGGGGTGATGTGCAGTAGCCATTTCTCCTCCATGGTGTGTATTATGGCATTCAAAACTGGTCTCATCTGACCAGACTATATTCTACCAGTATGTCACAGGCTTCTCCAAATGTTGTGCAGCAAACTTTAAATGAGCTTCAACATGCTTTTTCTTCAGTAATGGAGTCTTCCGTGGTGAGCGTGCATACAGGCCATAGCGGTTGAGTTGTATTACTTATCGTTTTCTTTGAAACAACCTGCTAATTCCAGGTCCTTCTGAAGCTGTCCACAAGTGGTCCTTGGCTCTTGAACAACTCTTCTGATAATTCTTTTCACTCCTCTGTCAGAAATGTTGCGAGGAGCACCTGGTCGTGGTCAGTTTATGGTGAAATGATGTTCTTTCCACTTCTGGATTAGGGCTTACTGGAACATTCAGAAGTTTTGAAATCCATATGGTAACCAATGTCATCACTGTGTTTTGCAAAAATATAATTGCTAAGGTCTTGAGAGCGCTCTTTGCTTTTACCCATCGTGAGATTTTTCTTCTGTGACAACTTGGTAATGAGACACTTTTTTATAGGCCATCAGTTGGAACTGAACCAGCTGATATTAATTTGCACTGACAAGGGGAAGGATGTATTTCTAATTAGTGATAGTCTTGGCTTTCCATACATTTTTGCGCCTCCTTTTGTTTATGTGTTCTACTACTACTTTACACTGTGTCATTTAACGTTATTACATATAACTTAATTTATGGACAGACATCTATGGTTAGATTTCTTTGCATGTGTGGATTGCATGGGTTGTTACCAACTTCAGGTGAAAATTTCATGTCAATAGCACCTTTAGAAATATATTTACTGAGAAAATGGTGACATGTTCAATACTTATTTTACCTGCTGTACATATATATATACATATATATATAATGTAAATCATTATTATTATTTTTATTCTTATTATATCCTGATTATTTGGAGCAGTGGGCAGCTGAAGCGCCTGGGGGTAATTTGGTTCAGTGGGGTTCAGTGTCTTGGCCAAGGACACTTCAACATGTTACTGGGGGGAGCCGGGATCAAAACGCCAACCTTGCGATTGGTGGACAACCCGCTCTTCCACCCAGCCGCTCCAATATATATAGTGTGTATATATACAGTATACAGTGTGTGTGTGTGTGTGTGTGTGTGTGTGTGTGTGTGTGTGAGTATAAGTATGTGTATACAACTGTTGTTGTGAATGACATTAACTCACTTGATAAAAAGCAACACTGTGCTGCATTATTTGTAGATCTGTCCAAGGCCTTTAATGCTGGTGATCAAAAACTTTTGTCAAATAAGCTATTTTCTGTGGGTTTTAATGTTTCTGCTTACAACTAGTTCAAATCATATCTCTCTGATAGAGTTCAAACTGTTGTTGCCTCTGGTTTCAAATCATGTCCCCTAATGGTTGATAAAGGTGTCCCTCAAGGATCACTATAAGGCCCACTGCTATTTACTCTGTTATAGTATGTATATATTAATATATTTTCCAACTTAGCACTGTAATGCCGATTTTTATACTGATGGTATGATACTATGCACCTTATTACTGGAATGAGCTACAACACAGCTTGAAGTTAGAGACACTCATTCCTCTGAAAGACTTTAAACTACTTTAATAGCTTATATTTCTAATTATGTTTGTGATTGTTTTAGTTAGTGTGGCCATGTGTGTTTGTGATGGTTGTTTGGAGTGAATTGATTTTCCTGTTGCGATATATGTCTATATGTAATTTGTTCTCAGGTCTCTCTTGAGATCGGAATCAGCTTTATTGGCCAGGTATGTGTAGACATACAAGGAATTTGACTCAGTTTGTTTTGAGATCTTGATCTCAATGAGATTTCCTGAATAAATACAGCTTAACTAACTAATTAACTAACTATGCCTGCTCATCAATCATGCAAGAAGCATTTGTACTAACCTTTAGTCATGCTTTACATTTTGCAAAGCATCTTAGTCACTTGGGACCATAAATCAGCTCTGGATCTCCACACGAACCAGCCAAGGCAGGCCGGGGTAAATAGGGGGGCAAGTGAATCCTTCAGCAATGAGATGCACATGTTGCTGCCTGGTGGGTGGGTGCTGCAGAGGTCAGAGGGGGTGTGTGTAGGTTAGTAATGAGGTGAACTTGATCTTCTCCAGTCCCAGAGAAGACCGGTTGTTCTTTTCCCCCCAGAGGGCAGAAGACCATTATCTCAACAATGTATGTAAGAAAAGTGTGAGTGATGATTTTTTTCTGAACTGCTGGGCCAGATAATGGTTGAGAGATCGTAAATAAATTGTTTATTGGTAGCGGTAGTAAAAACGACATTAATAAAAGTCATAGTTGTACTAATAATATTCAGAAGAAGAAGCAGAAGAAGAAGAAATATAACAGGAACAGGGTAACCCAGACTGGCAGTTGTAGGTTTGGGCATCATTTGAAATGTTTCTATACTAATGCCAATTCTATTGTATTTTAAGTTAAGTTTTACATTTTGGTACCAATACCAAATTTATAAGTTTTTTCCATACCTTACAGAGCTTAAATCCAATTTTGTCAAATGTTCAACACAAGCAGCTGTACAATAAAATAATTTAAAATTAGCTCGATTTTGTTTTCAATCAAAAACTATCTTTTCAAAGTACAAAATAAGTATTGAAGTTTGAAACCAACAGTTGAAGTATAATAATCACTGAATTAATGTAGTAAAATTTATTATTTGCTGTATTATCACTTAGTATACCTTGTCTGTACTACATTGTCTTTGTATGTCATGCCCTGAAAGTACTGTAGTATGCCAATCCTGTACAGTAAGCCAAATGTATTGTCATGTGTCAGTAACCTAGATCAAACTCAAAATACTGTTTGTAGTATTTTGCAAATCAAATAAGCAATTTTAATTCAGATATTTCAAAAAAATGTCTAAGGGAGGTTAAAATCGAAATTCTGAATAATAATAAGACATGCTCTCAGAAGCACATGGCTACTTAATATTCAGAATGGCTCATCAATTGTTTTAGCACTGGAGAGGAAGCAGTCACAAGTACTCCTTTAGTAGATTATTGACAGTCAAAATGTGTACTTGCTTTGCTGTGAGCCATAAAGTAAGGGGAATAAGAGAATAACAGAAGCGATAAGTTAAATATTAGACTTTAAGCCCTGGCTGCGGCCTTTTCCTCCAACCATGAAGGCATGGAGAGAGATCTGTCTTTGCGCTGTTTAAGCCCTTTAAGTGGTTCTCGCTATATGGATTTATCACGTTAATTAAAATGAGGGAACATATTGTATCTTGTGGCCTCAATATAAATATTTTGTTCTTTTAGTCACTTCCGGGGCTTCTTTTATAAATGTGTTCCTCTATGATTTCATGCTAGCTGCTGATCTTTGTTGTCTGCTGGGATTCCCAGAGGCTCTTTCTGCCATGATCAGCGTGGTTCAATTATAAGTCAGTGAGCAAAGGTGATCCTAGTGCTGAGTTACTTTTAGGAAAGCAGGCCCTGATCTCCTGGGGCACATTGTTCCAAAGCTTAATGGTCCTGACCGAAAAGACTTTTAACACACTTGACCTTCAGTCTAGACTTTGGAATGACCAAAAGGGTTTCAGACTGAGGTCTTATTTATACATAAGAAGCCACTCTGCTTGACTCAGATCAAATATGTATTCTATAATAAAACCAACAGTCACAGGTTAGCTCTAAACCACATATCGGGTTTAAAACTTACTGAATGCACAATTTATTATCACTTAATTATCAACACTTAATATCTATTGTATCTTCAAGCCACCATTTGGGATATATTCAGTTGTTAGAATAACTGCTTCATGAGGTAAGACTAAAATTGTGCAGAGAATAAACCAAACTGAAATCCAGACAGGTAATTTGTAAGGAAATACTGTTAATCAGTTATTTCCATCTGAGAGGCCCAGGGTAAAGGTGATTATATGTAGAGAGTGCTTTTTCCCCAAATGTTTCCACTGAATTAACCGGTGATAACTAATTCCTATAAAATCTTTAAGATTGAAGCCTCCAGTAGTTGCTGAGACTGACAGGATTTTGAATGGGCTTTTTCGAGAGCAGCAAATAGTGCATGTTTAAAAGTTTATGGAAATGTGCCAGCGGCTAAGTAGCTGTTGATGATAGATAAAAAGTTAGGACTAAATATATTAAGGCGCTCTTTGGTGAGTTTAGCAGGGAAAACATCTAGTGGTCAGTTAGAGAATATTTTATGAGATACAGTATATTCAAGAGCCAAAGGCGCATTGAGTTCAAAATAGCTCAAAAGCTGAATGCTCTGAAGTTACTGATAGCAGTGCAGCAGGAGAGAGCAAGCACCAATAGGCTATTTTGAAAAAATTATTTAAAAAAAAAAGTCTTCTGTCTTCTCTAGCAGAGTTTTAATCAGATCATCACTGAAATGAGAATTAAACTACAGTTTTCTATGTACATATGTCACAATGGCATAAGAATTTTATTTGGACAAAAACTTTTTATAAATCACTGAGCATTGTATCCATAACGTTTAATTCAAATGAAACAGATTGTAAATTTTACTTACGGATAAAAGAGCAGTGGACTCTGTTGATGCCACTTAATGCCCTTCCGGTTAGGGTTTGGAGATTGCCAATGTCTCTCTGTCTCTAGAACACATGCACACACACACACACACACACACACATACTCATACACACATACATAAACACATATCCCCACCCCCTTGTAAGAACGTTCAAGTTTGATTGATGAGGAAATAGATGGCAAATTGCAGTGTCCATCCTGATGGATGACATCATTTGGCCCAATGTGCTGATCACGTATGCCAAACCAGAGCCTTGCTCGCCCCCTCCCTACCTTCCTCAACTCCCTTTTGCTTACAATTGATCAGTGGGTGTTTTGTACACCAGCCTCCTTTGAATTTAATGCATGAGGAGGGAGAGCAGTTGACGCGGCTCTTTACTGCCTGTCCCAGTCCCTCGGCCCCCTCCCTCCTTTCCACTCCGCCATCCATCTTTATCTAGAGAGGTCCAAGCCATGACAGATCCAGTAGCACTCTGTTTGTTTACCCTGATAAGCAGACAATCAGTCTGGGTTAAATGGCCCTTCTGCTTTTAGATGGATTATTGTTTACACAAGTTCAATTATAGGGGGTGTCTAAATGGAGACTTATTGAAGGGGAGACTAAGAAAGATGGGCAGTGATTGTCAGTCCTTGATATTTTCTGTCAGTGTTTGTTCTCATCATCAAACTAGAGTAAACATTGTCAAGGCTTTCATTTCTAGCCACCTTGTTTGCCAAGGAATTTTGTAAAAGCCTGTTCAAACAATGAGTGTCAACATTAGAGGCACATATTCAAATTAATTTATAAAAGCCTTGACTTTTTCTACAAGATGATGAGATATACCTTTTATAATGTGTAAATAAATCTGGAAAAGACCTCTGACTGGGGTAAGAGGGGTTGTCACAGCCATTGGCACAAGAGAACTATCCATATTCCTCAATCAAAATTCCTACACATGTAAACAGCTTTGCCAGGCCGTGTTCTCCCAGAGGCTTATTTTGTGGAAGCCATCCAAGTGCCACCTCATATTCAAATGGGCTGACAGGTGCAGAGGAGTCGCAGGAGGGGGGTGGGGGTGTAGATGTCTTGATTGATGGGCCAATGGCACGCGGTGGCGGCTGAGTTTATGAGCCAGAGCAAATCTAAATATTGAGAATGTGGCCATCGTGTCACACTCGCCATATTAAGAATTATTTGACAATGCATTATGTTGGAGATCTGTCACACAAAAAAGATGAGTATGTCCTCCCCTGTGGCTGAAATTACAACCTGCGGTGAAGTGAGGAGAAGCTCCCCACCCCGCATTGTGAATTCTCTGTGGACGGCTTTGACACGGAGGCCCATTGACAGTGGCCCTCTTCACTTACTCAGAGTTAGTGACTGCCAAAATAAATGATAAAAAACATCAGTATGCATGGATTCCACTGTCGTTTTGTAACTCCGATTTGTACTGTATTGTTGACTATTACCTTAACTTTGCATGCATTTCTTTCCTCCAGAAAGGTGACTTTTAAACTCGAGCTAGCGATGGGCTTGTAGGCCTACACTTAAAGGCAAAAGATAAAATGTACATCCTGAGATGCAACAAATTACACCCCACATGACAGAGGAAAAACTGCTGTTTCAGTGTTGCTGTTCTGTCAGTTCCAGTTGATGTTTTAAAGAGTTCATAGCTCTCTCTCGTCCAGTGGTTTACTGTTCCATGGAAATAATTTGGCCTATAAACATGCCACCCCGGGTCCATCCCCAGTCTATTTTACACTGCGAACGACATTGTGCTAACAAATGGCTTCCACCTGGGCCTCCTGGATCGGGATCGTCCTTGGCTCTCCACTGCAGCTATTCTTAGCTTTCTGAGCAGCACGTGACCATTTTTTGACCATAAAGGAAGCTTCATCTGGTTACAAGAGGCCTGGCTGTAATGTGACTGATGTACAAGTGATCTTTTGACTTCTGGGGTTGTGTGTGCAAAGCGTAGGTGTGTGTGGATATCTCATTACAAAGTGTCAACCTATTTTGTATTTGGACATTTTAATGAGCGAAATGAACCCCGAGGCGGTTTTTCTGTTCTTTATCCACTAGACACACAAATGAAAAGAAAAAGCTCTCTCGAGCTTCATCACACTTCAGATTGTTTTGTATTTTTGTGTTTAGCTTGTTGTGGTGCATGGAGTGAACATGACAATCAAGAGTGCGCTGTGATGACTTCAAGGTGTTAATCTGATATTCATTTAGATGTGAGCCTTGTTCCTCCAAATGGTGGAGGAAACAAATCATTGGCCCTTTAATAATAATCAATGCTTGATCCCCCACCCACCACCATCCCCCCTACTTTCCCCTTGCATCATCTGATGTGCTGTTTGTTTGTGTATGTGTATATGGTATGGTGTGTGGTGTTTCTACGTGTACTCTGTGAGCCATGTTTTTTCCTCTGGGGGTCTCTTTGGCTGACCCTCCGACCCCTCTTTCTCTGAGGACAGCCAGCTAAGAACCAAGCAACATATCAAAGAGTGGGGGGGCACAGCCAGGCCACTGGGTTTCTGGCAAAATCATCTCAATAAATAAATATCACAAGACATCGCTGGAGGGAAAAGCTTTGATGTAGGGGGGGTTGAGCCCCATTCTCTCTTTTCTCTCTCACTCTTTCTCAACTTTAATACAGGCGCTTCTCCTCTACTGTCTTCACTCACCACCAAACCCTCACCACTTGCTCTGACAAAATGGCTCATGTGTGCTCCTCTATACACATCTCGGCAACGCCAAACGTTCAGGGGCTTGTAGTTTTCCTCTCAGAGGAGGTGAGAGTTGGAGAAACACAGCTTTGTTATCAATAGATACAGGGCGCAGGATTGGTTATGAGTATCTGGCGCCAAGTGAGTTAGAGAAAAACCTTTATTTTCTCCCACAATGTCGAGATGCTCCGGTGAAAAACAAGTGCTTACACTTTGAAAAGATTTTTACCAATGTCTGTTTCAGTTCAGTTTGAATTGTTTTTACAAGGTAAGATAAGAAAGGATTATTGTGTAGAAGTACCCTGTCAATCATTTCTTATATTACTAGCTAAACAATACTGCATGTCAGTGCCCAACTATGAGTAAATGAGAAGTAATGCGAAATATATCCACAAAGCTTCTCCACAACAGAATAATCTTTTTCTCTCTCATCTTCCACCAAAGCTCTAATTATGTCATCATCCATATAAATGAACTGTAATCTGCTGATATATTTAACAGGACAGTCAGGAGTTTTGTCACTGAGGAATGTTTTCAGCCTTGGAGAAGATAATTGTTGAAGAAAATGTCCTGATGTAAGTGTCCCAAATTTGTTCAAGGCAATTGCAACACTTTTGCTGGCTGTTGCATCAAGTCTGTCACTAGACTGAAATACTTTTTTTATAGGGTGACCCTTAGGGATGAGTCACAATGTCTACTTTAAGGAGGAATAAATACACACACTGGACAGTACAAGCTATTATGTTTTTCCTTTGCAGAATTGCCTCATGCCTGTGTCTGCAAACACTGAACTTGAGCACTGAGCATTGAAAATAGCTGACTACTCTAAAACATATCTGGTGCACTTTCCAGCAAAAAATGTGAAACGGTCTGTGATGTCAAACACTGTCTACAGTGAATGGCCAAACGCGAAGCTGACAGCAGCATTGTCAGGTATTTTGTGTGATCTAAAATGAATATACAGCAGTATAACGGGTGGTCTTAAGGGCTAAAGGTTAATGCACAGTGTTTCTTTTCTCTCCCTTTTTCCTCAGGTTGTATTTCTGTAATGATCCATTTGTCCTCAATAAAACTACAACAAATGACCCACATACCTTAGCCGTTGAAAGAAAAAAGACATGTAGATCACAGTCAAGTCATTAATGTGTGTTTTTTTGTCATTTTAGCTTTCATACAATTTGAATATTTGATTTTAAATATGTTTTTTAAAAGGCATACGTGGGGCATGTCAAATTAATCTATCTTTAAGCTTCGACACTTATTGCAGGCAGGGCAATAGTTTACGTTAATAACAATAATTTACGTAGCTTAATTTCTTGAGATAAAATCAAGCACTTTTCCGGCACGGTCCTCATCACTGTCTCCCGTCACCAAAAAATTCTCATGTAATGGTGCAACATGGATAAAAAAACACATGACAACACGACAAAAGCGGGTGGATGAAGTGAGAGTGGATTGCCTGCAGGGTGAAATGTAGGCACATTAAGCTCAGAAATTGGTCAATAATGCTTTCCTCTCACTATTGAGAGGCAACTGAGTGGAATGTGGATTTGAGTGTTTGTGTGTGCTCTAATACAGTGAGCAGTATGGGGGTTAAACTGCTTGTCTCTGGGGAACATGTTATTGACTGTTGACCAGCCCAAATTAATTTTCAACAAGCCTCTTCAGGGGAACAATGGAGACGGATTATCGTTGCAAAGGGAGGGTCTCGTGTGCTTTACTCCAAGGTCCACTAAGTGGATGACTGGCCTCTTAATATGCCTCCACCTGAACTACAGTATACTGCTTTTGTTATCAATTGATGTCTGTTCCAGTTTTTGTTGTCATTGTGAGCCATGCACATCACACTTTTAACATGGAGGCATGTTGACAGAAAATAGCTTTTGTTATCTCCTTTCCACCCAAATTCTTTTTCCGATGACGGTGAGTCATTATTTCCAAAGTCTCGTACTCATATAGATTTAAATGTGCCTGTGTAGTTGATGTGCCTTAGCTGAGGAAGTCAAGCAGCTGAGTTAAACAAGAGGCCTCATTGTTAATTTGAGCATCCTGGCTTATTAGTTTGGTTTTGATCTACCAGAGGCGGCTGGGTGTCATCCCATCGCTTGTTTTCCCTCTCCCACTTTGAATGGTACAAGTGACAAAAGGCCTCCCACACACAGTAGCTGGCGCAGTGTGATCACTGCACGCTGAGACACAGGGAGGTGTCAGCACTAATCTCCTTTAAAATGGCTCTCTTGTCTTACATCCGATGCTCACAGCATATCCTCAGCACTGTAATTGTGTCTACTCGATGAGACTTGCCGTCCCACTTTTACACCACTTTTGTTTCATACAGTGAGTGCGCGCCACTGAAGTTATGATACATTGCACTTGACTGAGGAGTTGAAAAATGTTTTACCTGCTATTCTCAGCCACATCAGTATGTCTTGTGCTTTCTAATCTCCCATCACTAAAAGAGGTAATAAGAAGTAATATGCAGTACAAAAACACAATCTGCTCCCATTGTCAGCCTAGGGATGAAACCAACTTGTTAAGTATATACTCAGGCAAAGTGATCGTGACTGTTGAATTTCACAAGGGTTTAGGAATACTAATTGACGACTGCCTCTTTTCTGGGGCTTATATTCAGCACCTTGTAGGAAAATTGGAGCAGGATTTGAGGTTTTATTTTAAGGACTACTCAAGTTTTTCTTTGGAAACTAAAAATAGGAAGACTGTCACCACTTTTAATTGATTAAAGTGATGTTTTACATGCAGGTCTGCACCCAGTGCATAAGTACATCACTCTCCTTATATCACTATTAAGTTGTCACACACCGTTTTATCTACTGTAGTCTCTTATCTGACCTCCAGTTTAATGGCAAGTGGTTTTCTGTAAGGTCATTCTGGGCCTCCGTACTTATTATTTATAACTTGGAGGATAGACTACAATAGGTTTTGAGTTTGTGCCTAAAATATAATCTGATGTTGCTTATTTACTGCACTGTTAAATCATGATGCTGCTTTCTTAGCCAAAGATGTTCTGTCTCAATGGAGCTACTTGGTGACAAACAGGTGAAAAAACTGCATGTCCCCTTGGCCTCTCTGTGTCAGCCTTTTACAAATAACAGTCGATTGTTCATGAAGCTGAGTAGACAAAGTGGAACAGATCTTCCACATTGACAGTTGCCTCTGTGTTATTACACAGGATTGGTCAGGGTCAGCTCAATAGCATTGCCTCTCATGCTGGAAGAAGACTGAGAGGAGGACGCAAGCCACGCCATTAATTCAATGCTAACAGAGGAGCAGCAGTTTGGTATTTGGGAAAGACGTTTTTTTCTTCTAATCCCTAAGCAGTGAGCATGGTTACAGTTTTTCTGCAGTGTTCTGTAAATATGAGAGAAGGCCCACAGCTGAGGTAGTTTTCCCAAGGTCACAGCCTGTGATGATGATGAGGAGCAGAGCTGACTTGATGCATCTGGACTTCATTATAGGAGGCTGGAACATACTTCGCTATCATTCCTGATATCTGCTGAGGGAGATGGAAGACAGCCGCAGAATCCAACTTAGCAGGGGTTGTCTTCCATCTTTACTCATTTTTGGAGGTTCGCCTTCCATGTTCCTCTCATTTTCCCTTTTGTTATTCGAATATCTTTATCTTTATCTCTACGTCTGCCTCTGAAGTGCTGTGTGTTTATGCAAAATCCATGTTTGGCATACTTGTCGAGACTGAAATGAAGATTGAAGTGCTCGTTGGTGCTTTAACTTCACATCTGCCTGACTTGGATGATTCCCCCCTCTTCCCCCCTTTCACTTTGCTGAGAAAGTTTCTTCTTCCTCTCCCATGCCTCGTTGATGCCCCGGAAAAGTCAGAGCTAAGTCAGAGCTCTACCTGCCTCAGCCCCCAGGACAGAGAGCACCTAGCCACATGCCTTGTAGGCTCGCCAGGAGCTCAGCTCCTCTGAACTGACTGATTGCCACTCAGAAAAAAAAACAAAAAAACACCCACACTGTTGCCATTCTGCCATTTGCTGCGCGCAAGCATGGAGCACATAAAAGGAGCATATTCACTTACCCCCTCGCCACAACGCATCAAGCCATACACCCCATTCCCCGAATGCCTCCTCCCTACCTACCCAGCATGCCTCTCTCTTTGCCCATTGTAAATTTTGTAGATGGAATCAAACAGACTAATTTTCATTGGTGTGTCAGAACCGGTGCACTGGACTGTGTGGCTAAGAGGAAAAATCAATGCAGCCCTAAGTGGGAGATCAAACTCAATATGTAGGTTTGGATTGAACCATAGTGTCTTCATTAATATCTATCATTCATATCAAGAAACAACAGGGATCCATTATTGATATCTGGCAGCTAAAGTTACATCACCTTGAGAGTTCCGAAGGTGAAAAACAACATAGCACAACTGGGTGTTTTTTACTTCTTTATTTATTTCTGTTTCCCTCTAGTGAGATGTCACTTCAAAAACAACCCGACCAAGGAATGTTATTGTGCTGAAAGAATGTCAGGCAGTTACAATAGGCTGCTTAATGAGGTAGTGTGGCAAACTTTCAGGCAGGCCATAATATGAATTATTTGTCATTGGCTCTGTGTATGTGTGTATGTGTGTGTCTTTGGAAAGGGCCCAGTGTAAAGCGGGATGAAGGCAGGCCTTGATGGAGAGATGTGGCACTAGCCTGGGGGCTCGCTCCACTGTGAGGGTAGTTAGCTCGCTGCACACCGCCATCATTAGGGACTAGGGCACTTGTGCTGGGAAGGTGACACACAAGCCTATATTCAGACAGCAGCACATACACATAACACCTGTATATATGCTGCACCTCTTCTCTGCGGCTCTCTCTCTCTCGGTCTTGGCCTCATATTTGCTCTCAAGTTATTTCTGCTCTATAATCACCGAGACCCTGAGTCCCCACATGAAGCAATATTTAGTTTAATTGCAGATCAAGTGCAGATGTTTACCATTTAAACGAGACCTTGGTCTCATTTAGGGTTGCACCCTGTGAATATTTTATTATTCATTATTCCCTGGATTATTTATTCGATTCATTTAGTCTATAAAAATGTTTTTATAGTTGATGTATTGCTTGTTTTGTCCAATCAACAGGTGAAAAACCAAAAAATTAACAATTATTTGATTGTCACAAATGTTGTCAATTAATTTTCAATCAAATAATAAATGAATCAACTAGTCATTTCGAACTTATCTCATCAACCTCTTACAAAGCACACCTCTGAGTTTGAGTACTGATTGCATGACCGTCGTTTGAGTAGGTGTGGTTTAAATAACACATTCATTGTTGTCATAGCTATACACTTGACACACAGGTGAGGATGCTCTAAAAGCAACTGATTGTCCTGTTGGTTCATGTAGTATAATATAAGGAACACAACAGATATTCATATCTGCTTCTTCTTTCAGTTCTGTGTTTTGGCCCAACTGTTGCTACTGCGTGACCTTTGGTTTCATACATCAGACGTTGTGGCATATAATTTTCCAGGAACACCACAAGTTTATGAGAGAGACTCAAGCTGAAAACGAAAAAAGGCTCTCCATGTTCTGGTCTCAATTGCTGAATTTTTTCTCTGATGGAACAGCCCTGCACTCCCTGTTGCTTATTCCTCTCCTCTGTGTACTTGATCGCTGCTTTCATTGTCCCTCTTTTAAGAATCTATTGTAGTGCAATACACACAACATGGCCTTAATGGATCCAAAATCTTTCTGATTAAAGATGGCCTTGTTATTATCCTGCGGTGTGCCAGTACACCGCAGGATAATCCTTTAGGGACAGCATTGTGCGCCAAATTGTACCAAAATTCCCCTTGTGTGGTAGCCCCTATTTATTTCTTAGATAAAAGAGACTCTTTCATATTGTAGGCAACAGAAAATGTCTCAAAATACCCACCTTTCATGTGCATCATTTTGTTCTCCAAGGTTAGAGGACAATTGTTACTGAATAAAGAGTGGGATGATCCTTTCAAAAATAAGTTTTGGAAAAGAGGACGATATTTAGTTTCCAAGTTACTAAGTGGTATGTATTTAAATTGATAAAAATAAGTATAGACAAGGAATTTTGAGCATCAAAAGTGAATGACATATGAAAATAAGCAACCACTAACATTTATAAAAGCAGTTTCATGTATTTTGCATGCAACTCAGTTATTTGTATTTCCAAAACACAAAGCATATGCAACATATGGCAACATGTAGCAACAGATAATCCTAAATGTAATTTCCCTAACAAAAATGTGGGGAAAAAGCCACATTTCTATTCATTTCGCAAAATTAATTTAAGTGACAATCTCATGATTTTTGAGCTCTGACATCTTCTGCCAATCTTTAAAATGTTTTTGTGTTTATTTTAGCAAATGTTCGCTTTAATTGAAATACTGTAGTACTACAGTCCTATTTTAAGTTAATGTAGAATTTGGCCAGAACCTTCACTTTGTGTCTTTCAGATGTTTGCTGTGATTCTGAGAATGTAGGCTGTACTATTTTTTATGCCCGCACTGTAACACTCTGAACTAACTACTTGTTTCACACCACTGTTTGAGGATAGAACATCATTTTTTACCATCACCTCCTTTGTTGTCCTCTTATTTCTCACCCTCCTCACCTACACTGTAGAGTACAAACTTGTAATAAGTATTGACGTGAACTCTACAATCCTGCAAAAAAAATCAATTAACTCCAGTTCATCCTTAGACACATGACTCAAATCTTGAGATCATGAGATATGGTCAAGAAGAGTGCGAACAGGGCACTGGCTGAGTATTCCAATTCCCAAACAATGACTCAAGTGCTTTTTGAACCTATGAATTTTATTGGCCCGTGCAGTGGTCTTCTTTGGGGAGCAGCATATCAAAGTGCATGAGGAATGAATGAAGGTTTACTCCTCCCTGATGAAGGTCACAACAGGGCTTCAATTTATTAGAGTTGGTTTCAATATGTTCTTTTGAATTATCCATGCAATTCAGGCTTTTTAATTTTTTGCTCCAACGTTTTGAGAGCGTTATGAAAAGTCCTTAAACAAAAAAGCAACAGCTCCAAACTAAAGAGCACCTTTGAAAAAACTCGTCCACACAGAGAAACCGAACAGTGACCTCTATCCTTTTTTTTTTTTTTTTTTTTTTTTTATTAAACCTAATTGGGGTGAAAAGAGGAATGTTATTATGGAGGACAACATAAATCTGTTATTTTGACACTGTATGAAAATGTGTGGCATTTTCATCTTCAGCAAAGGAGATTAAAGATGTTTATGCTGCGCTGTGGCCATTTCTTCAGCCTTTCAATTTAGTTCAACCGCGGTGATCAGGGTCAGGGATATACATTTCTTTTTTAAATAACATCTGAAACAATATCTTTGTGTGTTTTCTTTGTTGTAACCTAGAGGACATATTTAATGTCCGGTGACGTTTTCTGATTTGTATGCTCGCCTGCAGCGATGGCCTTCAACATTGTTCTTCCATGCCACACTGACATCAAAAAATGTCATTTCTTTACTCAGGTATGCATGCCTTTCCTCCTTCTTGAAATGTAATAGAAGCTTCATGGACGCTCCCATGTTATACGATGCTACGACGGTTTATTGTTCAAGGATATAGCCCACACGAATGTGCTTATTGTATACATTCAAAGGGAACAAAGAAGAGTCCCACATTTGCTTGATCAAAACTGATCCCTGGTTTCAGCTCTTCTTTGCTTGGTATTCACTAGAGGGCTGTCTATATATTATGGCCCTGTTCAAGTACAATATGCTCGCTGTACTTCAGCTGCACTTTAATAGTTTCTTGTTGTTTGCTTGGATACTTTAAACAAACTTCAAATAAATAAGAAATCCATTCTGCTCCTATCAGTGAACAGAGTGAATCCATAAAATGTTGCACACACTTGCGAGCGTGTACACACAGAGGCTGTTCTCTTGCAAAGCTGTTGTTGATCCATTGAGAACGTCACGTAAATGGAGACCAACCTAAACAACACGGCCTGCTTTGACTACAATGTAATGCCGGTGTGCTGTTTCTAATACAAAACATTTGTATAACAAATTCCTGACATAACAAACAATAGAACTCCGATGGAGGAATTTAAATGCTGCAATGGCAATATTTCACACATTAAACTGCAAGAAAATGACTCCATAACCCAATACAGAATTCGCATGAGAGACGGGTATGGCCGATTGTGGTCAGACATTTTAGGTAAAAGAAGATTTGTCTTACTGTATGTAAGTGTTAGGGATCGGAGATTAAAAAACCTTTTTCAGTAGTTCTCACATTTCCCTCCAGTTTCCAGCATGGGTCTGTAGTCTTCTCCACATATTTATGTACTCTCCACCTTTTCTACAAATGTATGCGTAACATAGTTTTTTTTATCCGCTTTTTGTATGCTTGCCAAATAAATCAATCCCAGAGCACGTTCTAATTTGTAGTTTGCATGTAGCACAACAAATCTTCAAAACACAGTTGATTTGCCTGTGCTTAATACCTTGCAATATATTTATTCTGTACCTGACGAAGGGTACCGAATACCAACCACGACCCTACTCTCTTTCTGTACGTATTGCCTTGTGTAGATGTGGATTTGTTTCTGTTTACCAGCAGTTGTGGTTTCTTCTTAGATGAAATCCAAATTGAGCGGAGAATTTAATCACGAGTGGTCCCACAAGCTGCTATCGAGATGGCCCGGTGTGAACTGAAGTCTGTCTGAGCTGGAGCTAGTCTGATCAATGTTCATATCTGGATACAAGAGGATCATTAGCTGTAGTGTTTCAGTATTTGTTTATGAGCTACTGAAGACCTTTTTTAAAATGATGACCCAGCATTATTAAGCTATAAATTAAATTTATGATGGTATACTTATCTCACTGATGGAAGAACACTGCAGTGAGTGTAAATTATCTCAGGTGTACTCTGGTAACTCTGGCACTACAACACTGCAGAGAAAAAAACATGAGCAGATGCCACTTTGCAGTTATCTTAGAGAAGGTGATAATGTGGGGAGTAAAATGTTATTTTCTGATACGGAAAACAAATCACGTACAGTATATAAACTATATTGCGTATATCTTTTGTTTTGTTTTCTAAATGTTACATGATTGATTTGCCTGCGGACCGTGAACATAATTAGATATTTAGACTGAGGGGTTTTGCCTTAAAGTATAGGTGAGAAAATGCAGTTTAAGTAATCTCTGTGATCATATGAATGAAACATTCACACTCTGAAAAAGAGTTTATTAATGTTATGATAACCAGTACATGGACATTAGAAATTAGTGAGCATCTAGGGTCAAGACACACTTGGTAAGAACTGTTGTTTGTGGCTTATTAGATTGAGAAATTATTATTCAGTTAATTAGCATTTTGCATGTGTGCAAACAAAATAGTGAAGTCTCTTGAGCTGAACTGTACTAAAAGTTCCTCTCTGTCTTAATGTTGTCCATTGAATTTTTGACAATTGGATTTGGGACTAAGATGACCATCTCATTGATAATTTCTTGCTTTCTGTTGGTGCTTACACAAGTTACAATGTGTGCCCTCTGTTTACAAGGGTAGTGGGTTTGAATATATTTACTACTAATTTGGCCATTGCATGGTTCTCAAAAGGCAACTGAAGACATGATCATAGACTATTACTTTATTAATTCTATTTCAAGAAGATATCTAAATAACTAATATTGGGTGATTTTGTTGAACTGTAGAGAAGAACTGTAGCTGGATAAGAGCTACTTGGCAAGATGCTTTTTAAACATTTTCTTACGTTGCTGCACCTGCCAGTGAATTTTAGAACAAAAGGAAGACAAAGATGTGCACATACTAAGTTGCTTTTATTAATACAGAACTGCATGCTACAGAGACTGTACAGCATAAACATTTATTCATTACAAAAAAACATGGTTTTGGAACCATTTAAAATAACAGGAAAAAAACAAACAAACAAAAATATAAGAGCATAAAATAGAACAGGAACATCACAGCCGTTAAGGAAACATTCAAACTATTTATCATTAGCATCTTAATAAACCAGAGAAGAAATCGACAGATTACAGTCGCGTCATGTCAACTACAATGGCACCGAGTGGATGATTCTCTTGTAGCTTTTTTTACAGCCTCTTGCAACATCAACATGCCTATTTTTTCTATCTACCTATATGTAGTAGTGTACTTAAAAGTGGCAGTTTGTGTATTTTTTTGTATTTAATAATTTTTTTATGAACCTCCTAATATACATAATTTGGCCCTTGTGGGTTTATACAGTATGATGTCCGCCTTTTTATTAAGTTTAAATTTTAATATTTGACAATTTGCTACCAAACACATTTGTTATAGCAACATTTATACTACATACATAGCAATCTATGTAACGTCACAGCAAAGAATGGTATCGAAATAAAAAAAACAAACAACAACAAAACAAAAACAAAACAAAAAAAGATCCCTACAGCATGGTTAGAGGGGCAGAGAAAATTATCACAAAATTTGGCACGGAAAATCTGTACACCAATCTACAGTCTGAGAGATGTGACTGTGCAATAAAAAAGAAGGGCTTTAGACACTTTTCCAACTACTGAAGACACGGTACCCACTGTCTCTTGTTTCAAGTTTTCTTTTCTTCTTTTTGTAAAATGGCTTATAGACGCATTTCTTGAAATGAAGTTGTGCATACTTCTGTTCATGAGATCTACACAGTACACTGAGTGGAATCCAGGTTTTCAGCAAGGAAAGAAACCAATAACAAAAGATTTGCCTTTTAAAACCTTGTAAAAATGGATCATTCATATATAAGTCGCTTACCTTAAGAAAAAATATTTGTACAATGTATTAAGGAGAAATAAAAGTCAAAAAGAGACACATACAAGATACAACAAGCAATCTCTAAAGCAATAAATACTACTGGTCCTAGCGTTGTGACATTTTGAATTTAATAACCCTCAACCCTCCCACCCCGACCTCCCCTCAAGCCCACCCAACTTGCCTGACTCCACCCCAAAGGTAAACAACAAAGAAAAAAAGACAACGCAGTGGAAGAATGCATATTTAACACAGTAATCCCCCCCCCACCCCACCCCCAATTATTCTGTACATTTAAACAAGAACAAGTAACATCACAATTAAAGTTGTTCCTCAGAGAGGTGTCACCACTAGCCTCATGCCCTCCTAGAGTTTGAACAGATGTCAAATGATTGGTTCGCAAGCTCGTATTTAATACAAATAAAGAAGGAGAACCAACTCTTTCAAGAAAAGGGCTAATTGAATAATCTAGCCTATCTTTTTATATCCGTCTTTTAAACATTTTGAAGTTGAACAAGATAATTTTTCTGTTTGCACTGTTAAACACTACAAAAAAGACAAAACAAAATTCATAAAAATTTTGGCAGATTCACAAAGCTATACTACAGCTCATTGTATCATTTCTTTATAATAATTAGATTTTTTGATAATGATGGGTCAAATATTGACCAATGAACTTTAATAAAACAAAAACTAAAATTTCAAAGCCTTATGGCACAGAAACAAAGAGAAAAGAACTGACGGCAAGTGAAATATAGCAGAGAGAGGGCCTAGAAAGGTGTGTGTGTGTGTGCAGAACTAGAAAAGAGAAGAATAGGGTAGACTATTCTATAGACTTGGTCACTAGCGACAGAGGCTGAGGGGCCGTGGAGGGGAGGAGCGAGTGGGAATGACACAGCAATGCCGAGGGCCGGGCCAATGAGGACGCCACAGAGGAGCCCGGCTGCCGCGAGGACGAGACGTCGCCGTGCTCCAGGGCTCCGTTGTGGGAGGAGGCGCCGGGCGTTTTGCGAGCTGCGGCAGAGTTTTCCAGCTGAACCAAAGATGGTGGAGGCCCAGCCAGGAGGTGCGGGTGGTGGAGTGGCTGGTGGGCCGGTTTCATAGTCAGTGAGAGAGGTTGCATTTGTTCAGTCTGAGGTTTGGACTCTTTTGAGGAGGGGGAGGGAACCACTGAGGAGGGGGAGGATGGAGGGGAGTCTAGTAAGCTTCCGTCCGTAGAGGGAGGACTGGCACAGCTGCCTTCACCTTGGATGTAGCGAATGCACTTTTTTTTTCTCCTAAGGGACAAGGCGAGAGAAAGAGAGCATCTTTTAGCATCGCATCACATCAAACTCCATCACCTCTTAGCACTGTTGCTGACTTAAATGCACCTTTTGGCTTTTTAAAATGAAAGAAAACCATTACTTGGTTGCACATAACATAACATTTTGCAGGTGCATTTAAGTAGCTTTAGAAACCTCGTACTAAGAAGGAAGGTGGTAGAAATTACAGTCAATTTATAAATACTAAACCATCAGACAGGACAGACATGAAGCAAAGATCACAGGTGAAGCACCTGGACAGGAAGCAGCAGGGACATGAAAAGCCCACACAGAGATGATGATGATGATGATGATGATGATGACAGAACAAAATGAAGCAGATTAGGTGTAGTAATGGTTGCTCTCTGGTTGTAATCTCAGCCTTTCTTACAGGCAGAGCTACAGCTGGGGATTAGCCTGTTCTCTCCAGCAACACTAGGTTACTGGACCCGTCTCACTCGACTACCTTTATCTGGCTCTAATCTCTCATCTCCTGAGGGGACAGAGTTTGGATTCAAGGGCCCAAAAGTCAACAAGATCAACACTACCTAGCATCTGCCCCACAGACACAAGTGTGTGTGCGTGAGGGGTCAAGGCATCATGTTTGCATTCCTGCCTGGGGTCGGGACCCTCCCCCTGCCTGCTTAGTCCTGAGGCCAGGCCCGTTGCGCTCAGTGGAACCCGATGAACGTGTATGTGAGGGAAGGGGGGGGGAGAATAGGGGCTTGTTGCATTTATCTGTGGTGACTCTGCTGCAAAGGCTGTGTTCAGGTTTGGTTAAGGGGGAATCTCTGTCGACCTCATCTTTACTCTGACCCTGGCAGTGACCCCTCTCTCAGCTCTCCATTTTATCACAAGGATGCCTGAAGGCCAGTATTAGTATTTAAGACTCACAGGGACAGGGAGTAGGTACAAAGAAGACTAAGGTGTTTTATAAAAAGAAAGATCAAGGCTTTTGGAAGATAAGACTGATCTACTGTTTAATTAAGGTTGTCAAATCAAACCTTTTCCTGTAATTCTGAAGGGGAACATGAACATAAACAGAGAGAGCAGATTATTTGGAATGAAAAGGAAGAGGGACATCAACGAATCACAAAAAAGGGCTCACGAAACCTTGAACGCATGCTAGGGTGAAAGGCAGGCGTGCATTTCCGATGAGCTCGACAGTACAAGCACAAAAAAAACGGACAATATAGAACACTAGGAAAGTCTGGAAAAGAGTGGGGATGAAGCTTTTAAGTGCATTCTACACTGAAACTGTAGCACTGGGTGGTGTGTTGTATCGACCGGCCGTAAAAAGGTATCATTTTGCCACTACACACACATCTTGGTCTCGATAACTGTCTGTCAAACTGCAACAAATGAGCTAATATCCATTTTTTAACAGACATATCGATTCATAGTATGTGCCTGTGTATGTTATTGATTTTCTGCCTCGGGGGAAATTACACCAGATGCATCTTTTAGGAAATGGAGCCCAGAGAGAACTTTTAACCTCTCGGCTCCTAAAACGAAGACTGAATTATCGCACTTTCCTGTCTCCTGATCTTATGATCTGCTATTATTGTTTAAGGAATAAGGCAGTATTTTTGATAACGTGTGTGTCAGCTAGAAGGGGAAAAAAAGAGAGCCAAGTGGAAACACCAACAACTGTGTGGTGGTGGTTGAGTGTGACGTCCTACTTATTTCAAAGAAGATTTGAATGCAAAAAAAGTACTGGTATGTTTTGTTGCACATTCAGTACATTTGAAATTGTGACAAAAACTGAGAAATGTCCTTTAAAATAAGTTTATAAACTAATACCGCTTAATGTGACTGCAAAGTGCAGAAAGTTACAAAAATCATCTGACTAAATTTTGATTTCAACCCATATAAATTATTAAAACAAATGACATTTTGTAGCTGCAGTGGCAAAAAATGTGTTGCAATGGTTTGTGTTGAAGAGTTGTGTCAAGAAAGAGTGGGGCAGGGTGTAGTGCAAGCCAGACACAGAGAAGGGTATTACTTAGCAGAAACAAATACCTACCATGAAAATATTCCCAATTCAAAGACTGCTTGTGTCAGAACAGAAAGACAACAGGTAGGGACTAAGTAAGGGTTATTAAAGAGGAGTTTGGAGGAAGAAGAGGTGGAGAAGGAGAAGGAAGAGGGCACAGAAAAGAGTGTCACTGAGCAGGCCCTCAGAGAAAGCAGGGCTAAATTTGTAAGCATAACATTGTTATTCAAAGGACGCCAATTAGAACAAACATGACAGTTAAGATGGGAGGGAATTATCCACTGCCTGGACAGAAAATGGATTTCAACCACAACAAGTCAGATCGTAAGAAATGTTATTCCAAATTACGTTAGGTAATCATGATCTTGCAGCAAGATATTTTGTTAAGATAAAATATTCAGTTATCTTATTTAGAAATCCATTTACTGCCACTGGGCTTGAACCGAGTTCAATAAGGGAAAATTGCTGTGAGGGAATTTATAGCAGGAAGCTCCTCAGTAAGGAAGAGGAGCAGAAGAGTTTGCCATCTGTTACCACACTGATGGAAACAAGTTTTAGAGGGATATCTGAGCAAATAATCAAGGAGAAGAAGCTGCTCATTGTGGATGTCTTCCTCCCATTGGTACTACAGCAGTTATACCTGCATGGTTTGCACCATAAACTCAGCTGGTCAAGCCCGAACAAGGCACGACACTTCTTTGGGGTATTTGCATCTGTTAGCCAAAGAGGTAGACACAAACATACACACAGAGACAAAAAAAAAAAGAAAAAGAAAGAAAATGTACACGTCATTGCACAGACAAAAACATGTAGCCAGGGCTTAGGTTTAGGCTGGCAACACTGGGATGTCCTCCAAATTGACCAAGCCATCAGGCTCCAGATCCTCCAAGCCCCGACCTGCCAGTTTAGGATTTCTGACCAATGTCAATGAGGCTTATTGTACTGTACATCCTGCAATGAAAGCCCTGTAACCCCAGAAATGTTTCTTCATCAACACATACGCACAGACACCATTCATACCAACACTCATATGTTGTTAATACCCTTCTTCCCAAACAGGAGGTAAAAATCAAATAGTGGGAACCTAGAGATAGACCGGCAGGGCGTGGCTGGAGGAAGCTGAGAGGTCACGATAGCCTGGCGGGACAGACAGGGGCAGGGAAGAGAAGAGGAAGAAAAGGCAGCAGCAGAGAGCGAAGGAGGAAGTCCCAGTGTACAGTTACCCAGCCTTCACCTGGCCCTGGCCAGTGCAAGCACACACCATACACACCTGCACGGGCCACACCAGTTATTCTGTTGATCGAGCCCAAAGCGCGCTCGACACTTCTTAGGAGCGCTCAGGTCTGATGCCGCAACAGGGAGGGGAAGCCAGCAGAGAAGAGGAATAGAACCAAAACCATAAGGAAAATAAATCAAAAGGAGGAGAGAATAAGGAGAAAAAACAGGTAACAGTGAATCTATGAAGCTTGGCAGTGGCTTATTGTGCAAAAAAATAAAAAACCCAAATAAACCCAAAACCCCCTTAAAGCCATTCTCAAGTGTGCCTTTATATATGGAACTGAACACAATTAGTGTTTCAGATGTTAGTAAAATCAAAATGCATGCAAATTATCAAATTGTGACATTAATATGGAAACAGTTGCTTTCAGTCATGTAATCTAAACTCTGAATGGAGTTAAAGCTGGAGCTAGGAAGGGCTTATTTGGTCAAGAGTATATAAAAGGAGCAAATTCAGATTGCTTTAATTTATTGCTAGATGTTATCAGTGCACTATGGTCTCAAAAAGACAAGGTCAAGTAGCAGACTGCTAAAACAGCACGGCCGTGTGTTAGCCCTAGCTAGGGGAAGGATTAAAAAGGCTGGAACCTGAAGAGGGAATCTACTCCTTAGACCTGGGATCAAACAGTTGACTGTTTTCCATCAACATTGGCTGCCTGTTGCAGAAAAGCTGGCAGTCGCTTGCTACCTCTACCCAGTATCCATGGCATTATCAGAATTAGAGCAGAGTGACAGCAGACTATTGTGGTGGACTGTTTGAGTCCAGGCCTTGTCTGAGTAGAAACAGATTTAAAGGGGGAGTGGGCCAAACTCATGCTGGCCTATAGAAAAGGCACAAGCGCAGCTAGTGAAGCATATAGATTAAGGAGGTTTACCCTGACATCACATCCTTCAGGTCATAAACCACAATAATAATCTAACTTTATATGATCAGTTCCTCAAGCATAGTGATTATGCCAAAATATGGAAAATGCTCTAAACCTAATAGCAACAACTGGCGGTAAATTCAATGAAATATAATATAGCTTTAACTCAAATAAACAACAGCAACATTTTAAGAAAATAAAGCAGCAAACAAAGCAAAAAAAGCATATTTGAAAATGTAGAATTTAATCTTCATTGATACAAATAAATAAATAAACATTAATAAAAAAGAAGAAAAAAAAAACAAGTTAGTAATTTAATACTCAAAATGACATTAGCACCTGTAATCGGAGGGAGTGAAAGGCAAGGGTTTGGAAAATATTCTCTGTGTTCTGAAAAAAAAGAACAGATAGAGAGGCCTTCAAGAAGAAATCCGTCACCAAACGAGCCCAAAATACATAACAAGTCGCCATCGTTCCTCACAATACGATCAGGTGAATATGAATCATGAGAATAAAAATGGATAAATGATTGAATTAGCAAACCTCCTTAATTTTAAGATGTAAGTGATTTTTCTTATGTTGATATAAAAGCATGCATGAAAGCAAGCAAGGGGCAGCCGAGCAAGCGCACACACACACACACACGGTACTGTAGTGCAGTCTATCTGCAGGGCACAGGCATTATAAAACAGGGCCACGCACACAACACTAGCAAAGTTAATGGCTCTCACAATGCTTCAACTCCACATTCTCAAAACATACATATCACAATACCAGAACGCTAAGGGGCAAAGTGGGGGGGGGGGTGTCAAGAGGGGAGGTGAGAAGGAGTGTGGGGGGTCATGCATATTCAGTTGTTATTAGCTGAGGGAAGGCTAGGGAAAATGGGAAAAGGGGGGTATTACAAGCAACTCTACCATTTAAATATTGCATTGGGTAGCATAACTATACCAAAAAAAAAAAAAAAAGAAAAGAAAAAAAAGCCAGGCACAATAACACACACACAAAAGAAACATAACAAAAAAAAACTAGCTTGACTTTTATCTTGCAAGATGTCACATCTGCCTGACACATGATGGGGCTCTTCTAATATGGGAGATAATTGCAGCTCACTTACCATTGCTCTCTGCTTGCTGCTTTTCCCTTTTTCTCTTCTTCCTTTTCCCCTGTTGGTTAGCCGCCAAAAAAATAGAAAGAAAAAAATAGACACAGACAGGAACCTTAGTTATTATATTGCAGAATGCCCAAAACATGAAACAGAGAATAGGACTCTTCTTTGTGTTTACTTATTTATTCATTCATTCTTTCTCTGCGGTTTTTTTTCTCTCTCTGCCCTCCGGTTTGTAACAGCCACTGCAGGCCAGACCAGAATTCTCCCTCCTCTCTCAGTTTTCTGTCTCTTTCTACTCCTTTCTCTATAATCTTTTGTCTTATTTTCGTTTGCTCTGTGAACATCTAGACAGCTTGACGAGCTTCTGGTTTGAAAGACAGATTTCTCTAAGGCTGCTCATGGAAGACTCCACTGGTCATCTTAAACCCAAAACTGGACAAAATAGATGAGAATCTGCCCACTTCAGTGTCAGAACAAAGTGTCTAGGGCACAAAACTTCACTGCAGATTCATATAAACAACATCACGGTCAGACTGTTACAAATATTCCTTCATGTGATATGAAGATGGCTTAGGTCAAGGCAAATAGTCCAGTCTCAGATATACATATCAAAAGCAAATTACAGGAAGAAAGGTATCCCTCAGGCTAGAAAAAAGCAAAATAACGAACTCAGTCTGGTCATGTCACCTAGTGAAAGGGAAAAAGAACAGGCCGTTACGACTTGTAAACTTAAAAACTTACATAGTTGTCTCGTGCTGACCAGCCTGGGTACAGCTGCATGTGGAGCTGTCGCTCTTTCCTGGCCAGCTCGTAGTACTTGGCCTGCTCCTCCCGCGATAGGGCGTGCCACTGTAAAATGAGAACAAGACACAGAAAGAAGACATAGAAAGACTGTCACTATCAACTGGAAAAATATAGTTGTGCAGGTTGTGAACTGGATTTAAATGTACAATACTGGGTCATCAGGTTTAATTTTCTAACAGGCTTGTGAATTCGAATTGTGGTCCTTGACTACCACAACTCTGCTTGTCTTCTATTCCATCAGGCTGTTAACTGCCTGCACCATGAATCCCAGGTGTAAATCAGCCCATGCTTAGAATTAAAATTTGCAGGGCAGTGGGTACTGAGCACCAGGATTAGGAACCATTGTAATAAGCCCTTCAGTTTGACCATTACAGTGGTGGTCTGTGTCTAGTGATCTATTAGGACTTACCCTCCGCCCCAGGATCTGGTTGATGGCAGCACTTTCCTTCAGCGTGCACTCAGCCACCACCTTGGCCCTCATCTCCTTCATGTAGAGCATGAAGGCATTCAGAGGCTTCTTTATGTGGACCTGTTTCTTTTTCTCCTCTTCCTTTTTAGCGTCTGACTGTTTCCTGTGGAAGTACCAGTGGAGGTACCAGAGGGCAGAAAGGTGAACAGAGTCAACCTACGACTGGTTCTAAGTCATGTGAGACTGAAACATGAGTATAGGGCAGTGAAAGTCTACTCACGAGCTGTTGAGAGAGCTGATGTCACTGTGGGAGGATTCTTGCTTGACGTTGGGTGTGACGATAGCGGGGTGTGGGATGCCCGTGGTGTGCAAACTGTGATGAGGGGGCACCATGTGTGGGGGGAACCTAGAGGACAGAAGACTGTGTAAATCGTCAGAATGGACACGGGTGAAATGAGAAGATGGAACACATGTATACACTAAAGGGGCTAAATTCCATTCCCAGTTTTTTTTTCAATTCTTTCATAGAAATGGAATTGGCCTTAATCACAAGGAAAGACATAAATGCACATACAAACATCCACGTGAAAATGTCCAAGGCTGATTCCTGTTTTATTATTCACAGCCAATTGGGATAGATTTTACTACTCAAAATGAGTGTCAAATGTGACAAAACCTAATTTGATCACAGAATCCACCCTGGACAGCTATAAACTTCACACAAAAGGTATAACAGCAAATTATGGAAACCCATAACCAAACCATCACTAAAATTTGATGAAAACTATATTGTGTGGCAACACGTAAGTGCAATTGCACAGGGATAAATGCCATTTTTCAACAACCCAAAAAACATTTGAGCCAAGTGCACTCACAACCTCATTGAGATTAATAATCTCTATCAAGAGAGTCTTAACCAATACAGGCAACAATTCATAAAATAGATTCAATGAAACGTGTTGACTTGAGGGATCTATGCACCTTGAACTTTTATACTCATAGTTACAGAGAGATCGTGTCGAATGATTACAGTGCTGAGACTGATTAAGCACTTCTCAGATCTATAGGAACTCCCCCTCACATCAGGTTTTTGAGAAAGAAGTTCTGCCTTAACAATTGTCACCTATGATAGCTGAGGAAAAGGTTTCCAAAAAAGATTTAAGTGACAATGAAAATGTCGCATTACTTCAATTCATTGTCATATTTGAGGAAACTGCATTTTTAGCAATTACACAGATATGGAAAATGCCAGGTTGTTGAGGGGTAAAGCTTGAACCATTATCTCTTATCAAGGAAATTGCAGACTAGATTAAAATGTTCTATCAAAGTCTAGTATCACTCACAGGTATTGGGTCTCTATTTGCTTCCTCCCATTCTTTTCTGCCAATTCAGCATTGTCAGCAGCACTGACATTTTTATCTTCATCCCTCTACACTCCTATCATCATTTCATCATCTCCAACCGCTCCACATATCGAGGCCAGAAACCCTTATTTATGAAATCGTTTCACTGGCCAGAACAGAAATAAGATGCTGCTGTACTGTATGTGCCAGTGTATGTATGACACTAATTATTTGTGTCAGATTATTTGAACGCCTGTGCGTCTATCTGCATGCGTATGTTTACAGCGCGACACCTCGGCTCCACGTGACCACACACAAATTTAAAGAGAAGAGAGGAGGATGAAGGAGAAGGGAAAAAAAGAAGAAATAATTCTTCGTCTTTTTTTTTTTTTTTTTAAAAGCAGCTCATTATCCGGCTGTGTCTGGCTGCATGGCTCCGAGCCAGAATATAATGATGAGGATAAACTCGCCAGGAACAACTAGTTTCTGTTGGAGGCCATCTCAGGGGAGTGCCAGTGTGCTCCCCCCTCAAACTCTTTCCCTCTTTTTCTCCTTTCCCCTCTTCTCCCTTCATCACTGACACATTGGTGTTTGTGCCATGTCATCCGTTGATGGGGAGCTCAGCAACAGTGGCTGCATATTGCCCATCATTAGGGCTGCTGCATTTTCTACGCTCACTCGGTTTCCTCTCTCACTGTTCACCCTCCCCTCCTTCTCTCTCTGTGCACTTGTTAAAATTTCCTCTGTTCCAAGATGTATTTTTTCTCCTCTTCTTCTTCTTCTTCTTCTTCTTCGTCTTCTTCTTCTCAACTCCTCCCTATCCCCTCACCACCTCCACACTCGTTCGCTTCCTCTCCCCCTCCCTCCTCCCCTCCTGCTGCTGCCACTGCATGGCCCAGGTTATGGTTTAAACATGACGGCCATCCCTTTGAAGCGTGGGGGCACCATCATCATCATCCGGGCTCATCAGCAGCAAGCAGCACCTTGGACCAATTTAACCAGCACAGAGAGGGAGATGCAGCGGAGACCCCCACCC
>CM022492.1:15024553-15059786 GCA_011952105.1 Coreoperca whiteheadi
GTGGGATTCGTTAAAAAGAAACAAACCAAGGCACTCCTCGTTGCGTAGGGGCTCCTGATTGGATCTGTACATCTAGAATAGAGGGATGAAAAAGAAAAAAATGGTAGAAAAACGATCAGGATGGGGGTTATGACAGCTGCCAAATGCAGCTGATGAGTCGGCAGCTGAATGCTAGAAGATGGCCTCTGTCTTCCTTTCTCCCGCTCCCTCTTTTTCCTCTTGTCCCCCCCTATCTCTCACCTCCTAACCTACTCCTTCACAACTCCCTCGGGTAATGATGTGAAAGAATGTTGTCAATTCTTCATCTCTCGGTGCTGAAAAGCTTTAGTGGCCATTTAAATGAGTTCTTTTGTCCAGGGGACCCGGCCTTTGAGAAGACCGTTCAAAATGCCCATCCACTGAGTCCACATTTAGATAGAGGGTGTTAGAGAGAGGGTGTGTATGGAGAGAGCTAGAAGCCAGCCGATTTACATCATAGTCACTTGTGGTCTAAGATTGTGCTCCTTTTTTCCCCTGAAAAGCCCAGACTGAGGCAAATAGCAATGGGCTGGATTGACTGCTGCCTCCACAGTCGGCTCAGTCCACTACAGACAGAGGCTGGATGTGAAGACAAAAAAGAACATAGTTGGTTGTAAGTATGTTGGTGGCGTTTGCTGCTTTCCAATAAAAGACAGACTGTTTAATAAATTGTCATCCCCCTTTTTTATCTTTTCACATTCCTTTAGAGGTCTTTGGGTGCGATCTGCTTACATGGGTGAAAAATCAGGAAATCTGTTGCCAGTGCCATCAGTCAAACTCACACCCACAGTGTTGATCACCTGATGCATAAATAGTCAGTCAGCTGATGTGGAATTCCTGTGGTATGATGTCTTCAATAAGCTCACCGGCTTACTCTACATGCAACGTGATCATCGCACAAGCAGTAGCGTCCACTTTGTCTCCCACTGACGTCAAGGCAGCACCCGGTGGTCCCTTCGGAAAGGAGGCCCAGCACCTGCCCTGTGGCCACTGTGGGACAATACAAGCCCAGGACTCGTCTGGCAGACTGCTGGGTGCTTCAGCCGCACAGAGCACATAGAGCGCTGAGAAACAAAAGCAGGCAACGTGGGAGGCTTTACGCTCTCTCTGCTCTACAAAAGCCAGGGGAAAAGAAAGAACATTTCCTGCCCCTACACCCTCGCGGATAGGCATCCTTCCCACCACCTCCGTCATTACAACAAACAAATATAGCAGAAGACAAACAGAAAGACTGCTCTCTAGTCATGATGACCAGATTCAAGGCTCAAAAAGAAAATTCGCACTCAAAAGACGCTGTAGAAAAAGAGCACACTCTTGTACAAACATCAATGAACACATTTACTCTTTCCACGTCCAGGACACATATGGCGCCTGCTGCTGAGCAAGGCCAGCGCTGTGAAGTGCAGGCAGCACACTTAAATACAGCAGACACAAACAGAAGCAGTAGTTGCTACCTTTGGTTATGTTATTGATATTGCCTTGGCTCTATTTATTCTATTCTATTCTTCTATTTCCAGCTATGAGGCTCATATGCTCAAAGGAAAGGAAGCTTATATGCATTTGTTTTATGTTTTTTATGTCATAGTGGTCACCGTCTATTCACAATGGTGCTTCTCTACTATACCTGTACATCAAGTAAGCATTGATGGCTAACAAACTACTATGTTTTGGTCTCAGAACTTCTAACAATGTAACTCTGCAAGTGTTAAACTCATTTCACAAGCTGCAGTGCTGGTATCACCTGAATACTAGCTCAAGTGCAAAATACTTCCTGTACTAGCTGGTTAGAAATGCTTTTCCGCCACCGTGTGAAAAGAGCCCTTTGGAAGTGGACAAATGAATGAGCTGCCTCAAGTCAGACCTCTGGGGAAGGACAGCGGGGTACAGGAGAAGAGAGAGGGGGTGAGAAAGTGACAGCAGGACGGAGTGAGACAAAGGGAGGGAGACAGAGAGGTGCAGGCCGGACAGGAAAAAGCTGTTGGCCTTGCATTTCCGCCTGGTGGCACCTCGCAGGGCCAATTTGAGCCCTAAATGCGAAGGTGGCGACCTTGTGGGCCCAGGGGGGTGGGCTGGGCAGGGGGCTAGAGCCTCTGTCTCTCTGCTTTATGTCATTATATGATGAGTTGTCACAACAGCTTGCGGGGCGCTAATGAGCTGCAGTGAGGCCGGGGCAGGGAAGGGAGGCCAGGAAGAGAGGAGATAGATGTGGGGATGACAGTGCCGTGATGGATTGGGGTCCTCTCAGGCCTCCAAATTCCAAGGCAAGCAGAAAAAGCTGCCAGAGCGCCCTGAGCCTCTCCCAGAGCGTGCAAGTGGCTCATGTCCAAGGCACATGGAGTGACACCACACAAGAAACACACACATACACACACAACAGCAATACTGGGGAGAAGAGTCATTTGTATGTGTGTGTGAGTATGTGCAAGCCATTTGATTTGAGCAAAACAAAAAGTACAAACTGTGCTGCCACCAAACTAATGAATCATCTGGTATCATTCAATGTCGTCCTGTTGAAATCTGTTTACGCACGATTGCTGTTTTCCTTTGGGAGGTATAGAGTGCCCCCTCCAGGCTAAAGATCTTCATCTCCTAGCATACCCCATATCATACCAACCAATGTTCACACAAACACACACACACACACACACACAAGCCCTGGTAGCACTCAGTCAAATCAATCCTCAGATTCAAGCAGCCAACTAAAGGAATACTTAGAGATTAACGGCAATGGACTATGAAATGCTCTGAAAAATTAAAGGCTTATCAGAGCCACAATCTTCCAGCATACCGCGCTGATTAAAAAACCCTGCTGCAGTTCAGAAATAATATTTCTTGGTTAATCATTGGAGAAAAAAAACTCTCCACAATATCAAGAACCTGGGAATTGTAGGGGGGGAGCAAAAGGATTTAAAAAGCAGATATGGAGGTGTTGATCAGTTTTCTCTTGCAGAGAAGATGCGTCTCTGAGGGCAAGGGGCTCCCGAGACCACAGTATATTTAAAAGTTAATCTATTCACTTTGCTGCAGTGACATGCCGACTGCTTGATCAGAGCGTTGAACAAAAATATTATGTGGGCCAGAGCCTTTGCTCCCCTTCCTCCTGCTCTCTTCGCTAGCACTCAAGTCGTTCGTCACCATTTATTTTTGCTTCCCATCTTTGATAGTCGGCACATCAAATAGAATCGCAGAAAGGACAAGTTCTGATATGTCACAGATAAATAAAACTGCTCCCAAATAGCTTAAATATGAAGTGGTATTTGGTAGAACTGTTGTATTCTGTGAAGACAAATCGCCTCTTAGACACACATGTGTTAAAGCTTTTTCTTTTCAATGTAAACAGCCTCTTGAGCTCTCATACCTGAGTTAAAGGGGCTTCTCTAAGAGGTGATATTGTATCACAGTGTTAAGAGCCAGAGCCAGACTGATTTCTGCCTTTTGAAATGCAATCAGCCCCTCAGAATTTCAGTTGAAAGCAAGGCAATTAAGAATTTGAATTGGATGGCAACATTAACAAAGGAATATGTTAATCTGTGAAGTTATTGAAATCTTATTTTACATTTCATGGTTAAGACATGAGCTTGATCAAATAATGTTTTGTCAAGTAAATAATATTCCTCTCGAGAGAATTGTGTTTCTGAAAATGTACTTTCTAGTATTTATTATTTAGGTCTCAATTTAAGTGTATTAAAAAATAAATAATTTTAAAGTGTGTGACAATAACAGAAGTATGTGGAGCACCAATCGTGTAGATTCCATGGTTTGAGAAATTACCATGCATATATAATATAATTAGCATGAATGAACACAAACAAAACACTACACACCCACAAAAGTCTTCTGTCTGACAGAATATTTTAAACACTTCTTCCACAAATCTGATGACCACAACACTCTCCACCCAAATACCAACCCCCTCCCTTCCCCTCACCAACCTACTACCAACCTGCGCCACAACAACAACAACAACAACAACAACAACAACAACCTGTCAGAATAATGCTGAAAGACGTCAGTGGTAAGAAAAAGCAGAGAGAGTGAAGAAGCAGAGGAGCAGTGCTGCGTTACTCACCCAGCTGCTCAGATTGAGGTGCCAGCAGCCCACCTGCTGGAGGAGAGAGAGCCCGGGCCCCAGGACTCCTGCCTTGGCTCCCGTCTCCTCCGGCCCGGCTGAAGCTCCATCCCGTGGGTACATGACCCCTTCGGTCCCACCCCCGCCCCCGTCTCCTCCTCCTCCTCCTTCCACCTGGCCCCCCCAGATCCTCCTTCCCTCTGTACGCCGGGGAGAAGACCTCTTGCTTCTCTTGGTCGCTCCTCTCCTTCACTTCTCCTCCTTCTTTGTCTGTTCCTGCCTTGGCTCTTTCCTCCACTGTGTGCAAGTGTGTTGCTGGGCATGTGTGGTGTGTGTGCACGTGTATTTATCGTCCCCCCTCTCTTTCCACTTGGTGCCGCGGCCAGCTGACCATTGTTCCCCCAAGTTTTGACATTAGAGTGTGTGTATCTCTTGAGGCGTCTGGAGCAGGCTCAGGGTCTGAGGCCTAGTTTCCCCATGTACACATACGCAGTCACCTCAGTCCTCCCCACCCACCCACATCCATCCTTAGAAAAGCCCCAAAAACCCTCACTCCAACCACAGAAGCTCTTAGCGGCCAGCAGTCTCCTCTTCTTACTCAGTGAAAGTTTTTATGCCGGTGACAAGAAGTACAAGAAGTGAGAGCCAGACAGAGAGAAGGAAAAAATGACTGTGAGCAGCTTTTCAGCACTGCAGCAGTCTTCCCACAAGCAATACTCCAGAAAAAAATATATACTCACAAACACAGACACACACAAAAAAATCAGTTATTACCCAAATCCCTGCTGTACGTTGGGTCTGTGTATGTGTTTCTTAGAGTATGTGTGTGTATGTGTGTGGGCTCTGCTGTGCCTCCAGGATGCCCAGAGACGAACTGGCAGCTTGAAAAGCTTTGGCTACAAGGTAAAGCGAGCAAGGCGAGAGATGGAGACAAAGAGGAGAGAGCAGGAGAGGGAGAGCGGTAGAAGGGAAAAAAAGGAACAAGACACAACAACATCCACAAAGGGAGGGCAGGATCAGCAAAGTGTGGCCAACAGTCACTTTATCTGTGTGATGCTGACAGTCCCCTCTTCATACCCACTTTCCGGGGGGGTAAACCGAGGAGAGGGAGAGAAAGTCTTCACTTTGACACAGACGTGGCACCTTTCGTCGCAATCCTTTTTATTTTTTTCCCTCTCACCCTTTTTCTGAACAATACCTTAGAGTGGAGAACAATTCCTCTCTTAACTCCCCCCCTCAACTCCATTCAGGTTTCATGTGAACAAGGCCTCAAGCCTTCTTCACATGCTAAAGACTTCTTTCAACAAGCGCAAAGAAATTCAAGAGATCTGTTGGCCATCAGTGCATACACAGACAAGGTGCATTAAAGGGAAATTCCATCAAACATGACTTCATTCGTTATTTTGGAAAATGTTCCTAAAATTTGACAGGGTGTTTAAATTTTTTAAACTTTTAAATTGTTTTTCCTGAGATGGCTGAGAGAAAAGATTTGTTCCCACATTAAACGTTTAATATTAGGGAAAAATGATCGAGATCCTTAATAAAAGTAATAGAAATAAAATAATAAAGATACACAAAATGTTAAACCACCTCAGAAAAATAAAATGTATTTTTCATAGCAAATTAAAATGATGAGAACTGAAAAAGTTTAAACAGAATACACTGTTTCCAAATAAAAGGATCATTCTAAATTTTACATTCTATAATTAAATAGACTTGTCATCCTTTAATTACCTATTATAACCTCTAATAACCTGAACCTGACTAATGACCATGACAAATTAAATATTTATAGAAAAAATGTTTTCCATCACACACACACACACATAATCTCCTGAAGATCACTGAATAAGAAAGTAATTAAGAAAATTAACTCAATTAAGGGTATTTAGAAATGTTGAGGAAAAAAATTAAACAAATATCTTCAAAAGTGAGGTCAATAAAACAAAAAAGATTATTGTTTCTAAGCTGTGTTAAGGCATTTTAAAAGTTGGCAACAGAAACAACATATAAAAACTTTTCGCTTAATACCCTGTTCCTTTTTTCCCCTTTTTCTCCTGTACTCGTTCAGCCTCTCTGTCACTGTTAGGACCCTGCTCTTCCCCTGGCCTGCAGCAGGCAGTCCTGAGGCCCTTAAAGCCAAAACAAAGCCCTGGGAATGTCCTTTACACCGCTTGGACAATAGCACGGGGACTCCAGCTTGACAAGTAAAAGAGCCCCAACAAGGCGGTGGCTAATTGCCTGCCCTCCCTCTATTCAGCCGGCCTGCCACACTCCTGCCATCTCCTTTTGTCCCATGTGCACTTTCTTAAGTAAACTGCCAGTTCACCAGCAAATGATGGACAGCTCCCAATCACCCAGCCACAATGGCATCAACGCCACAACACAAAAGAGCAGAGGGGGGAGAAAAAATACTCTATTCCACTCCACTGTCTGAGATGTTCGCACGAGACCCAAAAGTGTGCAATACAAGAAAAAAAAAGGAAGAACAAAAACTTTTACAAAACAAGTTAACGGAACGGCCTATGACCTTTACAAATTCATTTTTTTTTCAACAATGCAGGATAAAACAATAAAGAGAAAATTTAATTTCAATGTCCTGGTTCTCTTTTTTTGTTAGCATAATATAATTCCATTATAATTTTTATTTACAAAAATCATATTTAATTAAAAATTACAGATACTTAAAGATTTTAGACATGAACAATAAAAATATTAACCCTGATTTATTAATGTTAACAGAAGCACAAGAATAGCCTGAAAGACATACGTTCAAAATTACTTAAAACTAAATGTTAATACAACATATTTTAAATTGCGTCAATATAATTAATGGCATTAATCAATTAGATTTAATATAACTGTGTTTTAACATTTAACAATAAACAATAATCATATTTAGTTTGATGTCCTAGAATAATACACCCCTGTCAGGCTGTCAAGACAAAGCAATCAAACACTGCCTTTCATTATCCAAATTGTCAATCTGTCACTTAGCAACATAAGTGTTATAAATTGCCAAACGGAGCCCAGAAAAATATCCATGAATAAATTCAATCAAAACATAATATTTAAACCCAAACAAGCACCAAAAAATAAAGCACAGCAGTAATTAAAATGTTGAAAAGTCTTACCATTTAAAAGAGCTGTATTTGGGATGCTGCTCGGTTCCTGGTTAAAACAAGCATGCTGGCACTCGTGGTAGTGCACAGACTCCAAGCAGACTCCCACCACCATGTCAGCCACTAATCCACTGGGGGGCAGCACCTCATCTACGGCAGCCCCTCGCTAACGCCCGATGGGTTAAGCCGATAAGAGAGCGGCCGGAGGACCGGGCGAGAGCCAAGGTATGCTGGAGCGACTTAGGAAGGCAGCCCTGGTCCCAGAGCGGAAAAGGACCACGAGCGGGTGGCCAGAGCTGGCTGTTCACTCTCAGCCCCCCTCATGCATTCAAACGCACACTCAGGCTGCGCTGCTCCTCTCCGCGTCTGACCGGGACTCCCTCTTTCCCCCTCGCCCATCTTCATATCCCCCCTAATAAGCTCTTTTGTGTCCATCTCTCTTTCTTTGATAAGTTGAAAGAACAACAAAAAGAGGGAGAGAAAGAGAGAGGCTTTCATTCAGCGGCTTGGCAGACATAAAGGTAGTGGAGTGCCGTCTATAGGAGTTGCCCTAACTTGGCTAAACTCAACCAGCGGGGTGTCTCTCGTCATGTCATTAATCCCCAAAACTAGCCGCGCTCCATTCACTGCTAGTCACAGTAAATTAAATGCAAAATCAAAAACACAAACGCTGGGCAGAAAAAGTGTCAGAAAAAAGGCTACAGAAAGCGTTCCGATCCGGGGCAAGTGTTTGTGGTGTTGCGGCCACGTTGCCCCTCAGTCCTGCCCATCGGTAGCCCCAATTTTTGATGTAAGAAGCCCCGCAAAAAACAGCCACACCAAAGACAAAAAAACCAAACATTTATCACCAAAAGAGCCTGTCATTGTAGTGCAGCTTTTCCACCTCCAGCTCTCCTGCCTGAACTCTCTTAAGACAACTGAGGGGGGAAAAGGAACCCCAACTCCAAAGTCGAACCTGCCATATACAACAAGCCAACAACAGCAGTTAAAACAATACCAAAAATACCAATAAATGGATACAAGCCCTGTATGGTTTTCGGGAGAGCTGGCAATAGAAAATTCAACCCGGCCAACTGGTGGCTTGAAGAGAGGAAGCCCACTCTTAAAGCCGTGATCCGACCATCCACTATACCACCGCTGTGAGCCTTTTAACCACAGCAGAAAAAAATGACTATTGATCTTCAAATAGCGATAATTGAAAAGATCAAAAAGATTAAACAAAAAAACGAGAATGTGCTGACTTACCATGTTATGCTCCTTTTTTGTTGTAGGTTTTTGTTAAAATAAAAAAAAAAATTTGCTCAAAGATGCAGCATTGGAGGTGTCAAATTTTTGTAGCCGTCTCTTGATCGTATTACTTCCACAGTCCTGGTTTCCAATGCGTCTGAACTTTTTCCCTTTCTCTTTTATTTTGTTTGTGGTACCTAGCCTTTTTTTCCCCTGCTTAAGACTTTAAAAGCCTTCAGCTCAGTAAAGCAGCACAAATTATCTTGCCACCTTGCTCAGCTCTGATGCTTTGGCCGCTAACTTTGGAAGGCCCTTTACTACTGCATCAAAATTAGCATTGTCAAAGCAGTTAATGAATATTAATATTGTATTTGTCATTGGAGCTGGCCCATTGCTGAACTCCAAGTCATCCATCAGGGACAAGATTAAGCACACAATTATTTCTGACTGACAGGGACCAAATCTGGAAGATTTTTTTTCCCTCCAACAATTTAAAGAAAAAGACACAGCATCATCTTAAGGTACCTCCCATGAGACGAGACAAGATTAATACACTTTTAATGAAGCAAGATTTCATGGTGCATGAACAGCAGGAACCTCAAGAAAAAAAGGAGAGGAATATAGAAATATTTTGACTCATAATTTTAACAATTTTTTAAAGATTGAAATCATAAATTACAAATAATTTGGATGACGGCACACTAAATTTAATGTCAAAGAACATCCCTTTTTTTTTTTCTTTTGATGAAATACAACGGATTTATTCTCCTTGATTTTCGTTTTACAAGAAGATCTGGATTCGCGTTTTCACCTTTGTTGGAGAAATAAGATGTACAAGCGCTGCACTGTGAACAACGCTGGCTCTAAATTTGACATGAAACATTCATTAAAACCCTGGACCTCCGGCGCTTTCGGCAGAGCCTGGCGGAGCACGGACCGCTGAGGACCACACAGGCAGCCTCCATCAGCACCACCCGCTGCAGCGTTTCAGCGCCATCCAGGAGCTTTCTCCCTGCTCCGCCACCCGCTCCCCACAGAAACCACTTCACACTGGGAACTACTTTTTCCAAACCGTCACCAAATGTGTCACAATGCACAATTTTAAATATTTGCTAAATAAAGATGCCATTCCAATTTTCTGATGAAAATTATTTCCGTAATGTTTTAAAGCTCTCGCATGTCTGAAATATTTGTCTGAACTAAAAGCATTCCTACCTGTACCGGTCTTGAAAAATGAAGACGACAAGCCATCTTCTTCACTCCTCTGTATCCGAAGCGTCATTGTATCTTTTACATGATTTTAAAAAGCAAACCCTTCTCTCTTTTCTCACGTATTGTACATTTTGAGCAACACAGAGTCAAGCTTTGAAAGCAGCATCCACCCCTTTTCCATTATATGACTAGTTTTCTCCGTTCAGTGACTTCGGTCAGAGGAGCGGCCGAATGCAAAATCTTATGTGGGTCAAATGAAAATGTATTTTCTATTTGCGCCCTTCTGAAGAATACAACTATAAAATAAAAGGGAAAAGCACTAAGGGGGTCGCACAAAAATATGGCAGATGTGGGGCATTAATGCCAGCAGCCCAGTGAATTGGTGTGAGTGTGGGGGTCAAGCTGCGGGCTCACCTTGGAGCGCCGGGCCCCTGCTGACCACCCTGCCAGCCCCCTAATACCATTAGCAACCCTTAGATGAACATACTAAATTGGCCTTTTGTTCTCAAGGTGCTGATCCAGCCTAACCAACTCCGTGATATCACGGAACCAAATACAGATGGTGCTGCCTTTTTCTGAAATGAATAGCACGCATAAGAAAGCGCTCCGTTTTCCTGATTCTTCCGATCTCCAAAAGCCGTCGGCAATGCCGTAACCTTTTTTTTCAGCTCTCCATTCACATTAAAAACTTCAGATTATCACTTTCTAATATTTTGGTAATTTAGTTATCCATGTTAAAATGTTACCTAAATGTGTATTATCATAAACACAATTTGCTATTAAAATTTAGAACTTATGTTTACAAGAACTCCCAATGAGACGTCTGATGAATTAGAATTAGGGAGCCAAACTGCATTTAATCAAAAATAAATTCTAATAGTACATTAATTTGAGTACTTTTAAAATTATTTTGACAGAAAAATTAAATCATTTTTTGCTCAAAATATCAGTGAAATTAAATCTCTATAACAGCTCAGACAGTACTAATTCCCATTAATGAACAATGTCTTTTTAATACAAACATAAAAAATATGGATGGAAAATATAGATCTTAAAATTCAAATGTCTACGAAGGAATGCTGTGAATTAAATTCTAATTAAACAAATGATCTTTTAATTGTTGTGACACAAGCACAAACACTGATTAAGTGTCGATGAAAACAGGCACCGAACACAGAATCCCACCGGGGCTTAATTCAAGTTGAGAGCCTAAAACAGGTCCAATCTAGGTGAGGAGGAGAGGAGGGAAGAGAGAGACGACAAGGAGCAGAGCAGGCAGCTCTGTGGCCCAGCGTGATCACATCAGTGCTAGTATCAAATTAACTCGCTGACTTTGAAACTTATTGATCTGCTATTAAGACACTAGTGAACTTGATGAAGTGAGTGCTGTAGGTGACTCTACGACTTCAAAGTCTCGCACCAGCCACATAAAACAAGCCACTTTGATCCCCACTCTGCTCCTCGGATCTGGAGAGGGGGCTTCAGAGGAACCCCCCAATTCTACTCTCCTCTCTTCTCCCACTCACCCCGGGCCCGGGCTCCAGCTCTCTCTTTCCCTTTCCACGTCTGCGGATGCCCCAAGAACAGGCGAAGCACCGGTGCCACACAATGTTCAATCGCACTACATTTTATAGAACAGTCAGCAAGTTGAGAACACAGTGGTGTACAGTGGTGCAGACAGATATCCTTTCTGATTCTCCAAGAAATAATAAACCAACACACACGGAAAATGCAATATGATGTCAAAACAACTACTAGAATAAGGCGGCAAACTTAGCGTATTGGCATTAAAATTCAGTGTCGATAAGAAGGAGATTCTTCATGCCAAATACGGCATGTAATAAGGTCGGCGATGAGAGAGACAATGCAGAATGGGAGATAGCAGTACTATTGTGTGGTGAATACATCCCCCTCTTAGCTTAAGGCAAGTCTTCCCACTACATTAAATACTGTGTGCTGCCAATCACACCTGCCTTTTTTTCATTTTGTGCCACTGGGTGGAGGTAGTAGTTAATGTTTTCAACATGCACCATATCACTACAATATACTGAAGCAGACACAAATCACAACCGGCCCACAGAATACTTCTCCTGTCTACCAGCTAAAACTATTATGGGACAATGTAAAAAAAAAATTTGAAAACAAGAAAACAAAAAAAACAAAAATCTATCTTTTCCTCATTTTGCAACAAGACAGCCTTGCCGTGCCTGACTGAGAATCAAAATCTTAGGTTTTCCCTCCACTGAGCTGCTAACTTAGCAGGAATGAGTAAAACAAATATTAACGGCTAAATTAATCATCGGCAGGACAGTGTTTGCGCTCAGGCTCCAGTGCTCACAGGAAGGGTGTGTGTGTGTTTGTGTGTGAGTGTGTCTGCACTTGGAGTGCCGAGGCTAAGCTGCGTCTGTTTAATTAAGAGGGGTAAAACAGATGACAAATTCGAGACAGTTAAACATTTAATGTGTGCTTATCTCCCCCCTCATTTATTAAGTTGGGAGAGATTCAGAGTGGGTGGCGGTTAAGAGTGATGCGCCGGCGAAACGCAGTGGAATTAGAACGCAGCCCCGTGTGCCGTGACAAGTCAGCAAACAACACACAGCCATTTCCTGACAATTGTTTTGACGTTTTGGAACTTAATTCTGTTTGATGAGAAAGAAAGGGATTACGTGATAAATCAAATAAACCCAAATACGGATTCCGCAACACAGCTGTTTGTGGAAAGCAAAAAAATAAATAAATAAGTTTCAACGTAAAGGACACAGTGTCACTTAATTATGGATATAGTATTTTTAGCAGCCTTGCCTAAATTGTCAAAACAAACAATGCAATTAAAAATGCCATTGTATCAAAGGCCTAGTTTCTCCTTCATTTCACCTGACAAATATTACATTTTTTTTTTCTGGATGATCCCCACTGTGTATCTGGTGCTGATGCACATTGCCTAGAGTCAATGTCAAATCCCAGCTCCAATAGTCCCGCAAAAAATACAGAACGAACAGTGCCCGCGGCACACACATCCCTTTACTCAACCCACTTGCAATATTTCACCCAAAGTTATCGCTTCCAATGTGACAATGTTAAAATGATAAACAATTTTTATTCTTTATATATATATATCTATATATATATCTATATAGATATATATATAGAGAGAGAGAGAAAGAGAGAAGGGGGGGGTGGATAAGGAAAAGAGAAGCTGAAGCTGAAGCTAAAAAAGCAAAAAAGAAGGAGAGGGAGAAAAAGAAGAAAAGGAGGAGGAGGTAGAGGAGAAAAAAAGCCCTGTGCCACGAGCATATATAAGAGAAACCTTCACCAATTAGTGGGGAGAAACGGGAGAGGGAGCTGCCGCGGCGTCGGCACTCAAAGAGCCAGGCCTCGCGGCGAAGCTGTCATGTCGGCAGGATTGATCAACAGGCCTGCTATTTCTAATGGCATGTTGTCATGAAGCTGCAGCCATGGGGAGCCACCTGCCTCAGTCCTCGCACAGCACTCTGTGTGTATGTGTGTGTGTTTGTGTGCATGAAAGATGGGGTTGGGGGTACTGCAGCAGCCAACCTATTCTGTGCCCATATATCTTTTACTAACAATTTAAAAACAGCCTGGAATCCTCCTCCCACTCTCTGGCAGTCTACCTTGCCTATCCCTGAAGGTGGAAGAAATGTGCCATCCTGGATTGTTCTTTATTCTCGCACAGCAGAACCAAGCTACGTAAAATCCAACACAATGGATACAAAATGTATAATGTGTTGAGGGAAAATGTAAATAAAGGAAAGGGTGTTGGTATTAATAAATAATAATAATAATAATTCAGTGAAAGTACAAATCCTAGTATTATTTATTCTTTTTAATCAATTTCACTGTCTTCATGGGGAAGATTTTTACCGTTCAGCAAATTAATTCGTCAATCGTACTGCATGAAACACTACATTACATGGATGAAACTATCATGAGTTATCATCTCTTTATGAGGAAAGCTGTCAAATAATCAGCGGACAATAGAAACTCGTCTGCAAAATGTCATCGCAGGAAAAGCACAATCAAAAAACAAGGAAATTGCTGTATAAAAAGAAACCGTTACGTTGTCCCATTTTTCCGTAATACGGCGACAAAAAACTGCTTCGTTTTTGGCCTCGGCGGCCAAACAAGCCCGGCCTCGCTAACAATAAAAAGTCAAATAAAAGTTACAGAACTTGAGAGTTCAAGGTACCGCGGGCTACTTGGAGTGCATGTCACGTACAGTTAACCTTTTTATCGGGCATGCCTGTGGTCTCATCAGTCGATGAAATTCTTTGCCCGCGGCGGTGGCTTAGCCGAGGGACACGGACCAATAGAAAAATATTTCATTGTGTTAGCATTTCAAATGGCGAGTGGAGGGTGGAGAGGAGGGCATTTGGAGGGGCGGTGGGGGAAGAAGCTCTAACCGATCGTTGCCAGCGGAATTAATTGCCTATTCTGAGAATAATGTCCCTTATCCACGATCCTCGGAGGGCTGAACGCTAGCAGAGGCTACTTTTTTTTGTTTTGTTTGGTGTCTTCAAAAAGAAGAACGCTTAGGGGTACTGGCCGTATTAGGGGTTTAGCTCAGTCCCCTTTAGGCCGGGAAAAATAATCAGAAGCACTGAACCAAACTCAACTAATCCGTACCCCAATTAAAAACGCAGAACCCATTACACTTAACATTAATGTGAATCGACAAATAAATACTTTTAAACAAATGACAAATTTATTAACAATTGGCAAATTCTGACTAATAATTTGATTATTTGAGGAAATTCACTTTAAGAGAAAGAACACGAGAAGTAAAGCGGCTACGTTTGGCTTTCAGCCAGCACTCGATAAATGGCTCAAGATGGAGCGACCCCGGTGGTGCTTCTATCCTTTTATTTAAGGGGATTTAAGTTCAGGCTCTGTTACACATTGTCCAAGCATATGCAATGACCCTAACTGATATTGGTGCATCTTTTAGCCACATCTTAATCTAACCTTTATAAAGCTCTGTGGCTTTTCAGACTCAAAACAGCATTAAGAACGACTATTGTTTGGAAGGAGGCAGCCCTGGGAGACGACTCCACGGAAAAGCTGGGCCCGGGCTAGGGCAGGAGCCCTCTGGAAAAACAGCTGCTTATGCACTCCAATCAGTGGGAAACAAAACCAAAACCCAACTGCTAAGAAGGGAGGGGAACATTTTTTTTTTCTTTTGGTGGAGGGGGCATCCCAAATGCTCCATCCCTCCATATCGACCTCTACGGGCCCATTCGTGCTAGGTGTCGATTTCATCCCTTGGCAGATGGACGGGCGAATTCGCAGCAGTCCCCATTACACGCCTTTCCTTCACTCATTGTGAATTCAGTCAACGAAGTCAATCTTATTAACTTCCGCGCCGGTTCACACATGACATTTTCTTCAATTTTCTCGCCGACATCAAAAACATCAATTAGCAGCTCGAAAATGGGAAGGAGCGAATGACAGAGTCCGATAACGCCGACTTATTTGAAGCCAAGGGTAAATCTATTCTCCAGTTTTGAATGTGTTCATTACAATTGCATTTTCAAAGAAGACCTCCAAATAGCAAAGAAATTAAATTTATCTCCTAGAAATGTCCAGAAATTGTTTTTTCCCCTCTTTCTTTTTTTAATCCTGTGTCTATCTCTCAGCCTCAGTGGGTGACACAAAGCATTGTGGTGCTGCATTTTCTTTTTCTCATTAGAACAGATCACAACTCCCACAGAAGTTGAAACCCTATACTGTAAACTCTGTGAAAATCATTTTAAAAGGAGTCCAACATTTCTTTAAAAGGAGGCGATAAAGTAGCCTGCCAGTGACCCCCAGTTTTAACAAAAATACTAGACGATGATAAACGCAGTATCTATTTTTACCCAACAAGGGGAGCTATTATCAGATTAAAGAAATAAAACGCTTTAAGAAGTAACATTTTCCTGTCTTTTTTGGTATTTATCGATCTTCAAAATCAATCTTCACGTAATTCAGAAACATTGAACTGTTATTATTATTATTACATGTTGTTTGTCTTATTTTAAATTGCTGCAAGAGCCTTGCGCTAATTCATTTATATTCGACAAAAAAATATTTTTGGAAAATATATCATATTCAGGACATTACACAAAACTGTTTTTCTATATATACACTGGTTAACAAATCCGGTATTCTCTTTATATCAACAAATTTAAGACTGCATCTTCTAAAGAAATAAATATATTAAAATCATTTCTAATATAGTGCAATTGTAATCCTTGAGATTTTTTCCCAGCCCATTTTGAAATCGTTTAATATGCATTTTGCTGCATAGATTAGATGTTGCTCTTTAAGTTAAAAAGACAACAAAAATAACACCAAATCTGTCCAAAACCCAACTTCCAGCTAAACTACCATTTTGTCCACAGCCTCATTGATCATTTCCTGCTACTCCACATCAAAATGTGAAATACAAACCTACACATTAATGAAGCTCTCTTCTGCCTCCCATCACTGATGAACATGTAACTCAATAAACCTTGGCCAGTAACCTTTAAGTAAAAGGCTATTTTTTGCCGATATCCAAACATTGTCAGACGGCTTCCTCATGCTTGAGTTACATCTCCGAGGGGGTGAACAAAAGCAACTTTAGTGGCTGCGGAAAGACACTCGTAATGTGAGGGGGGAGAGGGTCGGTCACATACGGAGCCGTGCGGATCACGTTCCTCCGGCCCATTGATTTCTGATCTTTTGACATTATTTAGATGCTTTTTATTTTCTTGCCCGTCTTTTATTCCATGTCATAAAAGACAGAAATGTCCAAACAAGTAATGTTGGGAATATCTACTATCTGTCAAAGGAGCAGGCTTTTCCCGGCATTAAAGCGGCCAAATGCTCTGACGCAGTGCCGAGAACCGGCGGGATGAAAATATCACTCTTTATACTGGAGGCTAATCAGATTTCGGATGCCGTTTGCCTTGTAGCTAAAGGGAGCTGGAACCATGTGGAGCAATAGAGCTGTAACCAATACACTCCTAGTTCATCGCCATCCTGACCTCAAGACAAATGGCCTGCGCTTTTTTTCCCCCCTCACATTTGATCTACATGGTATATACAGCCAAGAAAAATGGGTCACAAAGTCCAAGTCTAAATTTATACTAAACGTAATTTTTACCCTAATTTCTATTCTAAACAGTCATGGCTGAATGCAGAGAAAGACGAGGAGATGCATCTGTAATTCGGCTGTCAGCTGAATGTTGAACACACAGTAGTGATCAGTTCCATTAAGCGGGGATTTGATCATCTCCCCCGTGCGCTTTCATAGCCCGGCTTTAGATTAGATCACTGTGAAAATGGTCAAATGGTGTGTTTATCTCTCTGTAATTATTTTGATGCAGATGACAGAGATTGGTTGTTTGCATGTGGCTTGATGAGTGTGCACAGTGTGGGCCAAGACATGCACGCACATGCACGCACATGCGAATGCACAGGCATACACACATGTTGATGTGGATAGAGCTGAATGGTTCCTCTAAACGCCATTAACCCATTAGATAGTTTCAATAAAGACCTGAAAATAATGTTTTATGTGCAGAAAACTAGTCAGAGCACAGTGCACATGCAATTACTGCGCCATAATCCTTAAATTATGACTAATACTAATGTTCTTGTTGGGTGACACAAATGGACTTTCAATGAGATTGAGAGAGAAAACCCCAGGTAACAATGGCACGGGTTCAGCTAAGCTTACACATACAACCAATGAAGGCAAAAATCTCTATACACATCCTCTTGTACTTTAATGATAAAAATAAAAATATTTAGATCTCCCCCTATTGATCAAAATCTGTGACTTTGTTCAAATTCCAGGGCAGGTTATGTGCTTCCGAAGACATTTCTCTTGCATAATAAACTGCAATCACTGTAGCAACTATATACATTATTAATAGTTATCTATGGCAATGGGTCTTTTGACATGGATTTGATGAAGCTTCAACAAAATCTGAAAATTTTGGAATCAGGAATTATGTTAAGTAAAGTGTAAACGCTGCTACTGGAAGTAATTTGCAGAACAACTCACATGGCATTCATTTAGCCACTGAATGAACTGACCTCTATTATGTGAAGGAGATGTCTCTCTTTTTCCAGCTGCTGTTGCACTCAGGATGCCCCTCAACCATGTGATGACCTTGAATGAAATTGTCTTAATCCTGAGGGGTAACTTTGAGAACTACTGCATACTGTTGCCCTTCCAGAGCTGATAGTATATTTAGCGTTATACGAGATTGTCTGTGTGATGGATCCTTTCTCTCTGCTCGTCCCCCTGTTCTCAATAATCACCTCTATTTTCACTTCACTCGAGTTAGGCTGTGTCACTAGATTACAGCCCCTTCGTATCTACCTTTCCAATTACATTTAAGAGTTTTGGATGGACAAATTTGTGCTTTCATGTCCCGTGTTAGCAGATGAGTCGCTGCTTCTGGCCATGAAAGAAGAGTTTTTAATGAGCTGAGGTGAGGTTAATTGGTTCGCTAAGATCCTCTGAGTCATGTGCCTCTATATGAAATTAAGTCCATTTCCAGGAGTTTTCCCCCGGACGTGTTTAATAACAAACACTTCAGCCCAATTTCCCACCGAGAGCAGAGAGGGGGGACAGGAAAACTGGAATTTGAGAAGGGGGGTTGGGGGGGTTTGGTTGTTTATGCTTGTTTTACTTGCCTTCTCAGCCCCACACTGTAAACGCAATCTGTTTGTGTTTCTTCAAAGACCAATGGTGTAATGTCAGCTCCCATTCAGAATCCCCATGAATGTCCTTATAACTGAAAATACAGCGGTGTCTTACGCAGATACCTGAAAGCTAATTACCAGCCAAATGTGTATTTGTTCATAATAGGACAATGAGACTGCATGAAGCTTTTGCTTTTGTTTTCATTTTTCCAACAATAAGGGTAAATTTGCAGCAGTTGGCCGATCACAGATATTATGATTGCGACACTATTCACAATTAGTGGGAATGGTTTTTTTTTTTTTTTTAAATCACAATTTTCATTTTCACTGAAAAGCTATTACAATCCTGATGATGTGACATTTGTTGGTACCAAACAAACATGTTTTCTTACATCTGGAGAACAAGATTTGTAGGCCAGGGCATCTCTGCAGCACTACGCTACTTCATTATAATGCTGCTTGGTCACACATTTTACCTTTATCAGAAAATTGCAGCTTCTGCGATTTGGATATTGCACTACTGCGGTTGATTCAATGCAAGGGTACCGCTGCAAACACACCACGATACACTAATCCTCCGCAAATGACTGGGCCTTTCACTTGCTATTAGGAACTACATGATGTGAATCTGCCCAGACTAAAAGACCTTGTAATCAACACTGGTGCAAATGTGTTAAGTTCAACGTCTCACTGAGGGGGGTTCAATGGTCCTGACAGTGTAATTACGGGTTGCCACCGCAATGCAGCGGCCAGAGCACTCAACACTAATTCAATCCATCTTCATTTCCAAGAGCAACGCCCCTACCATTGATGGATAGTTATCATTAGAGAGTGACAAAGCACTGAAACAACTGAGGCATGAGCGGCAAAGTGTGTATGTATGTGCGTGAACACTGGTTGTAAAGTCATGGAGCAGGAGGATGTGTCCCCTCAGATACACACTATTGCCTGAGATGGCAGTATTATATATTACTACAGGGATGAATAGGGAGGGATGGAATGGGGAAGGAACATTGGGTCAGGGAGCGTCCTTCACGTACACACAGACAAATAAATACATAGAATACCCACATCGAGTGTGTGTGTACGTGTTCACATACACGCACAAACAGTTTGGCTCACTGTGACCCCGACACACAGAGAGGCTATGGCTCAACTCACCAGCCTTTTATAGCATGCTGCTCAGACTGCTGACAGACAGACACACACACACACACAAACAGACAGACACGCTCTGATACACACACTCGTACAGGTCTGGGCACCGTCTGCAGCCAAACACTAAACCACAGGCTGTGATTGAGGCTGACTGGTCTGCTCCTCTATATTTTCAGTCTATATATTCAGTCCACTCTGGGCTGTATATCTTAATTATGTGCTCTGCCTCTTTTCCTAAAAGAAAGGGTGACAGAGTCTGTTAGTCCGGCACTGGAGCAGCAGCAGGCCACTGAAATGAGGCCCTTCCGGTCTTTATGGGGCCTCCAGCTCAGCCAGTGAATCATTACATGGCTTTTAAGCTCTGGACAAAAACACCATGGATGCGTCTTTCCCCGTGTCTTTCCTGGCATAACGTGCTTGCAGGGTTTTTCCCGCATAGAGGAATTGTTGGCGTCCCCCAAAGATGTTTTAGCCAGCGCCAAAGGAAAGTCACCAGCACCAAAATGATACGAATTGAGAATAACAATAGGAATTAAAATCCTTTCGGAATGTGTTTAATAGCAATTTATCAAAAAGCTGCTGAACAAGCAGACCTTAAAACTTAAATACGAGGTCTTTGACGTCAACTCCGCTCTCATCCACAGCCGCTATGTATTAAACTTGTGGCTGGCTCTGGATAAGCTGCATTGTTTTGACTGGGCCTGAGTGCTTCGCTGTGAAGCTGGCGCTAATGGGAAATGAGACTTCCTGTGATTTCTCATAAAATAAAATAAATGTAGCGACCAGGTTACATCGCTGTCTCCGTCTCTCTCTTCTGTGGGTTTATTTGTGCCTTAGAAATTTAACCGCCATGAAACAATCAGAAAATGTTTCTCTGAGTCACTGCTTTGTTCTCGTTAACGCTGCTCCCTCTCTTCATTCACTCTCTAGCTCACTCCACCACAGCTGCTCTCTCTCTCTCTCTCTACATGGGGCCAATTTTGAATCATGTTTTCAAACAGCAACCGACAAATCTTACTCATTTCGCCTTTAAAAGACTAACTCAAATAATCCTATGAATCACTATTCAAAGTTAGGATTTTGTTTGAGGATATTCTTTTTTTAGGGTGATGACATCGTAAAATATGACGATAGACATTCAAAGATTCAAATTGAAAACCTTTATAGAAGCTTCCAATGTAAAACTATTACATTTGGTACAACCCTACAGTTTTGTTTAACAAATGGTCTAAAATAACAGATAAAATGCATAGATATCTGTCAAATAAGGTAACAGACTCATACTTTATTGTATGCAGACGAATCATGCTTACTGCCATGCATAGTCACCCCCAAAAGGATCATTCTGAGCAAGGAAAAACCCTGGCTTGGATGTTGCACACAATAGAATTCATCCTGTTTGTGGCATTTTTTGTATCAAGCTGTATGCCTCAAAACAAACTGGAACTCCAAAACTTTTCGGGAAGACTAACAGACTGTGAAAGGCTGTAATAGGTAAATAGCTCAAAGGGTAGAAGGGGGAACAAATGGCCAGAAGAATTTTAGCACAGTGCTGTGCTCAATGTGATTATCTCTCGTTTTTCCTTGCGGGTCGCAGCTTTAGGGGTCACTACCGTCTCATACTCTCCGTGTCACACACACACAGGTTAGGCTTTGCCATTTCAATGACTCAATCGCATCTGGAGCTCTCCATCGATTGTGCTCAATGACCCAGCAAAGGCCCATGTGGCGAGTGCCTGCCCCACCTCTCTGAATTAGACCACGTTCGAATGGGAGCAAGTATCATGGCTGCCCCTGTGCCATAACCAGGAGGTGGTGCTACTGGGATGTAGAGCACTACTTCATCTTTTGCTTATACCGCTGAAAAGCAGGCGGGGATTTGTTTGATAGGGGTTTTTCATAATAGTGGGGATTTAAAAGGCTTTTCTGACACCTGGAGTTGTAGACACTTCCTCAAATACACACACATAGTCTGTTTTACTGTCGGTGCCGATTTAGCGGCACAGAACGCTGAGAGATTCACAGCCAGGTGATGCTGCCTGCTTGAATGCATAAGAATCTAAATCTAAGATTCTCAGACTTGTGAGCTCTTGTTCAGTTGGCACACTGTGAGGAATGAATGGTTTGCAACATCCCTCCAACATTTCTTGCACATACACCCATGCAATTAAATTTGATGCTTACTCGTGCACATTCCCTACTGTGCTATTATACACTCACATATGCTGTACATTTATACAACAGCTTTGGCGATTTGTACACATACATGCAGGCATGAGCACATAGACCAATGTGCTGCCGTAGACTGGCTGGCCTGCTTGCCGACCCCGCAGTTTGTTTAGCAACACTCCTTTTGACGACGCCCGAAGGGTGCAATTAAGCCCAATTAGAGCCTGTCAGTTTTATTAAGAGGCACAGACTGGCCAGGCTCGGGGGCAGTGAGGGGTAGAGGAGGGAGGAGGAAGAGCATAGGAAAGAGGAGGAGAGTCTGCAGCACCATGCAACTGCTACTCTTGAGAAACTAGGCAGGCAAGCACCACTGAGAGGAAAGTGGTGTAAATATACTGTATGCCAACTAAACAGATACTAAACAGAAATGACAGCTGTGACAGACAAAATTACTAACTGGTGTTACCAGTGTTGGACTTCGAAACAAAGATTTGCCAAGAGCCTGATCAAGTCTTCATAACCAGGTCAGGTTCTGCAGGTAACCTGAGGTGCTCTCAGTTCAAATACATAGAGATTACCTTTATGATGCCACATAAAAGCTACTTAAAAGTACAGTTTTGTGATCAGAGAACCTGATGGGATCAATGGATGACAAAACCAACTAGTCTATAAATACTCACTGGCTACAGTGAATGCAGACATGTGTGTATGCAGATGTCACAAAGCATTTTCGGAAGGGGGATAGGGGGTGGTGGCTGTGTCGTTATGTGAGCCTGCCCTGATATATTAGTATGGTTGTGAATAGAGCAATACAGCTGGCTTTGAACAAAAACTGCAGCATCTCTTTCATCACCAAATCAAAAAAAAAAAAAAACGCAAATGAATGTATCATTCCCTCACAATTCCTTTTCCGTCGACCCCTCAACAGAGATGTTTACAGATAGCTATCATTCCCCCTCTTTTTCACATTTGCGCTTGGACATGTTTCAAAAGACCGGGCCTTTTCATCTCCCCTCTCGCTGTGAGGAAATTTGCTCCTTAATGGCTTTCAAAACAGGAAGCACAGACAATAAAAAAAAGGAGAAGTGAGAAAAACGCTTCGCTCCCCAGTCCCCCCCTTTAGTCGACACATCCTTTGCGGAGTGTTGCAGCACACTGCTGCTGTGCCAAGGTGCCAACTGTGCCAGTCACACTGACCTCCATCTGCAGGCAACTTGATACCATCTCTCCAACTGCCGCGTACTCCCACTGAATGGGTTCGCTCAGTCACAGTGAAGTCTGAATGCCATTCAAGGCTCAGGCTTGGAATTGTGTTTCGAGTTTGTGTGCTATTGTATTCTTTGTTCACAGCTGCTGTGTAAAAAAATCCTTTATCACTAAACTGAATACTAAAAGGGTTGTATTGGAGGAATGCACACAGGAATACATTACTGCCAATGTGCAAATCATTCCACTATCAGGCAAATTAGAGCTGATTTTTCACAAGTCTTTATCAATGACCCTCACAAGAGTAGAGGTTGAACTGCTACGGACCAGCTCAAATTACTACTTAGGATGGTCTCTTGCCAAGTACTAGGCTTACTATTTTAATAGTATATGTAGGTGTCTGTTTACTCATGTTGTATTCATAATTCCGCCTCCTGCAGGGCATCCGTGTCCACTGAGTGCCCTTGAACATGCCATGAGTAGTCTTTCTGCGCCTCAACTAAAAAGAGACCTGAAAGACAGCTACACACGCTTCCGCACAGTTGGATAAAACAAACCTTAACCACACAACTCAACCTCACCAAAGAACTTGCTTTTTTCAAAAGATGTTCAGAAGAGTGTTTTTTTTCTCTCTCTCCTCGTCTTTGCTTTTTTGTCTCCCTGGGTAAAACAAATGCCTCATTTTTCAGGAAAAAATAAAAAATAAAATCTTTACTCCCTCCTCTCCCTCCCATTGTGCCATTTCCGTGTATGGAAGTGTTCCCTCCCATTGATTTTCTCCCAGCCAGGGCCCTACCCAACACGAGCAGCTTCCTTGCTGGTGTCATCTCCTTGTGCCTTTCTCCTTTTAACTGTGTTTTACTCTTGTGGCATAATGTACAACTGCTCCCCACCTGACGGTGGGGAGGAGGTGAATGGGGTGGGAAACTGATACAAGCGCTCAAAAGTTTCGGCTATTGATTTCTTTTTGATGCAGATGGGGAAAAAAGACAACTGTTCAAAGCTACGGAGAGCCTTTTTGATCACCACTACATTTGAGCCATTTGGTTGTTGGTAGTAAGGCACAAGGATTGTGCGTGTTTGTCTTTACATGTTACATTGCTTTGATATGCATTGTGTTATGTTTCTGCCTCGGACTCTGTGCGGTCAGAAGGCGTATTAAACGTAGTGACCAACATGCACTCTTGTTAAGGCTTGCCGATGTGCTCACATCATTAATGCGCGCCATCGCCTGGAGAAAGTGTCAATTCCGATGGAGAATGAAAGTGAGCGGGCCTGCAGCTCCATCTCATAAAAACACAAAAAAAATAAAATACTGCAGGCTTGTGAGAAAATACAAAGATGGGCAGGACTACTCAAGGGAGTTGCCAGGTTTACAGAGCCATGGAAAAGAAAACTGAAATGTGCAGCACAACTAATGAGGGAACAGTTGAGAAAAAGAGTGATATGTGTCGAGAATATTTCTGACATCCATATACTTAAGACAGGATACTGAAATCAAAGGCACCAGAGAGCCATGTGCAGAGATGCAGAGATGGAGGGGGAAGCTAGCAGGAGTATTTTCCAGCCACTGCAGCTTCTCATCCAGAGCTCCCTGCTCTGCCGGGCCGCTGTGATGAGTGCCTGCGTCCACTGGGGGCTACAATTAGCCCATCAAACTCATTCCAGCCGGGAATCCACACCGCCTCTCCAATCCCCCTTTCTGGCTCTGCGAAACCTGGGCTCCTCCAAAGAGACAGGCAACTTGTAAGACTAGGGGAGGTAGCCTTTGATGTGCCAGGTTCTGCCGAGGCCTCCCTTTTTGTTCATATCAAGGCTGAGGAGATAGAACAATTAAAATGGCGGAAGAGGCAGGCTGACACTGCAGTATGCACTTGTGCAGCTCGTGTGGCATGTGCTCGCCTGTGCTCCCAGGACCTGGCCCGTACAGGTAAGGGGTGCATATCAGTATTAGAGCAGAAATCAGTTCCCCATTGACCGGTGAAGCAATAAGAAGTCACATACCAGTTGAGAGACGTTCTTTATGCCAGTGCTATAAATCTGTCTTGTGGCTTCTGATTGGCTGGCCCTGTTTCTGTCTGTATCTGTCAGTTAAGAGCTTAAGCAGCAACACTTTCTTGTTTTCAAACACTTTATTGTCAAATAATTTGTCTTCTATTAATCAGTTAGTAAATGTAAAACTAATCAACAATTTTAATTATCCATTGATTGTTTTAGCAATTCGTCGAGCAAAAAAACTCTTTTTTTTTGCATCTCCAATGTAAGAAATTGCTTTCTATTTTATATTATTTCAAATTATATACCTTTGAGTTTTGGACACTTGGCTGGACAACAACATCAGGGACTCAGGAATCAGGAATTTGAAGATGCAATGGGAATTTGTGATGAGCATTTTTCCTCATTTGTCTGGCATGACCATAATCAATATTTGCACTTCTAATTATTACCAAAATAATCATGACCCCAGCAATAAAGAGAGTTTTTGAGCTATGGATTTTATGTGTAGTATATTTCTGGGTTTCAACAACATGAATGTATTATATGGAAATGAGGATACACGTCTAACCTATTTCTTATAAACAATATATGTAAAAAACAAAACAAAACATATACATCTTTAACAGTCTTTTGAAGTCTCCCCTGACCTCGCCTGCGTCTCAAGAGATCCCATGTTGTGTCCAGACCCCAAGATGAACAGACTCTGGGCCAGCAGTTCAGATGGGCTGCTGTGTTACGTTGTGTAAGACACAGCTCCACTTCTGTCTCTGTTCCAGTGGGGCTCGGTGGCAGACAGCCAGGTAATTACACAGCACTGACTACCAGCCAGGAGAGAAAGGCCCACTACCACACACACATACACCAAAACACTTATTTGCAAGTATAGAGATCATACAACCCCACCTGCACACACACGATATCATTCTCCCATTCTCTCCTCACACACACACACACACACATACATACACACACACACACACACACACACAGACTACATTATGTCAAGGAGAATTACAATGACTCCAACCTGACCCGGCTTCGCAGCTGCTTTGCCTCTGGCGTGAGTGTTCCTGAATTTACTGTTTGAGGTAAAAGACTGTCCACAGTTTAAACAGGTGTGTACTTATGCAGATGTGCAGCTCAAGCATGTGGTTTGCATTAGTTGCTGCAGTGGAGCCATAGTAAGCGTTCGCTGGAGCAGGAGTCAAGCCCAACATGTCATTTGGAGTTTGTGATCTATTCACCTTTAGTTCCCTGAGTTCAGGAAGTGGATATTTCCAAAAAATTCCCAAAAGGTACATGAATGATTAAACTACTCGGAGGAACCGTATGTAGATTTAACCTCTTACAAAATTTTGAATTGTGAGTGTTATTGATCACAGATGACGTCCGGCACAGAAATTATAGGTGTTGTTGTAGGGTCCCTTATATACGCTTGCATATTCAAGAGCTCTGCTCATCAACCAAAGAACAAGGAATAAAATGTACCTTTCGTGACTTTTTAACATCTGTCCAGTGACTACAGATGAAATATAACCTATTTCCTAACTCTGGCGCATTTACAGCAATGTTTATTGCCGTTATAAAAATACCACGTGCAGCATTTACCCAGGTTTCTACCGCTGTCACATCACATTTAAACATGTTTTATCAGCGCTGTTTAATTAATTTGCTTTAGTCCTCATGCTTGAACTTGAGGGTGCACAAAGGTCCTAGTATGACATCATTATTTCTTAAAGCCAGCTTAAGACATCCAAACACAATGGTGCATAACAGAGTCATGACTAACTCTGCCACATAGTCTGAAGACTGAATGTCACTTCAAACAGCAGATATTTTAAATTATCTTCAGGACAGATTCCATCAGTTTCTGTTATTCACTTCACTAATCCCAACAGGTTTACCACTTGCTTTGAGTTAGTAGACTGTAAAATAAAAACATCAAGAGAACAATGATAATTCATTATGGTAATGTGATTATTTCCATTATCATGAGCACATTAACATTTCAAAACCTTCGAATTAAGTTGTACAGTGAATGAATCTATGGCTGGGATACAGCAACAACATAAGTTAGCCATTTTATTCTGACATTACAAAAGCAAGTGAGTTGGCATAAAGGCAAGTAAATTGCACCAACAAAACAAAAGGGAAGTCATGCTTCAAGAAGGCAGGAGGTATTCTCTGTCCCTTGTTGGTTATTCCAGACTTTTTCCAAAGAAAGAATCTTATTTTTAAAAAATGCCATAGATTCCAGTAAATGCCAGTGAGAATCAAGCGAGCTATTCATGCTGCCAGTTGATTTAGGCACGCCTCGCTACACACCAATCAGCCCGGCCCCGGCCTCGCCAGCCACTCACTTGTCTGCCATTCCAACACAAGATGGAGACAGTGCCAAAAGTTCCAATTAAAATATCCATTTGTGATGTCTGTGCAGAAAAAAATAAAATAAAATAAACAAAAAACAAGTACCAGGCTTTTTCGATAGCGTAGGAGAAAATACAACAAAAGCTGCCAAAATTCTGTGGACAAGCCACATACTTAAGAGTTTTCTGTCTACACAAACTAAATAAGTATGAAGAGTGTGTATGTAGGCAGAATGTGTGTGCGCGAGAAAGAGAGACAGAGCGTGTGTGTGCATGGGAGTGGGAGCGTCTTGTTATGGAGGAACAGAGCATGTTGCAGATAAGAGGGCGACGCTGTTCAAAGAAAAAGGCAGGCCGGTAAAGTGCGCGCCGATTCGACATCATCGCCTTACTGTCCCTTAATGAGCCTGGAGAGGAAGTCTGGTGTCCATAGAATCCGCTCCTGTCTCGCTCCAATCACGCTGCTGGGCTTTTTATTCAAATCTCACACACAACTGTCACACAGCCAGTCTGGCCGCGCTGTTTATCTTACTCCAGGAGGATGTTAACAAGACAAATGAATGAATAAATACACAAATAATGCGTTTAGGTAATGTTAATAATGTATGAAATGGAAGCTGCTTTTTGACAGTAGAGCTGCACTAAGGATTCTTCCCAACTTTGGTGACAGGCTTGTTTATTCTTTTCCCATCATGCAATTCTCTGCATCTCTTGCAGGCGATGTTTGGCCAGTGCTGGGCGTCTATAGCACATCTCGCTGATGAGAAAAAGTGGTCGGACACATTAGTTTAGACTTCTCTCCTATGAAAAACAGCTCATATACCGTCAGGATTGAGCCATCTCTCCCTTCATCCAAAACCTCTAGTATGATGAGCCTCCTTAATCTCATGGAATCCAAGTCTCCTTTTCACCCCATCACACTTCCCTCCTGCTATTACATGACTGATTTCAGTGACGTTTTAACAGGCCATTCAATTAGGGTACATTTTTTTTTGAAAGGCTGGATACCTAAATACAAAAGCGTGTGCACACCTGCACAGGTATGCGAGAGCAGTCAAATCGCAGCGTCACCTGCCTCAAAGATATGTCCCAAACTTCGAGGACTATTAGAAAAAACAAAACAAAAACAAAGCTAATAAAAAAAACTGGAGTGGAGTGAAAATCCTCAAAGAAACTGACTTGGTAGGAAAATAAGTCTCACATCAAATTCCTTCTCTGGGCCGAGACAAAAGCAGGGCCTGGCACTCAAGCACCGTCGACTACACAGACTTGGAAGACGGAGAAGAAGAAAAAATAACAACACGCACATCAAAACCAGAGCCAAACAAATCCAAGAAAAGTTCAGATAGGTCTTCAGTGGAACTGCCAAGAGGAACAAAATCAAATAAATTGGGGGGTTAGTCTCGTTCAGGCTGGCCCAACAAACCTGAAAACACTGTTTAGAATATATGGAGGAAGGTGACAGAGGACGTTGCTAAATGACTCAGAAAGAAGATACCCAGTGTTTACCCTAGCAAACTCCAAAAGAAAAGCCCCTCTCCTGTTATAACGTGAGTGGGAACAGAAAACTGAATTCAAGGCAGCTTAAGTGCTCTCTGGAATCACTCAGCATTCCACTGTCTTCAACACACACACACACACACACACACACTTCAATTTTGACTGTGACAGTGTATTCATCCATAACTGTAAATTGTTCTTTGGGGAATTTGGCGGGGCTTCATATTCTCCCCATCTTTCCCTACTCTAGTCCCCTTCTTCTCTCTCTTTCCACAAAGCTGTCTCCATCACTCTCAATCACAAGCTGCTTTGTACATATGTATACAACAGACAGTCACCATAGCAATTGTGGGATTGCTAAGTCATTACAAAACTAGAGAGATTCATGAGGTCACATAGAGATCTTGAGCTTATAATTAAGGACGCACCAATATCTTGTTTAGTGCATCCTTATAACGCCTTTTCTAGTTTGATTATTCATCGCTGTTATGATGATTGATTGCTTTTCTCAAATCTTTTAGGTACACGTGGCTCCTATACTAATGTTTTAATTTAGCTTAGCACTGCCCTGGTATCCCACAAGTTATGGGTAACAGCCCTGGTAAAGGGTATAAACATTTAGGCTTCAAGTGTCAAAGTATCTGAGCGTCAAACCTTTCCCAGTGCTACTGATCTCAGTCCTGCTCACTGATAGTAGTAAAATAGGAAGTGCTACTGTATTGTGAACCCAGGTCACCAGTTATCCTAAAGACTGGCTGCCATGAACATTACCTTTGTCCAAGTCCCTGATATTGAACCGTGACTCAAACAAGACACCCCATGCACTGCTTACAGACTGAAAGATCAGACAAAAAGCTACCCCTCAACTTCTCAGTTAACTGACAGCTTTCTACATATAGAGAAAGCCTGACTTTTCTTTGTTGTGATTGTTCGGCTCAAATACACACACACACACAAAAAAAAGCGCGCTCCTCTAAAAAGCGAAACTTTTTTCAACTTCAGAAAGGCTGTCAGTTCGAATGAAGCACAGTATTGAAAACACACCCTCCCCAGTTATATATTTTCAACTCACTTTTTTGACTAAACAAATGGCGGTGATTTCACGGTGCTCATGTACCTACAGAACACGCATGCTAAAATGCCTGTGCATGTGTCTGTGTCATAACACTCTAGAGCCCAAAACTACTCTAAATTCTGTAGGCCACCCCAGGGATATTCACTTAATCACTTCACCCTGTTCTCAAAAGTTCACTTCCAAACTTCCTGGAAAAAGGAGCAGACATTTCTGAGGAATAACAAAGAGGGTTAGTGAGAGTAATAACATTCTGTTTAATCCCACACAATTCTGCCTCGTACCAGAGTGAGAACAGCAAGCCAAGGGGGACTTGCAGCAAAAACAAATCAACGCTCCTGCAGATGGATGTGTGTTAGTAACACATAACAACTGAATCAAGTGTCAGGAGTTTATCTATAGCAAAAATACCACAAATTACTTAAATTATGCTTCACTGAGCAGAGGCCTAAGTTGAAAGAATAACACAAAAAATGTCAGCTGAGACAAGGTGTACTTTGAGTAAAAAAAGTTGTCATTTAACAATGTTTCTCCTTTTCCTCTGCTACCCTCCTGCCCCCTTCTTCTTTTTCTATGTAGTTCCCCTCCTCTTTGTGGCTCAGACCTCAGCCCCTTCCATACTGCTGCTGGGGAGACGAAAAAAACGAGGTCACGGATCGCCTTACTACAGCCTGCCTCCGTATGGTCACAGGCCCCCTCCCTCCACACCTTCCCCTACCAGCACCTCTCACTCAAAATCTCATTCCATCACTGTGGCCAAATCCGCCTCATCCATTCTCCCTCCTCCCCCTGTTTCATTTCTTCCCTCCCCTCTTCTCCACTCCCACCCTTCCTGTGCCCTCAGCCCAGTGCTAATTGGTAAATCTGTTGAACCATGCCAGCCCCAACAATGAGACACCTGGAGTTCTGTCAAAACAAGTTTCCCTGTGAAACGGCCTCCAGTGTTAATACAGTAGCGTAGAGGGCTGCTGAGTCTGTTGTCGCTCACAAGGCTGGCCACGGAACGGAGCAGCGGATCATGCTATCTGGGTAAATTTATCAAAGATGAGTGCACTCGACTGTCAGTCTGTTAGGAGTGGTTCATCATATATTAGATTAGTTATCAATATCACTTCTGAACCTTGATCCTTATTCTTTGTGCAAATGAACTATAACCAAATCATGATTCTTGCTCAGTATCCACTAAACGCAGGCCTGCAAGTCATGTCTGTGGGTTAAATGAGCTCATGCTGTTGTATGCAAACATATGAAAGTTATAACCTGGCCTGACCTAGCTCGGACTACCTGTCATCTAAAACTCAAGTCACACCTTAGACACAAGGATACTTCGGACACGCTGGTGTAGACAAAGGTGTGTTTGTAAGACACACATGCAGAAAGACAGGCACACCCAACAGTGATCCTGCCAGACCTTGTCAAACAAGTTCTTGCAAAGGCACTTGTATAAGACAGGGAGGGGAAGCAGGCAGCAAGTTGACATGGGGAATGTTTTTTATTTTGTTGCTTCTTTAAAAAAAAAATCATAGTAGACTACATCGTCATATTAATGGATTTTTGTACAATCAAGCATGATTTATCTTCTTTCTTTTTTTTTTTTTGAAGGTCTCATGTTATTTACTGGCAACAAAGGCCCCACAGAGTGTACAAAATCAACAGGCAATTGATTAGTCAAACAATTCAAGTAGGCAATCCACAAAGCCAATGGTCGCCTCAGAGGAGATTAATAAGTTATCCTTTGGGCTTCATAATGCAAGCATCTTCCCGGCTTCACAGACCCTAACCGAAGCAAACCAAAACATGGCTTACTGATGCCCTTAGCATGTGAGCTCTGCAGTAAAATAATAGTATTTTGAATTAGAGAAGGACATGTAGTGTTACAGCACTTTCAGGTTAGGCCATCTTTAATCCAAATCTTCAACCAGTGGACATAAACAGTGTGTGTTATTGCTCCATCTAGCTCTCGGACTTATATTCAGATCCAGATGCTGTTAATAAAGAGAACTCTCTTTAAAACAGCTTCTCAAAGAAATACAAGCAAAACAGAAGGACTCCCTTCTCCTGCTGGTGGATTGTAGGCTAATTCAAACCAAATACATCCACAATGACTCCCAAAGCTTCAAGGATGTTGTCATTAAACCATAACGGTCCAGAGACCGGTTAGGCATAATCCAAATAAAGAAGGCAAATAGGATCCTTAGCACACAGAAATTAGTTATAAGACAAACAATGCTGAACAAGAAAACACCTTGACTACCCCATGAAGCTGGATAGTCTCTGTTTAGTGTTTTAAATTTTAAGTAAGCACTTTGGTCAAGTGTATGAGGCACGTACCATCCATAATATCCCTCCTCCACAAGTATCCCATCACCTGGATTGGCATTTTAGACATTAAAAACCACACCAGCAACATAGCAGCAGCACTGAATTATTGCACAAATCACAACACAGCACGATTATCAGCATCATCACCAGGATTTAGGTTTTTCATTCATTATTTTTGTTTTAAATCATCAATTATCAGTTGTTAATTTGCGTGTGGAATCAACCAAATAAATCCAACAAGATATTTTTGGAATTCAAAGGTCTCTCACCAAATGAAATTGGTGAAGGCTCAGATCTGACTGTCCGGGGAATTCCCAGCAGAAGGGCCCCTGAAAGGCAAAGATGGACGTTCCCAAGTCACACAATTATATCAGCTCTCCATCTCTTCTTCGTTCTCTCTCTCACACACACACACATACACATCTGCACACAATCCCAGCTGACCAGGTTTTATGCAAAAGCAAGTGTTCTCCCTGGAAATAATGCATCCCCTGGCTTTTTAGTTATTTAAACTACTACCTCATCTCTGCTGGCTCAGCTTTCTCTTGGGTGCATGTTCGGCCCCATTATTACTAATTTTACACAGAGAGAATCGGAGAACACTGGCTCTGCACTGGTTACGTGGCTGTTGGTACTGGCTGGCTGGTTGTTAAAACAATATTTTACTTTGGTAGAACATTTTATCTCCTCAGCATCTACACTTTCACAGACGTTCAGGAGCAGTCAGCTGGTCTGGGGATCCGCTGTCACCACCACATTTTGTTTAGTTTTCAAGCTTTAAATATCTATAACTGCAAACAGATAGCGTTAACCGGCACAGAGGAGTAAATAATATCACCTGATTGTCTGAGTCATTATAAAGTAAGTTTATAATGAAAATAGGAAAGTGTGCTGACTATGGGTCCCCAGAGCAGTCATTTCTGATATTTTTTTTATCACTTCAATTGTGAACTGCCTAGTCTTACTAGCTGTTCAAATATAAGTTCCTTTAAAGGAGGAGGCATTCAGAGGTTAACCTGGCACATTAGTATCTACTGCCCCTAAGAGCAAAAATTCAGATCTCACATCTCTCTGACAGGTATCAGGAGATGATAGAGGACAGGAAAGGAAGAAAGAGGAAGAAAATAGGGAAAGGGAGTTATTGATTTCCTAAGGAAGAAAGGAGATGCTACTAGAAGTCTTCGGAACATGCAGAGAAAAGCAACAGGGCTTTTAGTTTACTGAAGGGCTCCAGTACCTAAAAGCTACTGTTCAGGTCGCTTTCTCTGCACCAAGATCACTGGGTTCTATTTGTACTTGTGCTTGACCCGGGGCCAGCTAGATAACTTTTCATAACAGCTAGAGAGTGAAAACTGTGGTTATTGATGAAACACACACACACACACTTACAGATATAAATATGTGTTATCCTTTTAAATGTGTATGTCCAACATAGAGTCACACATTCACTGGGGTGGCTTAAGTTCACAGGGGTTACATAACGGTCAAATACCACTGCATAGACAAAAAGACGACAATGGCCTTCGAGCTATTCACACACACAGAAACACACAAAGACAATACAATCAGATGTTGTAATGGTAAAGCTCCCTAACAATGTTCTTCGCACATTCACAATATACACAAATAATTTGCAAAATTTGAGATTTGAATTCTGGTCAGTTGGCCCATACCGTTAGCATAGTAATTAAACCTAAAGGGCAATTTAACAGGTACCTTTACTTTAAAATGTTTAAGTATTCTGTTAAGTCCATAAAGGAGCGAGACAACTCTTCAGTCATTGTTGTGGTGTTGCTGCTGACAAAGCCAACACTGAGTGGATTGTCTGTGGGAACAAGCGGCCATCCAGACTGCTGGACAGATACAATGACTGAGGTGCTCTCATTTTCATTGTCACAGTTCCCGGGCCTGACGCCATGTCTCGACGGCCTCAGATTTTTGGCCTGAGCTGATGATGTAAGCGTGACCCCTTGAACAAACGTCTTGTCTGGAAGATACACTGAGAGACAGCTGACAGGCACAATGGTCTCTATCTGAGGTCTGGATCACTTGCCAAAAAGAACTGGGCGATATGGATAAAATCTTCAATATAGACATTTAAGATTTTCATATTAATATGTAATATATAATCATGATACATTTTCTGGAAATGTCTGTTGTATTGCCCATTCCTGCGTGCCAAGATCATTTTGGGACTCTGAATCCAAAAGTGACAATAAATAAATGTCTGAGATATGAGCTTCTCTTGCAGGGTTAAGGGTGGATGGAGGGGTTCATGCACAGAAAGAAGACAAAACGCGGGGGAGTGAGGTTATTTGGAAAAAGACTTAAAATGCAGAGGGAACGAGCGGTTTAAGGTCGGCATAAGTCAGTATAGAGAAAGCCTTCTAGATAAAGCCTATGGACAGTGTGTGGGTGGTGCCTGCTGACCATGGGGTCGCTCATTAACAGCTGAGGAGGCCAGGCATCCCAGAGTCCTGGGCAATTGTCTGGCTAGCCCAGGTGCATGGCCCATTCAGACCACAGGAAGCCCCCTTTATCCCCATTCCTTCAAAATGGACAGAGAAGCAGGCAAGGAGGGTGAATGTGATCCTGGCTCTGTCTTTTCGAACACAGACCTAGAGTAGCAGTCGCATGCCCATCCAGTCCCTTGGCCCATTGTTGGGATCCACAGAGTCATTGTGGCATGTGTTTTCTGAATGCTTGGCTAAGACGCAGTTCTGTTTTTTTTTATAATATCAAAAACATGTTAGCTCTTTTCACACAGCCTCCTTTCAGTACACATTCTTCAGAGGAACCAGTGAGACTGAATGGGAATAAAATAAGCATGTTCAGTAGTTCTAAAGGCTCAGGTGGGAGGTCTTGCAGGCCATAAAAATGGCCAGATTCCATCACTTCCTCCACACTAATTACCATGCACTTGGAGCAAGTGCCCTCCCTCTCTTCATCCCTGAGCCCATGCTTCACTACCTCTGACACACACACACACACACACACACACACACACACACACACACACACACACACACACACACACACACACACACACACACACACACACACACACACACACACACACACACCCCTCCCCCAC
>CM022492.1:15059811-15075202 GCA_011952105.1 Coreoperca whiteheadi
CACACACACACACACACACACACACACACACACACACACACACACACACACACACACACACACACACACACACACACACACACACACACACACACACACACACACACACACACACAGCGAGGCACAGTTGGGAAATGGTTAACACTCCAGCCGTCCCCTGCTGCCAGTGAAAGCCTACAAAACAATGGAGACATTGTTCAACCAGGGCTAGGCTCTAGACTCTTACGCTGTGTGTGCGTGTGTGTAAGTGTGTGTATGCACGTGAATGTCAGGAAAGTAGCTTCTGTGTGTGTGCTCTTAACATTTGCATGTTTCTGCCCCAATTCCCAGAATGGCAAATTGAGAAATGTATTCAATAAGAATGACTTATGTTTAAAATTCTTTTATATCTCATTCTAGAGGGGCTCTTTATCTAAAATTGAAAGTTTGATCCCATGACTGTGAGGTGAGATGAGATGGTTTGATACCTTTCAGCCAATTCATGTCATGACATTACCAACATGAGCCTGGACTCCTGCTAAGTCCTTTACTGCACCATTGTTGATGCTATTAACACATGTGTACTTGAAGTAGTGCATTTACAAATCAATCGGGTATGGTATGGTATGTTACTGGGTCAATAAAATTATCACTGCCAAAATAACAGAAGTGAGAAACTGGTAAAAAAAATAAATAAAATAACCCACACAACACTTCCTAAATTTGTCCAACAGCTTTAAACTACTTCCTGCGTCTAAGTATCCACAAAGACTCTACAATGTCAAATTAAAACATCACAATAAAAGGCAAGTTGACAAAGCAAGGACTGTTTATGATCTTTCCCTCAGGAGCTGTGTTTCTTGGAGTCTCTCCCTCAAAAAATACACATCAATAGGTGGTTAAATATTGAATAACTTTCAGCCAATAGCATAAAAGTTCAGCAGCGGCAGGTTTGGAGGCTGCCTGCGGGGTGGTCAGGCACTTCAAAAAGGTCCTGCGTGGCCTCCTTTGAGGGCATGGTAAACAGGGGCATACAGCGTGCCCTCAGACAGACCAGCCTGCGTGAGGTCACATCATCTTTTCTCGGCTGATCCTGCAAAATTCCACCTCGACTGAGCCTTCCAGCCACAAATGAGACCGTCTGTCTGCATCTCTGTCCCTGTCCATGTCTCCCCCATCCTTCTCCACAGCGACAACTTTCTAACAGGCTTTATCTGCAGCCATCTATATCTTTTCTCCTATCCATCACTATTGTTGTTTCAACTGTCTCAGGGTCACATAGGCTTCAGATCGCTGTTATCTAGCAGGCCAATCGACGGCTTCTTATCACTGCCAATGCAGCCTGCTAGCACTCCAGGCAGGGAGAGGTCAAGGTGCTTCAAATGTTTCTTCGCATTTGTAAACAAAAGGAAACTGCCATTTACAGCCCAATTGATTGATAAGGGGATCACGTACTTGAACATGCAGGCCTACATTTTAATAAAAAAATAACAAAATAAAATAAAAAATAAATTAAAAAAAGCTTGACTGATTGAGTGACACCAGTGGGAGTCTGTGTTGAGTTATCATTGGCATTCACGATGCTGTCCACAGTAATCTGTCTTTTCTATATGTACAAGAGCCAGTATGATGCAAACCAAGGAAACATTCACTCACACTTCCCGCTCAGTCAGAGGTGAATGGCTGGAGCAGGATGGTAGGAGCAGCAACAATACAAGCTGCATTTCACATTCAATTATATCACTTGTGCTAACGGCAAGTTGTGTGCCTATGCAGCAATGCTGCAATGCCTCTGATCTTACCAGCCTGTGTACTCTATCAAAAAGATCACACTGGGGCTGGGCAATGTGAGCACAAATATTACAATACACTGTGTTCTCTGATATTGATCAGTGTCAGTACTAATCACGATATGCATTTAGTAGTGCTCCCACTGCTCCATTCTGCTTTTGCTTCTGTTTTCTGCTTATAACTAAAGCACAAAGAAAGAAAGAAACCAGAAGGTTAATTTAAGTTTCAGACAGTTATTCATATTCAAATACAGCAGTTTATGGGTTTGTTTTTTTGACCACGCAAAGACGCCTGTAGAATTTGGACGAATCTCTTAACTTCATTCTTAGTTTTGGCTAAAATTGTCTAATAACCAAATCCAATCTGCTATTCCTTGGTCGAAAGCCTATCTGTGCTGGAAATTTTACAAGAATTGAATGGATAGCATAAAATAGTGTTTTTAACATAACCTCACAATGGAGCTAATACGTATACTGCAAACATTTAAACTTACTGTTCTCACAGAAGCACTGGCAATTTTATGTTACTGTTAAATCATTGTGCACAATTTAGGTTTACTTTAAACTGAGCTTCAGCTTCATCTGGCATGATATCACAAAATCGTACTTTCCGTATGCTCGGTGGAATGTTAATTTTGATAGCATGGGAAAGGTTTGTAGTAATTAATACGTGTTCAAAACACATTGTTGCTCAGTATTTTTTTTTATTACAGCCACTAAATTGTGTTGTTGTGAATGGGTCTATGCTTCAGAAATGTGCCAGCTTATTTTTCCCCATCTGACTGGTTGTCCATCTTTGTTGTTTCAAGTTTGCTTTCGCCCCACAGCCAGTTTCTGTTTTGAGTTGCTGGTGTTGCCTGTTTGTTCCAAGCCGGTAAGTGTTGCATGCTTCACCGTTTGTATTACAAATTTCTGTGTACATTGTGAAAGTAAGACGCTTACATTTATGTTTCCAAAAGTAAAATCCATAACTGTTTTGTTATAATTATAGATCAATTTAGCACCCAGCTATTAATTGAGCATTCTAATTGAAAATATATATATTAAATTATGTGTGTATATAATATGTGTTATTGTCACTAGTGCATTCTAAAAAGTTGGAGCTGCAACCATTAGACTTTACTCCTGTTCTCAAACTTCCTTCTAAAATGAATTTTACAGCAGGAGTTGAATGTGAGGTGGTAAGTATTTACAGCCATATTACTCATAGCAGGATAAAACCTCAAGTATTTACCTGCAGCTTTTGCTGCCTACGACCAGTTTAATGACTTCATAGGAGTTGGGACTCTTTTCTCAGCGTCTCCTAAAATAACAGAGTAAGAAGAGGCCCCTGAACTCTTTGGTATAAAAATAACACTAGCATCTCAGGGAAAGATAAGGAGGGCCTTAGCTGGGCTTGTTTTGTTCAGACTAACACTGTCATTGCTAGCTCTTTGTCTTAAACACTCCTTTTGACAAGGTTTCTGTTTCAAATAAACAGCCTTGTCGACTCCTGCTATTTTAAGACGTGTTTAACTTAAATGGACAAAATACCAAGGAGGCCTTGGCTCGCCAACTTTTGAGTAACTGTTCGAGGTGGTATTTATTACAGACCATAAAAGTAACTGAACTGATCAAATGTCAAATGTGACTCAGAGGGACACTGTGTCTTGACAGTGTAATTTGTGTGATAAAAATCATCACTACCTTCCGTGTGTGCTCTCCAGAGCCATGACGACTATTAACTATGTTGTTGCACAGAGTGCGTAAACAAAAAGGGTCAGCGGTGTATTATTAGCTTCAGCACTGAACTGTTACCACAGGAGATATTGTATTCATGAGTATACAAACTTGGAAGGCTACTCCATCTAAATCATTATGCGCTTCTCAAATTTTTTATTTCCATAACAATAAGTAGAAGATGCACGACTCCAAAACAAAAGTAACTACTCTGCCAATAATGGCCCAGGGCATTCATGATCACCTCACTAATTCTGCTCAATCCCCGCTCTCATTGATTTTCCTGGCTCGCTAACCCTGTGACCACATACGTACACCTCCCTATGTTCAACCTTTCCGCTGACCTCCTGAAAACTTTATGCCTTTGGCTAACTACTAAGTTCACGTTCGACTGTTCATTCTAGAGCTGCTAGCCTCTTAGATATTGACATGCCTGGGGTGGATGCTCTGTTATGTGTATGTACTGGATATGCCTCTATCACTGTCCAACCAACTCTCCTGCCAGACTACTCCTCCAACTCCGTGGATAGGGTAATCAATGCTGAAGGAACGCCCACACTTCGCTGAAATGCTTAGCATTAGCTCATTCTCATGAAAAAGTTGTCAACATGAGACAAGTTTTCCATAATCATTCACCACAGCACAAGGCTGGGCTGGGAGTTATCATTTTCTCTGGGATTAGAGGCGGCATGGCTGTCCAAAAAACAACTGCTGCACCTGCCACAGTGGCAGCCCCCAGTGCCATTCGCCTCCTGATCGCTCACTCAACAGACAAAATTTCTACTTACTGGGATCCACAAACTTTCATTGTCAAAATTTGCATGTATAAATGAACAAGTTTACATAAAACTGACTGGGTTTGTTAGTGACTGTGATTTAAGGGTAAATGCAAGCAAATATGCATTTTTCCAGTCAAAACATCCATTCATGGGGAAAAAGGGAGGGCTTTAACACTGGAGATGTTTTCAGGATGGATGAGAGAAGAAAAGCAGGGTTTGTTTGTCTTTCTGTCATTAATAAGGGAGGAAGAGCTGGTGAAACAGGAAAAGTACCGAGCAGAGTGTTACTTACAACGATGTGTGCCGGTGACGGGGACCTGGCATCTTTAAGTGCTTGTCTACTTTGAAGACCTCCTGGTTGAACATCTAGCAGGGGCCATTTCATCTGTAGGTACTGAATGGCAGAAAGGAAACAGAATGGAAAGAAAGAAAAAAAACATGTTAACAATGCAGAAAGCAAAAACCAAAAGAACAAATTAAAAATAAGACAAAAAAGGGAGACATTTCTTGACAGGTGTATGGGTATGGAAACTCAAAAACATGGAAAAGCAAATTAAGATCTTAAGGCGGATGGTGGATGGGATGAGGATGGCCTGAACCATGCATCGAAGAGTCCAGCAGGAGTGCACACACTAGCTGTGTAAACTAAATTACACATTTTTCTGAAATACACAGCACAAAACGGTTCCTTTAGTAGCCAGGCTCCTTGACAATGAGAAGGAATTCTAAAGCTTTTATTTAAAAAAAATGTTTTGTAAAGTAGCTGACGAGTGACTTCTGATTTCATTAAGTCACTAATTTGGAGTTGGGGGCGGGCAGAGGTTGTGGGTAGTAAGCTCATGGCTTTAAGATGACTTAATGTCATAAATGTGACTTTTATTGGAACCCATAAAGAGGTTAAAGTGTGGCGTCTCACCACGCTACACTGATGCTAAACCTCCTGACTGCTCCCATAAATGATTGATTTGGCCTCTATACAAAGTCTCCCTCTCTTTCTACCAACCTCTCTCTCTCTCTCTCTCTCTCACACACACATACAAAAGCACAGAAAGACAGATAAGCGGAAACAAGGGTCATGAGAAACATCTGTCTGTGTTATAAACTGGGTGGGGACCTTTTAATGTGACATGTGCTGAGTTGACTGTTCTACCTAAAATCATCTACCTTGTACCTCTTCCTAAAACGAACAGGAAAAGCTCACGTCCTCGTCTTCATATTTTCGATCATAATAAAACACGACAAATATCCAAATCGACTGTCAATGAAAAATACTTTGCACAGATTCATATGAGAATAAAAGATACTATAAAATTATTTTATTTGTCAGCCATTGAATGCCTGCTGTTGCCTTTGCTACAGCATGTGGTCCAGACTCTGCTTATCAATGTCACAGCCACCTAATTTAAGTGAAAGAGGTCACAGCAACTGTTTCAGCTCTGAGGAATTTGGAATGGGTACTGTACTAAGGTGAAGAGCCTGAAAATTGAGAAGAAGAGAAACTACTGAGGAATTGAATATTGGGGGTAGTAGCTGAACACAGTGTAACCCCAGTGACCTTTGGACCAGTGACTGCTTGCAGCAGTTCCATTACATTCAAATATTAGCCTCTATGGCTACCTAGGTGATGGCAGTTCCCTGGATTTGGGTGCAATAAAAATGGGTTTGATAAAAAAAAAAAAAAAAAAAGACAAATAAAAAATACATCAAATAAAAAGCCTTTACTGACAAAGTCTATTAAAGGTTCACACACTCAAATGAAAAACCCTCATATTGGCAATACAACAGGTTTGTCTAAAGAAACCAAATGAAAGAACAGGAACAATCAACTGGTGCTAGCTATGGGTAACAGGCCTATTTTGAAACCTTGGTGCCACAGATAATTCTCTTGGTAACCCAAAGGCAGAGTCATTAAAATGGGCATGGGGTAAAATATAAGCTGCTCTACTGCACACCAGATAACCCTCTAAAAACAGTCTGATGGGTCAACTTGGACTTGGATCTGGGCCTGTGATGCCATTTGGACATAAACTTTCAACATGATCAAGAAATCTAAACACTGGAGTGCCTTTCTTCCCTTTCCACCGTCTGATATCCACATGTTTGGAGTTTGTTGCTGCACTTCAAGATGCTATCTGAATCCTATTAAATTATATTTCATGAGTGATTGAGATCATGTGCTTCTTTGCAATAACGAAATAAGACCTAAGAGGTTCATGCAATCCTGTTACATTTCTTAATTATCTCACCATCATTATTGGCCCAGAGCCCAGGATCAGATTTTGGCACATGGTGACAAAGAGTTTAGGCATTGCTGTTTTATAAATTAGAACATCAGCGCAACCATTGTCTAGTCCCCTAACATAGACTATGAAGTGCAGAGGGAACTAAGATATGGCTCTTTGTTGATGCAGGTACACTAGATTCAATTTCTTTTGTGTTGCCATCCAGTAAGGAGAGTGTGTGTGTGTGTGTGTGTGTGTGTGTGTCTGTGTGTGTGTGTGTGTGTTCTGTATGTGTGGCAGAGCTGGTCAGAGAGTGAGTGTGTCGCGACCCTTCCTGAGACTGTGTCTAAATCAGTGGTAATTAGCGAAGAGTTCACTGTGGGGTGCCTGCCAGTGGTACACGCTGGAGGGAGTTATTGACTCCATGTCCTCAGTTACAGCCTGTGCGAGGAAAAAGACTGTTTGCTGCCTGGTGTTTCTCCACCACTACCACTCATTTATGACCCCAAGACAGCTTTTACTGCTAAAAAACTGGTTTTGTTTATGCTTGTTTGTATGTCCTGAGAGTGGAAAAAGGAATGGTTGTAAAAAGTCCAGAGTTGAAGTCTTGTGGGTTTTTATGGACCCCCCACACTGGGTATTAATTGCCATGAAGGGGAGAGAGGAGGAGAGGGGGGTGGTGGTGTAACCGTAAAAGAGGAGGAGGAGGAGAGTGACGGGGCTGCTGTCATCTATGAGGTAATTCAAGACAGTGTCCATTGGTGCCAGAGGGGCTAGAAGACAGGGCAGTGCTGGAAAGAAGGGGGGTAAATTGTGAATCCAGTCATGGGAAAGTCCTGCCATCACGTGTGCGTGAGCATGCAAATATTCAAACACAGCTGCAGCCGCAGAAGGGGTCGAGCAAGAGGACATTCTGAGTCGGTGGGTAAGGAGCGTGAAGGTGACACCCCTTAGTGTGGCAATAGGGTTGAGAGACATTGAAAGACTGCAGAGGGAGGGAGGGTGCCGCAGCGCATGCCCTGACAAGTGGCTCCACTTCAGCCCTGCTATTGCAAATGTTCTCACACACTAATCTCTCCTGCAGGTTTTACAAGCATGCCAAGGAAAACGGAACCCTGGCAAGCACTGGGCTTTCCGACCACCCCCTTCTTGGCCTTGTTCCTCTCTCTTCACCCGCCCGCCTGTCCTGCTAACGGACGCACCGCCTGGGCTTGAGTAGGCCATGACCTCTGACCCCGCTCTGTTGCTCCAAGCCCCTCCCTGTTCCCCACTCTGCGACCTAAAAACCCTCCTGCTATGAGGGGGCCCCTCGGGTAACTCAAGAGCCATTCCAATGTGACAAATTGCTCCGGAGTTCCAGGATAACTCTCCCTTCTCCTCTGTCTCTCTTCCTGCCCCCCTCCCACACACACAAACACTAAGAAGCCCCCTTTGACAGACCCCCCCTCTGTAAGAGCCACCCAGTGGTTGTGCTCCGGCTCCGGGTTGTGCAGCAGACGGCTTCTCCTTCTCCTTTCTCCCTTTCAGCCTCCCCAGCCTACCTCCCCCCGATCTCTTCCCCTACCCTGCGCCCCTCCTCGCCTGGCCAGCCCCACAATGGGAGCTGAATGACTCAATTGTCTCTGATGAAGTGAAAGACAAGGGAGTCCTCTAAATCCTTACAGAGGGATGAACTCCCTCTAACTGTCCCGATTTTCCTGTCCTCTAGTGCTTTCGCAAGCACCAGACACGAGTTGGTGGTAGGGGGTGGGAGCGGTTTACAAAGGCTATTAATAATGATTATTTTCATTATTGATGAAAATAAATATTCAAACTTGGAAAAGCAAAATATGGAAAGGATATGTGGAGTTGTTAGGTGAAATGTGATACATTCGTTCTTTTTCTGTTAACCGTTAGGTCAATACAATCAATCAGAAAACAGCTAAATGTGCCCAAATTGCTTGTTTTGTCTGACCAACTGTCCACAACCCAAATATATCCATTAAAGAAACTAGAGCCAATACAGTTGTCATTTTTGCTTCATGAATGACTAATCCAATGTCATATTTTTGGATGATTAATTTTCTGTTGATATATGATCAATTAAACTGCTAAAAAAATGTTTTTACTATACCTGGTGCTTTCTACTTGCATGCTAGACCACTCACCCATATGCTGCACCAAGGTCTGGCATGTTATGAGCTACAGAGTGTTAACCCAGATCCACACTGACTGTCATCGCAGTGAAAACAAGCTGGGGCCCTGGTCGCGGTGTCACAGCTCGTGGCAGAGGGGACGTAGGCTGGAGATAAATGGAAGGGAATCCTGAGCGCTCACATATCATCCACACACGTCTACACACCAGCTTCCACTGCTGTTGTTACTAATTCAACAAGCTGGCACAGAAACAATTTGATCTAAAACACTCCATCCTGGTACCAGTGCTTGACTCAGATCCTCCCAAAAATAAATAATTTTTTCCACATTCTATCAAACATTAACCAAACGTCAATACATGCTATTGACAAGGAAGGCGGGGGAACTCTTACTCATACTTTGTTTTTTGTGAATGGCAGACAAGGGAAGCGCTAGATTGTTCCACCTCTTTCTGGTCGACAACCAGCTCCTTTTCCATCAAGCTCCCATCTGATGTGTTTATCACATGCAGCCTGGCGGCTGGAGCAGCAGCCACCACACGGCTTTTTCGTTTTGTTTGGGATTAAGAGCAGAGGGCTTCAGACTAATCAAACAAACAGAGCTCCTTATGTGCCAATGTGGCTCCAAAACACTGGTCCCCTTTCCAGCAGAGAACCATTGGGCAGATGATGAGGACCACTGGGGCTCCATCAAGCATTCCAGCCATGTGAGCAATGTGAGAAAGGAGGGGAGACGGTCACAGACAGACAGACAGATAGCAGCTTGGGTTTTGAGTCAGCATATGGATGCTTCAACCCATCTGTGGCCGCCTCATATCACAGACATGGCATAGCTCTACACAGGCATCGAAGGCAGTGTATAGAGATAACACGTGTACATTCACAGTGACCCCACGACATACTTTACATGCTTACTCACTCATTCACACCTGAACAACAATGCTCACCCACATTTGAACATCCTCTGGTCGACAGGCCCGGCAGCTCCTCTGGGAGAGCGCTCAGAGATGGGATTGACAGCTTGCAGATTACACCAATCAGACTGCTACTATAAAGAGCTTTATTTAAGTCTGAAATGATCAAGGCTAGTAAGAGGAGCCCATTGAAAGCTCTGCAAGTAAACTGCACAGAGCTTAAAAGATTAGTCTATCCAGTTTGACTACAATTTTATCCATTAAAAACGAGAGCTGAGCATATTGTCTTGATCTGTTGCGGATATTGCCAGCAGTCTTTGTCCTCACTCACAGGTGCAAGAGAGGAAGCAAACACTTACTCATACAAACACAAAATTTGCTGAGGAGGGAACAGTAATTTTCTGTAATTGAGGGAGGGAGAAGCTTAATGCAACACAGACCCTTTGAAATCCCCCTGGTTAAAAAAAGAAATCACCAGCCCATTCAGCTATATAATACATTGTTGTGTCCGTTTCTGTATACAGTACGTGTCTTTGGAGGAAAGGGATTACTGTAAAGCAAATGGAAGTAGCGCAAGAATTACTTGACATAACTGGGAGAAAGTTAGCCGACACAAGAGGGCCCATCAGGGCTGCTTTGGTACTACTAATGCACATTTTATGAGTAAATATTAAAGAAGAAAAAAAAAACACCCCACCTGCTCTGATAGCCAGAGGCATTTTGCAACCAGGAAAATAAAAGTGAAAGGTGGGAAGGCCTGGGGTTTACGTGCCCTGGGGCGGGAAGGGGTCCGCTGGGCCCATATTTACTCCAAAGCCAGAACCGCTTGGGGGTTCCACTGGCCCTGACAGCACTAGGGCCGCCAACCAGATCCAAAACCTCACCTCCTACCCCTACCCCCTTTGCCAACAATATCCACCTCCACCTCAAACTCTCCTCCTCGCTCTTTCTTGCACTAATATACAACCTGACACTTTCATAAGCCTTTTTTCCACAAGGGGGAATGTGCACATGACCTCTTCTTCCTTTCCACCCAACTCAGACTTTACTCACCCCTTAAAATGAGGCTGTAGAAACAGGCTTGTGAAACTGCTATTGTTCATAATATCTCAGAATGTATTGCAGTCCTTGACAAAAAAAGGTAGAATTACTTAGTTTATAAATCATCTGTTTGGTGTCCTTTCTTTAGACTTATTTCAGTGAACACGTGATGACTTTTATCTGGCCTGTTCTTGAAGTTAGTTTCGATAAGTATGGCTTTGCTGTGACACTATTTACTTAGCAAGTGTGGGCAAATGTGCTGTTCAAACACCAGGTGATTGGTTGGAAAGTTTCAAAGGATTGCGTAACACGTAGCCAACACATTTTCTACAACAATCACAAGGAGACAAAATTGTCCACTTGTCAAAAAACTTTGTTAAATTGTAATTCACTACCTTTAATTAAATTGATTGGATGATGAGAGACAACGGCACCGATTACACACACACACACCTGGATGCTCATCCAGTGTTCTCAAAGGAACTGTGAGGGTGACATGATTGCAGTCAGTCCAAAACACACCAACTTCTCAACAAGCCTCACAAAATAAACAGTGCCACCCCCCCCCTCCCCCTGCTTTCCCAATGTCCCTCTCCCTGTGTCATTAAGAGTATCTCTTGGCTCCTCTATAAATATTGTGGCAGTGAGGGTGAAGGCCAGCAGGAGCTGGCTGGTCTTCCATCAGCACCGCTAATGAACAGGCATTCTGGCACCTTTAGCATCAGGCTCTGCTGCAGAATGCCTTTGCTTTCAGGTGTTTCTCCTGCTTCACAGAGCTGAACTCGCTGCTATTCTATCCGAGTGACTCTTCCTCTTTCTTGCTTTCCCTTTTCTCGGACATAAATATAACTTGAGCTTTGGGGTGCTTTCATTGGCTTCCATAATCACTAAGGTGACAACTTGAGTAGGTTTCTTCTTATGAGGCTGGAAGTTCCAATTATTGCAATAATAAATGCAGCTTAATCAAATTGTCTAATTTACTCCTATTACGGTTGTAATCGCAATTAATTTAATTAACTAACAAAGTGGGATTACTTGTCAATACTCCCTAATCTGGTTAGTTTTTGTGTTTTGATTTTGTGTTCTCATCACAAAGGCTAAAATGATATCTGGATGCAAAGTGAACAGTGTATTTTAAAAAGAGTGGCATAGATGATGCTCATTTGTTGCCATAACACCAAAACAACTTTTATGTAACTGCTAAAACCACAAATAAATATTTGTATTAAGGTGCTCTATCAAATCATCAACCTGATAAACAAGTCCCTCTACTTTCCTCTCTATGAATATTTTCAGTGATCCAGGTAACATGATATCTAGATATCAAGTCAAAGGCAATTGGATTTACTGGTTTTCGCTTGAGGACATTTTACACGCTTCTCCATTCTGAAAACTAATCTTGGATGACTGGTGAAACATCTTCAAGGTTAAAACAGCAAATCCAGTTTGCCTTTGAGATAGTTTCTCATCTTTATAATTTATCATCAGATTACGTAGATCCATGTGAACATCTGCTTGAACTATTATCTTAGTCTCGGTATTCACAGTAATTGTGATTTGTGTGCATTCTTATATTCTGTATAATTCAATTAGCATCATATTAATGTCAGTAGAGGCTCCACAGCTCAGTGGAAGTAGGCTGATGGATTGACAGGTCAAAGATTAGGTCCTGGACCTTCCAGGTTGGAGTCTCGTACTCACTGACCTACATAGAGGCTACATGGAGGTGAACGGGCATGTCTGCAGGCCTAGGTGTGTCTGAGCCCCTTACGCAAGGCGAAGCCAGGGGAAGGGAGAAGAGGTTGGGCAATACGCTCACGATATGCTTACCTTTGTTTGCAGGAAGCAGGGTCTGTGGCATGGAGGGGAGAGTTAAAAAGGTGAACAGCAGCTGAGCTCTGCTGAGGGAGAAAAGTAAGCTGATTGCAGCGCCCATGTTCTGCTGGAGAGTGCTGTATTTGGCATTGTGCTGGAGGAGAGCTATACGCTGCCCTTGATGTTGGGTGTCTGGTTTTGTTCTGCGAGAGTTCACTATGAATTAGTTAAACGGTAGACTGGATATAAGGAAGCTATGAAACATGCCTCAGAGGGAGAGAATGTGTACACTCTCAGGCTTCACAAAGACTTCCAATATTCTGAAAACACTACACAATTTCACCTAAGCATATTCATCAATCAGAAAGCATTACATTGAAGGCATCACACACACACACACACGCCAACAGGCAATTAATCTTCACATAAGCATCATATGAGACCAATAAACATTCAGTCTGTTCTGTGTCTCTTTCACACTTGCACATACACCTTGAAGCAGTTCAGCCTCCATATTCATGAGGCCTACTCCCTCAGCATACCTAAAGCCCAGGATTTTGAGGGTTTCAACTCAAATCTCAAATATGGTTTCAGGTTATGGATTTGTAACCCAACCAATTTACAGGCTAATTCGTCAGCTTTAAGCTATCTATATTAGGTTCAATTAGTTTTAACCATATTTATTATTGTTGTTACGAAACATGGTAATAACTATGAGATCATGAATGACGGATGGAAATAGGATTTCCCCACACCCAAGCCATTACATGCACACTCACACACTGCCGCTTTGCCACGGTAGCTTAATGAATAAATAAGTAATAAGGGCTTGGTTATTGGAGCTCATTAAAATGGGAGATGCTTCCATGACAATAAGACCTGAGGAGGGTCAGGGGATGCAGCAGTGTAGCTCGGGCCAGAGTGGGTGCCTTTAACCTCCCCCCCACGTCCCTCCATAACCTGACCACATGCCCCCAGCACTCACCTCCAAATCAACTCTGGCAATGATGCACTCCCCACCTTACCCTCTGCATCCCCATATTTGTTTGACAGAGAGCAGCACATGCATCTTCATCTGCATACACACAGTTCACCTGAAAGCACAGGCTCATAAAGACACTCAAACATACACACACCTCTCTCATGGTTAATTACCACTTAGCTCAATCACATGGTGATACGTCCATAAGAGCCCCCCCCCCCGGCAACACAAACAGCAGCACACATGCCAGTTATCGATGAATCTTTAATATGGCGTTTTACAAAGTCTCCATCTCATTTCCGACCACCAAGCAGGTGATTACTGTTCCAATAAGACAAGTTATATAAATAGACAATGGTTTTAGCATCTAAAATATGACATGCGTAAGATGGAATAAGAATAAATTAGTTCAATGTAATGTCATTGCAGGGTTGAAATAACGTAGCCTGAGCCATTTGGAGAAGACAGCTAACTTTTTTGCTCCTCCTGCCTTGCATCTAGCTCTGTATAAAACCCCCGCACAAAAATCCCACGCCGCGATAACATGTCAATAATGAGCTGAGGCCATCTATTGATCAGCTTAATTTTGCATCTATTAGCTAGGGAACGGCTTGCTCCGGGGGCGAGGGAAGCCAGGCGCTAACACGCACCGACAGGCTGGATGGAGATCATTACAACTGATGTTCACACACACGCTGTGATTGACATGGAGATAAGGCAGGGGAGAGCCCAGGCTCGCACGCCTCCCCGCACACTAAGCTAATGATACACCAAACGTGTGCTTGGTGTGTGTGTGTGTGTGTGTGCGGGAGCATGATAGAGAGTGTCTATCTAGAAAGAGAGTTGGAGCAGGGGGGAAAAAAGAAAAAAAGAGGAGAAGAAAAGCAGGCCACACGCCTTTGCTAATTGGCACAGTCAGACAGGGAAGCTCATAAAAGACGAAAAAGCATTTAGTGGAGCACCTCAGCTTTCTGGATCGCCTTATCAAGTCTGTGTCATTTAAATACTGTTGACTACACCACAGAAAAACTTGGATTTGACCTGGAATGCACGGCTTCATCGGATACTTCCTTAATTTAGAGAGTTTGCATACGAACCTAAGTTGAGGCATTCATTATGAAAATCGTTTGTTTTCCTGTGAACGAATGATTGCAACCTTTATGAGCCCCGTGTCAACATAGCAACCAAAGCAGCTGAAAAAAAGCAGAGAGAAGCTCTTTCTTCTCCTCTGAGCATTTCCTGACAATCTTTTTCTCACATTCAAAAGACGTGACGTAGACAGTAAAGATGGATCCCATACAGAGAGGGCTTGCAGAAAACAATATGGTGAGCTGCCCTTTTCCTCCTGCTAACCTATCCACCACCGCTGGGGCAATGGGCCTAGCTTGGCATTGATGCAACCAGCTGCAATATAGGATACTGCATGTCATCCACACAGAGAGTGGAAGAAACAGAGAGAAAGGGAAGGGCCGGCCGCTGCAAGTGCACCTTTTACCACACCATCAAAAAGAAAGGACTGCATCTTTGTGTACACCATCTGTATATCAGAGTTTTTACGGGGAGGAGGTCTTGTTTTATGCCAGATACGTTCTATGGAGGTAAGGTCAGAGGCACAAAAAAAAAACCTTGGCTACAAACTGTGTGTTTTTGTCAGCTGAGGGATGCAGCGAAGGGATCGAGAGAGCAGCAGGAGGAGGGAGGGAGGGTGGTGGGAGGGGAGGGGGGAGGAAAAAAAGCCCTCAGCCAAGCCATCAAGTTGAACATTGAACTTCACAGTAGTAGCTGCCTTTCTATGCCTCTCCTTTTGATGTTACCTCCAAAGCAAAGGATCAAAGGCTTGGAGTGTGGCGTGGGGAAGTCCCAAGCTCTTAGCCTGCCAGCCTGTGATATATGCAAAAGTCTACACAGAGAGAGAGAGAGAGAGAGAGAGAGAGAGAGAGAGAGAGAGAGAGAGAGAGAGAGAGAGAGAGAGAGAGAGAGAGAGAGAGAGAGAGAGAGAGGGAGAGAGAGAGAGA
>CM022492.1:15075227-15086910 GCA_011952105.1 Coreoperca whiteheadi
CACATAGAGAGACAGAGAGAGAGAGAAGAAAAAGGATACAGAGAGAGAGAGAGAGAGAGAGAGAGAGAGAGAGAGAGAGAGAGAGAGAGAGAAAGAGAGAGAGAGAGAAAGAGAGAGAGAGAGAAAGAGAGAGAGAGAGAAAGAGAGAGAGAGAGAGAGAGAGAGAAAGAGAGAGAAAGAGAGAGAAAGAGAGAGAGAGAGAGAGAGAGAGAGAGAGAGAGAGAGAGAGAGAGAGAGAGAGAGAGATTGCATGGAATGTGGCTAAATAGTATGTTTTGTGTCTAATGAATGACAAGGGGATGACACAATCAGCCGGTTAGTTACAGCATGACGTAGAGCAGGATAAAGTGCACACACACGAGTTTTAGAGAATAGGCATTTGATGCTGGGAGAGGGCTGGGCATGAAGGCAGGGGATGGGATGGGGCGGAGCAGGGGGTGCTGGCAGTGTTTGTTGCCCCCCCACCACCACTTCCAACTCACACCAACCCCCAGCACCTCTCCGACATCAAGGGGGCGAGAGGCTGTGTCGTCTCGACATAAATATACAGTGTGCCGTTAAAGCGAGGACTACAGTAAACACAGTGCACATGAAATCCTGGTTGTCTCTCACTGGAGCAAAAACACTCACACAACACACACTCACACTGTGGGCTCAGCTGGGCCAAAGAGGGGAGCAGAGGTGTGCTAAACTTGACAAATACAATACACACAAACACAGACACACACGCGCTCACACACCCTTTCCCCAAGGCTGTAGGATTAAGAGGTCCAGCTGGCTGACAGCAAGCCCTTCCTTCCCACGTATCCCGTCGATCTCACCCCCCCAACCTCCAACACTCCACAGCCCCTCCCACACCTCCACCCCCAGGTCTGCCAGCCATCCAGCTCACCGAGCATGCCAGGAGGACGCACCTGAATTTGACATCGATCGACCCTGAGCCCCTTTCACCTCCCTCCACCCCATGCACAGAGGAAAAACTGGCTAGAGTATTCAGAGACGCAGGACATCCTCAAGAGAAATATGGGTGTTGGGTGGATAGGGAGGAGAAACTTAGGAGGAGCCACCACGCCACCGAAACGTAGACTACACATCCATCAACCATCAATACGGTTTGTCCATCCATCTAGCCCTTTGCTACTGGTTGAATTGTTCGTTACTATTTTAAAAGTCATGGCCTTGGGAGATGAAGGAAATAGAAGGAGAAAATGAGGAGGGGGGGCTGAAGATAACATATTCTGTTGTTGTTAATAAATAATAATAAGCGAAAGTGACCGTGAGACAGAAAGAGTGGAGAAAGGGAAAGTTGGAGTAGGAAGAATATAAACCTTAGTAACCCCCCGCCCCTTCCTCGCTTCTCAACAGCTGCCAGGTCACTTTACGAATGTCTGGAAGAAAATATGCAGCAGGGTGTTGTTTGAGTGTTATATAGTTTTGTCAACAGGGAAGTATGTGCACTTGAATGTGCCAGAAAATAAGCGTTCAGTATTCCAACATGTGAAAGTTAGTATTATGTTATTGGAATTGGTTTAGCACATTTCACATAATAGGATGCATCTAGGACTGGAAGGAATGAAGACGCAAGAAAGATGAAGGAAGATAAAGTCCAAACGATACTGAATGCTTTAATCTGATACTGATTATATTTGAGTTCAACGCGTCTTAAACAACTCCAACCAACGATTTGAAAATGTAATGTCATCCGAAGGTGAAATCTGTGGATGCTCTGTTGATTCAGTGTTTTTAAGAAACCACAACATGTATATCAGCTTCATAAAGTGCCAAAAAGAAATGTACCCATGTCCCACAAACATCCCCATGGGTTCTCTCATATTCACTTTCACCAGCAAGGCCAATTCAACCTCAGTGAAGGAGCTTGTGTTCAACTTCCTGGTTACCTAGAGCCAGAGGTGAGCGACAGGCCTAATGTGGAGAAAAGACGGGGCATGCTTTAGGTGAAGTTTGGGTGAAGACAGACAAGGGCGGCAGCAGCAGGGACTCATTTCGGTTGTGATCACAACCAGAGGATGCTAAAACTGTGCTTAGGGCTGCCTTGCCCCAATTGATAACTAATGAGAACAGAGAAAAATCTATGCGGCATTTCACCATGATACCATTGACAGAGACAGATCAGTACCACAGACTGGGTTGGGTGGGGTGTAGAAGGAAAACAGACAAGGCAATGGTGTAAGGACAGAATAAAAATTAGGGAGTGAGAAATGGAGAAAGGAGAGCGCAAGAGATACAAGGGAGGGAAAAAAATTCACAATGATGACACGTAAGTGCAAAGAGCGATTAAGGATTTACTTTCAAAAGGACTCCCATTGATCTTTTTTGATAGACCTGCAATAAATCAAACCAGATTGACTCGCATGAGAACCAAGCCTAATCCTTTAGTCAGATCCAGGAGAACTCCAACCAAACCAGCTGTTAATTTAGGCTTTACAAGATAAAGCGGGAGAAATCCAACCTGATGTACCCTAGGGCAGAGGCTTACATCATCTCTGTAAAGCAATCAACTTATTGCCAGTTTGGAGAGGTAATCAGAGCACATACTGAGAGAGGAGAGGGAGAGAGGGGAGGGATTGCTGGGTGGAGAGAGGGAGGTGGAAATAGAGAAAAGGGAGATAGGAGATGGCTGAAGAGGTTAGAGAGAGAACAGAAGCCTAAGAATGTAAGAAACAATAGAAAACGAAAATTGAGTCCACTTTAAGAATGTTATTTAAAAAAGGAAATCTAAAATGATTTTTTTTTTTGCATGCCAGGTAGATGCAAAAGGTCTTCTGACTGAAACAATGAAACTTAACTTTGAAACAAAAAACATGTTTACACAGAGTACATCTCCAATTATCTCCAGAGGGCGACGATGAAACAGAGAGGAGCTAGCTAGCTGCAAACAGGAGCTCTCTGGGCTGACAGCAGGGTGTGGAGGCAGCTGCCCCCCCCGTCACCCTGTAATTTCCCTGGAGGCCGGACCTTGTCCCCATCCCCAGTGGCCGGTGCCACCTCAGCCGGGTCCTGCCAGCCGCACTGTGGCTGCACCATGGCATAACCATAGCAATTAAAATGGTTATTTTTGTTTGGGGAACAGGAGGGAATTTTTTTTTCCAAGCTCTGGGTGGAAGTATTGCAAGACACCATCCAGCCCACACTGAGTAAACCACACTGATGTCTTTTTCAGTTGTGCATTCCTTGTTTACGTGTGTGTACTGTATGTCATCAGGGTACTACGGGGTTTTAGTTCCTCTTCTTAGGTGGGTGTGTGACACCACAATGGAGGATACAGAAGATAAAGCCTGACCCCCCCCCCCCCATGCACACACTGACACAAAGATTCATTAGCTCACCATATCCCCTGTCTTTAATGTCCTGTTTACAACACAAAACAACCAGATCAGGACTGAAATCCAATCACAGAGCTTAGCAGGGCCCTTCACGTCGGCCTCGCAGGAGAGCTGAGGAGAAGCAGGCCTTGTAGTCTCTGGACACTGTCCAAGGGAAACCAAACCTCAGGAGTCAAAACAAAACCCCATATAAAATCAGAGTTAAAACAGCAGCCTCTATTCAGCCCATCATGGTCCCCACAAGCACACACACAAACATACACACACACACTCTTTGGCCCCTGCTTCTCTACCCTCTCCTGGTTACACTGTATGCACACAGGGATCACTCCGACTTCAGCGGGGCTTCTCTCGCATCGCCAAATTGACTGAGGCTTGGTGAATTGGGTTTTGACATGGGCTCGTTGGTGTGTGTTAATACACATCCACATACACAAAAAGGCGCATCCACGTAAAGGAGACCGCCACTTAAGCTCGACTCAAATCAGCCTGGGCTATCTTTAGCAGCTGGGCTAAACTGTTACAACCGCACAACTCTCCCCCCTCCCAGCCAGCCTCCCCCAACTTCAGTTAAGACGGCCCGGCTCTTTGGCAGTGGCTGCCCACTGGCACCTCCCTCCATGGCCACAAGGTCACACGTTTAATTACACAGAAAGTAGTAATCTCACCAGACAGATGGCAAGCAGGCCGCCTCTCAATTACTTTATGCCCAATTGAATCATTACTGATGTTATTTGCTGAATTATGGCACACAGGAAAATACCACAAAAACTGGATTTGTGTTACAAGTGGGAGGGGGGGAGGGTTACAGGGTCGTGGCAGTGTTAGGACAGAGAGGCAGATGTGCCTCTTGCCAAGCAACTGTGACAGAGATCAAAAAGGCGTGAAGAATACAAGCGCATGACTGTGTTAGCTTTTGGAAAAAATTGGAGGTTTAATACCAGAAAAAGCAGACCCTTATTTTTCTCGAAACCAAAACTGGTACAGAACATTGGCCTATGTGGAAACAGTCGGCTCCCGGCAGCCCAGTTGAGGAAACCGCATGACAAGGCCAATTTAAAACGTGAAGAAAGTGTCCGTCTTTTTAATGTGAGCCAAGGAAAAAGCCCTGGTTTTCTAGAGTTATTTTTTCTCTTTAGGACAACCAGTTTGTCTTTGGGGAGCATCCCGGTGGGCTCGACTTCTTTCCTGAAAACCCCCGAACGGCAAGTGTGAGCGGTCTCATCTCAGCATCCACCCCTGTTGATGCCTCACTCATCATTTCTCAGCTCCTCCTGCCAATGGCTTCTGTGAACAATTAGAGGTTGACTTTCCCAGCGTCTCAGACCACAGCATCTCAATCTCTGGCCAGGGAGCTGCAACAGTCGAACTAGCCAGCCAAGAAACACGATTTTCTTCAATTTCAGGCCTACGTTTTGCTATTTATTCATCACTGACTGTTAGTGAGGCTTCTCTCAGCCTGTTTATGATTTAACATTACCACAGAGCTTAATAACAGCAAATTAACTGCTCTGACTGGCCTCATTAATGTCAGGCATAAAATGCTTTCAGTGAGATCATTTCTGAATGTGCGAGGCCTACCACTAATGTTAACTCAATTACCAAAACGTGGTTCTTGGGCATACCAAAAAAGATGATGCTTTGGACTGTATAACTATACATTATCCAGCTGATTGGCTGCTTGTTGAGGTGACTTGGCACATTTCTTCTCCGTAATTTCTATACACCTATAGGTGTCATAATAAACCACCACTTTATCTCTCATGCCATGAGTAGCCAAATGTATGCCTGACAACAGAATTCACAGCTGAGGCCAATGTTTATTTCGAAATTTACCAAAGCACAAGAGGAAAAGAATTAACAGGTTGGTTCACCGGCTTAAATAACTTTTCAACTAAGCCACATCATATGAAACTACACAGAGCGTGAAAAACATTTGTCCTACTGGTGACTGTAATACGACTGGCAGCTTGCCACTAAATGGGAACAGTTGTGTTGAGAGGCAAGTCTACTGTTTTAAAATTATCTTTGGAAGCATATTGAAAACTTCCATGAATTTTTGTTTTGCTTTTTTCCTGAGTCAGGGTGAGGAATTGAACTGGCCTATAGACAGCAGTAAGCAGTTGTTCTCCCATGAGGGTGGGCAAGTATCTGGGAAGAAGTGAGCAGGAAAAGATGATGACTAGATCTGCATATTTACAGCACAGGATTTTCAGATTGCACTCAAAGGCGTGATCCCTGAAAATAAGAAGAAAAGAGTCCATGGAACTTCCCCTAGATGGCTCAGAGGGCTTACAGTAATGGCTCCCAGGCACATCTACAACCCCTCTATCCTGGGAGGATGGGGGAGGTTTCCTGTTCAACTTTCCAGTTGTGCCATTGCTCTGCTTGGGAGAGAAGCTGCACTGCTGTTTAATACCACCATGTTAACAGTAATATAGAAAGCCAGAGACTGTAGCCTATTTCTCAAAATTCAAAACATTGTGGATGCTGTGGAAACTGCTCATTGCACACCTTGTGGTCTTTGATTCTCTGTGTGTGCAATGCAATTCCAGCTCCTTCATAATGCAGCTGCATAACAAAGCAACAGATCAGCTAGATTTCAAGTTTTTGTACAATATTTAATTCTTACCTGTTAAATACGTTCAGCTGTTTCATTGAAGTTTAAGATTAAAAAATGAACATTTTCAAGTTTGCTTATTTTGATAACACTTACAACATAAGAAACAGTGCTTACGGTAACGAGACGATCTCCACACGTCAAAGTTTATTTCAGAGCACAGTGACATTTCTTTCTATTGAAGCGCAAAGACAAGAAAGCAGAAAGTAAGTATGGTATACAGAGTGGCTGCAGAAGTTGCATGCACAGGCGCATACAGCGTTTTTCAGCCTTAAGCCACAGGACTGCAGTGAGGCCTGCCCATTTGATCCCCCACCGGCAGGGAATTCTAGCTGATGCTGTGTCCCAATGGCTCACACTTGACTGTGGGCCATGCAGTCTTTCCCCAGCTGCTGTGCGGCAGGCATGTGCGGCAGCACTGGCACCTGTCTTTGACAAGCCTCAGCATTCACACCGACTCTGGTTTCCTGAGGCCGGCTGCCTGGCAGTCAGGTGAAAAATGCTAACAAACACTGCAAACATGCACGCACACGGAAATCCAAATCTACTGAACCAAAAGGCACTTAAGTATGATCTCAACCACTTAAAAAGCATCTGCATCATAGTGAGAGGTCTTAACCTCTCATGTTTCTCTGTCTGATAGCAAACCCTGCCCTGATACAGGCTGTGGCTTGGAGCTGTAAACCAAAGCTTACCTCAACGCCTCTCACCCACCCGACTACGCTCTAACCACTGTTTTTGCATACCGCTCAGCTTGTGTAACCGTTCGGTGGTTTTGCTCCAGCGAGACAATGTCGGTGTAACAGACTAAGCAGAGCAAAGCCATCTAATGTCAGTGAGTTGGAAGAGTTGATGAACACAAATCCGTCCATGCTACACAAGAGAAACAGACGAGAATAACTTGAAGTATTAAGCAGCTGAGGAGCTTTCATGATAACAAAATTAAAGTAACATAGGTGAGACTGCTCAGGCCAAAAGGAAAGATTTCTCAGGTGAGCCAGTTACAGTGCTGAGGGCTTTGGGTACCCACAGTAAACATCAATATCCACACTGTAATTATAACTCAATTTGAAACTCCAGAGTTCAGAGAGTGTATCACAGTGATCCTGAAAGCTTATTATTAAAGTCAACCTGGGTCAGAGTGAATTGTAACACCAGCAACATAAACACAAACCTACATGTGTTTTATTCAGCTTGCTCTTCTATGCATAATCTTCCACTCACTTCTACATGGAAATTAAAATGTTTGATACTACTTGATTGACTGACACTAGAACCAGAAATTAGGTTACAGGTCTGCTCTTTTAGGCCATTTAATTACTATGATTTGTCACTGCAGGGCCACAACTGCTGCATATAGAAAAAGCAGTCATTGTGGGGATGCCGACAGGACCTGATTGAGCTCTCTGTATGGCAAAGCATGCTGGTAGTCACTCTGCCGCCCAGCGGACCACGGCCACGTTTCCCCACCTCATTTGCAAAGCAATCCCGCTTCCCTCCCACTCAGTGCATCTTTTTGTCATTCCCATGTCCAGGCTCCATTTGTTTTGTCCGCTGAGACGGCAAGGGGGGAGGACTGGAGGGAAGTGAGGTACCAGGTCTCAAGGAGACTGCTCTGCAACCAAAGAGCATCTTCACATGTAGCCCCCCTACAAAGCACACACCCACATCCACCCAACCCACTGAGCAAACACACACTCACCTCTCCCCTGCCTGACTAATGTGCCCTGACACTCGTACATCACCCGTAAATTGGCCAAATGAATTAACCACGGCCCCTGCTTAGCTTTACGGGCTTTAAATGGATTTTCTCCTCTCCAGGTCTGCCCAATAATTGCATTTATCCATCTTGTTGAAGCCAGGTTTACACACTCGCAAAGATCATGCCAATCCCTGGATACATTTTCTGCTCCGGTGGCAAGAGTGTGAGAGATTTGTCATTGGATCATAACAGGTAATTCAAACAACAATTAGCTTGACGACTCCACCGTATGTCAATGTCTGGCTCGTTGTTGGACAGGACCTAGGTTAGAGCAATGAGGTGCTTCTATATCTTTCTCTTCTTGTTGCCCTTCCCTTATGTCTCAGTGTGATAAATTGAGCCATGTAATACTTTTTATCTATCATCCAAGCCTCCAGGTTAAAGCAGCAAACACCCACAGTAGGGAAGAAAGTAGTGGCTATCAGCTTTTCACTGTTTCATTGTTCACAAACACACATTCAAACAGAGAGCAGAGGCAGGGTGAAGGCAGAGCTGTGAACACCAGCATCAGTGGGGGTCATCTCCACACTTGTGAATGTTTGAACAGAAGTGCATTAGACACTGGGGGGGCCCAAAGGACAATTCAGCTATGTAAACATGCAGCAACTTCCTTCCCTCAGCTCCTCCAGGCCTGCACTGAGACAAGCCACTGTTTAAACAGCACACACAGCATTCCTGTGCCTGGGCCCCGGCCAGCTGCTGCATCCTCAGTGCAGGCCTGACTGCCCGCCTGAGCAGAGACAGATACAAGCCTTACAACAGCAAGGGTCATCCAAAACAGACAAAGGGCTTTTATAGACATGCAAAACTGGACTCCTCTACTACAAATGCTCCAGAGTCCTGCACTGGCTATTTAAATGCACACAGACCTCCCACGGAAGAGAGATCCACTATTGAAAGAACTAAAATCATCACGTCGCTAAAGGATCCATTCTGAAATCTTAACCACTTGGCGCCACCAGTAATGACGAAGCTGGAAATTTATCTTTATTGATATTTCAAATATGCAAAGTGTGGCGGCAAATAAAGATAGAGGAGGCAGTAAAGATGAGATAAAGAGCGCCCTGGTTCTAAAGGGCACTGTGACGTGCATCACATGACACAAAGGCCACTCACTGATGCCAGTCTCTAATCTTAACTTTCAATATAAGTGAACAGGTTTCGGGTTCACAGTTAATATCTAAAATTAAACTTTAGCTTACATGCCAAGGGACAGTAAAGTAAAATAACTTACCATCTGAAAATACATTTATAAGGCTCAAAAATTATAGTACACACGTTTATCATACAAATACATGGTACCTCATCAACAATATCACTCCTACTGAAAGATAATATTATGTTAAGGTGTTTACCCAAAGTCACTTTTAGGAGAACGTAAGGCCTAAAGACTAACCAAGCCCAAACATTTACAGGCCAGTATCTTCTTACTTGTATCCATCAAATACAAACTTTTATATTTTGTGGTGTTCATTTTGGACAAGGGTTGCTCCACTTAAGTAGATTCCAAACCAAATAAGAAATTCAATCTCTCACTCCAACAGTTTTGAAAAGGCACTGCCACAGGGGAACCTGCTGGAATAAGACTTGTGTACCACTTTGGGTCAAGACCCATCATTAAAGAAACCAGGATGTAGAATAATTGTCCTAAGAGCATTCCCAAGCCAAAGTCTGTAAACTCAAGTACAGGAACATGTGCAGCACTATTCCACATTTAATATTTAACACAGAGGTCTATTAAATGAGCTGTCATTCAGGCTTGATTGTATTATAGGAAGACTACAACCATTGCTTCCTCCCTGTGTCAATGTTTCAGCAGTGGACACCATCAGAGCTGCCAACGACGATGAACTGCAGGTCATGGTTTCAAATCAAACAGTAATTTCAGGGCGACTAGAGTGCATTGTTTTCCACATCAACAGTGCCACGTTCCATCTCGCCTATCTGTTTGTCTGCCAGTTTATTTGGTTCCTCTGTCTGTCCGTCAGTTCGTCCCTTCTTGCTGGGCAGTGAAGGCCACTCATCTCACCTCAGGACAGTTGTCCAAACAAGACACTCCATTCACTCTGACCCATGGAGGCCATTGACAATTCACTCAGTACCTTGAGTCAATTTGTTCACTTTTGGAATTGACCCCGAACACTGCCGACACACCGGCCTCTCACTGAAGTGGAATGAATACGTAATACTGTCGACGGTGAGGGGTGTGGAAGGAAGGTTTTTTTAAGCTGAAAATAAGCTAAAACGATGTTGTGAGTTTCAGTACTGTGAATATAACAAGTACAGTTTGGGGAAAATAAAAGAGAAAAACATTATTTAAAAGGCAATCTAAAATGAAATTCATTTAAGATATAAAGTATATTATCTTTAATGTACAGACTGAATTCAATTATATTGAAATCTATTTAAATTTGCACAACCAATCATATTGCTTGATGCTGCGTTTTGGAGCAAAATAAACACTTAGTCCACGCCATACACCATTACCTGCACAATGGTTGGCAATTCAGTGCTCACGTGCTAAGCGTAGGCCATGTGTGGATGTGACAAGCTGTTCACATGAAATGTTATCTAGTGCTGTACACAAGTTGACAGCTGTCTCTTTACAAGAGGCGTATTATTATTGTGTGTAAATAGGTTTTCTAACAGCTGGTTAAAGAGCTAACATGGGAATTTACTCTTAATCTGTTTTCTACTGGAATTGGTTCATCAACTAGGGCAAAAAAAAGAAAAGAAGAAACTAACGCAGTTCCACACGGCATGCCAGTGTAAAGGGTTTACATTTTATTAGCCTTGTGCATTTTTAAGTAATCTCGCCACCATTTTTTCCCCAAATCCTACCATAATCCGCAGATTAGTAGATGAATTTATTTCTGCTTGCACTCTAAAACCTCCCTCACCTTTTGCAGGCAGTTATGAATCCACCACCTTTCACGACAAACAAGCAGACGATCACCTCATTAGAAAACTTGCTCTGCTTCCCAAACACACACATAATCACACACACGCTCCTTGGAGCTTATCCTGCTACAATTAAAAGTTTAATTAGCAGATTAAAAATACATTGACTGGAGTTTTATCACCGTAAACTCCTCCATTATGTGTTTAGCACACACAAAGTGCCTCCTTCCCATCCAAACCATTTTGAACAGATTATCTGCATACAGAAATTCCCTTGACTACATTAAGAATGGAGATACAAACTAGGTACAGAAACACCATCTGCACAATATGCTATGTAGCTGAACACATTTTAATACTGCCCATTGCATTTATTTAGGTTTAATATCGTGTGATAAGAATTTAAATTTTGCAGAATATAGGAGCTCAAACTACCACAAGATAGATAAGCCGAGGTAACATAACATCTTGTTTTCATTTTATGTGGAAATGTAATATGCTGATGAGGGTCTGTCTGATTAATCAGGTGCCAGAGCAAAAAGGAAAAAATTAAAAAAGCATTTAAAAAAGATATTATAATGAATGAGATTCTTCTTCTGTGGTATGTTCCAGAGCATTCTACCACATCCATAAAAGGCTGGTGTACCACAGGTGTTCACTGCACACTGGCACAGCTAGTCATTATCTAGCCCGACATGATCATTAAGAGCTGTGATGGTAGTGTGGCACCTCCTTCCTGCATGCATGCACACACACACACACACACACACGTGCGCATGCACACGCACACACACACGCTGGGGGAAAAAAACTCCAGTGGAGACTCAAGCACTCCCTATCAGTTGTTGTAAAAAAGGGGTGAGAGGGGAAGCTCCCTTCTCAACGAAAAGCATGTCAGCGCTGGTGCACTTTGACCCTTCCCATACACACTCCACAATCCAAACAGAAGGCCGGCTCCGCCAGAAGTCCTCCAGCGTCACAGCGGCTCTCTCACCCAGAGCTTTTAAGGCTAATTTTTTGATGACGATGAGGGTGGGGAGCGCGGAGTGCAACGGG
>CM022492.1:15088776-15116014 GCA_011952105.1 Coreoperca whiteheadi
TTGCTGCCCAGCCCCCCACCCCCACTCCCTCCCCCCCACCCCTTTTCTCTAACTTAACTCCTCAAATCCAAAGCAGATTGTGCTTTTTATGACTGTTTATTGAGTCGATGAAAAATAAGGACCTTTTCTTTCCCCTCTCCTCGCATAGGATGAGAGAAACAGCAGAGAAAGAGAGGAAGCACAAAAAGGAGTAGTGGGAGGGAGAGAGAGAGCGGGAGCCGCTTCCGCCATACTTTGTAAACAAAAGTGATTTGCAAGACAAAAGGAGCGCAACCTTCCAACTAAATTCAGAGTGCATTTTGCGGCTAGAGGCACAAAATGTGGCCGCGTCGTGCCACAAAACCCCCCGTGGACACCAATTAGGCCCTATTAACATGTAAAGCCAATTTGATAAGGTGTGGGCCCTATCCCTTAAATCCGCATTAAACTATCTTTCCTCTTGTCACAGCCAAAAATCCATTTACAGCAGCCGAACACACATAATCCATATGATATACCATTGTTATGCTTATGCTGCAGCCCCATTTAAGAAAGATACTGTCTGTCTGTGTCAATTATAACAGATAAGGCCACAGCAATGTGTGCACGTGAGCACAAAGGCGGTGGTGTTGCATTCACTTCTGCATGTTCATTACAATAATCTGACCAGAAAATCCTCCATTTTTTCTTCCTAAAAATAAAAATGATAAAAGAAGTAGTCAGCCTGTATGAAAGTGGATTTATTTTTCAAAAAGGTGAATCTGCGGCAACATGAGCGATCCTGGCACGACAACACAACTGAAACAAAGAGGGAAAAGGGGAGAAAAGCTATTGTTTCAACCACACAAAGCCCTTCCATCGTCTTGTAGTAGAATCGCCACAGGTTCTGGGAGTCTTTTTTCACTCTAAACACAGCGGTGGATGCTTGGTGTTGCGTTTTCATCCCCCCTTTGTCCCCCCTCCAATTTCTTGTTCTTTTTTAAACTACTCGTAATTATACGTCGAAACTCAAAACCTCCGCCAAAAGTCTCCAGGCCTGGAGAATTATGGGGCCAGGGGTGGCGTCAAATATCTTAACATTCATAAGTCCGAGAGGCAGTAAATAAAGCCAGTGGATTTACGGCCCTGCAGCCCCGATGCAGGAGAGCTGGCCGCCCTGAGCCTCTGCGTCTCCAGACCTGTTGAGGTGTGATGTTAGCCCACAGCACCAGAGTTAACCCGCCGCCTTTTTTCACAAGACCTGTGTTAGCATCGGCAGGAAACAAAAGATAGACAGAGAGAGGAAGGGAGCTAGAAAGAGCAGAGGGAACAGGGGGAAAGTGAAAGGAGACAGAAACCCAGGGTGAGCTGTGCAGGCCACTTCTCCAATTCGACCTGCACCCAGTGATCCAGCAGGCCTTTGTGTGAGGTTTAGGGAGGAGAGAAGCGGCAGGGAGAGGCGAGGAGGAGACGAGGACAGGAAGACTTTTAAAGCCCGGGCACAACGTCATGTCAAATTGCGAAATGATACTAAATTGTGAGCCTCCTTGGACTTAGGTGGTAGGAAAAACAAATTCTCACTGATTATGGCTCCCAGAGGTCAAACAAATTATGGTAACCGCCATATGCAGGAATCCCCCCCCCCCCTTCAAATCATGCAAAAACAAAGATTAAGGAAACAAGGTAAAATGTCCACATAGATCAGGATTAGTGCCAGCTGACAGAAAAAAGGAATCACTAAATTGATCAGAATTTTGCCCTGAGAAATACCTGAACACTTCATTCTAAATCATTAATATCAAATACAAAAACACAGATTTAAACGGCCTAGATGTTGAAATCCACATCCTAAAAATAATATCGCAGCATCGCCCAAACCAATAGGAGCAGCAGAAGAAAAATGAAGGGAAAAGCAGCGAGAATCAAAGCCTTTCGTGACAAGACAGAAAGTCTCATTCTAATAATACTAGCAGTCATATTCAGTGACTCACATGACATGTTAGGGAGCAAGACAGCTAATCAATGTCCAGGTGAATTATTTATGCCAGCTTTAAGTCTAATACATTTATATTACAGCGACCGCTGACTTCAAAGCTCTAATGGCTAGACACACAGGGCGCTGCAGACAGTGGGGGCCGAGACTGTACAGTATGAAGATCACCGCAAGCCGAAAACCATGTTCATCTACAGTCACTGTTCAGGTAGATCTGTGAATTGAGCTGTAATAAATGTTGTCTCCTAAATTGCTAATAAAGCACCTCATCAATAATCAGCAGTGGCTTTTAGATTTTGTAATGACTGTCTGGTACACAAGAAAGTGGCGCAGAGAGGAAACTAAACAGCTAACAAATCAAGGAACATGTATTTAAAAAATATAAACAGATCATTCCTTTTCTGAGTTGTGTCTGAAAATTGTATTTCAGGGATGGAATTGAGAGAGCAAAGGTCAACGCTGTCTCGCCGCAGCATCCTCCAGCCATGCAACACACTTTACTGCTTTTCTAACCGCTGCATGAGCACAATTAAAATAGCGCTCCATGCACTAGTACAGGACATAGTCCCAAGGAAGTGCCTCAGTTCAAATCATGCGTGTTGTTGTGAATGTGTGTTTGTGTCAGTACTGATGAGAATAATGAGTGACTAATACCAGCCGGTAGTGTTAACAAGGCTGCCTGACTAAGAGGGGAAAAAAATGGCAAAATGTTCTCATATGTGCATATGCCGGGAATGATAGTCTTTTAAACTATAAAACACACACACACACACACACACACACGTAGAGAGAATTGTGTAAGCAGTAAAAATAATTCCATGTGAAACCCTGGGTGATCATGTTGACTCAGAGGCAGAAATTGTGTCAAACACAAAAGAAGGCATTATGTATCAGATGTGCATTTATTTTCAAGGTGTGCACAGCACACAAAAAAAAATGGAGGTAACAAATATCAGTTTCGTTAGCCAGAGCTGAGGTGGTGGAGGGGTGGAGAGGTCATATTTCCTAATGCCTGGTCTTTGCCTTAACCTTGTAAAATGAGATGACAGGGTCCTAAAGTGCAGACTTGTAATTGCAACCGTTTAAAATAGGGGGGCCAAAAAACACCCATGGTTGAGAAAATTATGCCGCTTAAGGATTGCCATTGCCCAGTGGGACTAGCGAGGTGCTGAGCAAATGAGTAAGTGTGCATAATTATAGCATGGCTGATTGTGTCTAAATAACATGAATTTATTTATAAATATGGGTTTACATGGCACATGCTTTTTTTTCTGTTTTTTTATAAAAGGCAGTGGATTCCTTATAAAGAAGCAATGGTGGCACACATGCAGAGGACAGCACAGTGTTTACACAATTATTTCCATTCAATAAATCCCACTTTAAAAAAAAATAGACATCAATAATAAAAAATAAAAAAATACTGTTTAATGTTTTTTTTGGGGGTGGGGGGAGCTGTCAAATTTTAAGGCATGCACCTTCTGGCATGATGTCTTCACACATGCAAATCACTTAGAGAAAGCTCATTTGCATATTGATTTCCTATGTGTGGTTTTGCATTGCTTTACACTGCGTGCAGCGGGTCAGAGGGTCGGTGTAAAAGGTCCGAATGCTCATGCAGCGTGTGATAGGGAAAAGGTGCGTGTTTGATGAGGCTGTGCAAACACAAGCCATGTGCATTATTTAGTGGGTCAAAACCACTGCACTTGTGGCGTGGTGAACACAGCGGAATAATCACGCAATATTAACAATAAGGATTCTGTCCTTTTATATATATTTTTTGCACGCATTTGATAAAAATAAATAAATTTAAAAAAAAGTTGTTACCAGTAAAAAATAAAAATCCCGGGAGCATCGCAGCAAAAAAAAAAAAAGATGTGCAAACGACCTGCCATACAACCATTTTTCACTGCCAGGACTCCTAGCGCTTAGCACTGTTAGCATGCTAGCTGCTGGCCGCGACAAACGCACAGGCTGGGAGCTGCAGGCGGACATGCATGCCATTGTACTGTACACCTCCTGAGGAGTTGCAAAACTTTGCGCTACGTTTTATTCGGCTGCACTTCTGGGGTGACAACCCTCCCGTGTCCGGCTGCCTCTGTGTCCACTCGCAGTCCGCGTGTGTGTGTGTGTGTGTGTGCACACATACAGTTGTAAATAAATGAACTTACTGTGCGTGCTGTTGGAGAAAGTGATCCATTGGGAAGGTAGGGGCTTGTGAGATCGGGGATCATTATAAATGGATAGCCCGGGTACGGTGGGCTCTTGAACAGCCCTCCATCTTGCCTTTTCGCAGCTAACATGGCGGGGGGGGGGGACAAAAAAAGAAGAAAACTTTTTTTTATAAAGTCGCCTTGGAAACTTTTTTCCCCCCCACAAAAATGCATTCGAGGTTTAAAGCGGAGGAAGATCACCTCCGCCAGGCACATGTAATGTCATGGTGCAGAAAAACAGGAGTGGAACAATAAAGTGGAAGAAACTCACCCTCCTCTAAACTTTCTCTTGTTTTGTCTCTGAAAGTTTCAGATCTAGGCGGAGGCCGTCTTTCCGCCTTGAAATGCAATGAAACACAGGGATTGCGTTAAAGTTAACACAACGGGCGACGAGGGCGATAGTAAACTTTCTTTTCAAGTCTATCAGTGCGAACATGTCAGAAATGTAGGCCCCTAACTTAACGGAGCCGGGGACGACCGATCCCCGTGTTTCAATCTGCTACTTACCTCTGAATCCGACGAGCTGTTTTGATTCGTTTCCGACTCGTTTACAAGAGAAGATTTGACGTCGGCTAAATCCCTTTCTGCCGAGGAGTTCTCCGAAATTTTCTCTTCCTGCTCTCCTTCGTCTTTGAAGGAAATCATTTCATCGTTTGCACCCAGATCGTCCCCTCCACCGCCGTTGAGCTGCGGCATTTTTCCCGTGCAAAATCTTTTTTTTTTTTTTCTGGGGGGGCAAAACACGAAGTTTTAAACCCTTGATCTCGGTGATCTAGAAAGTCCGAGTTTAAGTTTGGGGTCTGTGTTGCCGTTTTCCAAAGCTCTGGCGGTTGGTACAAAACTAAAAAAGAAGGGAATCTTGGCAGAAAAAGGAAGCCGGAGAAGGAGCCGAGCCGCTCGGATTGAGTGAGTTGAAGTTGGTCGGAGTGGTTTTCAGTTCAAAGGCGGCGCTGATTGACAGATAGAGAGGGATGGAAATAGAGAGAGTCTGGATTCAGGATTATTGACAGGGAGAAACACACAAGAAACTAATGAGATTCAAACAGGGAGGGACTTGAAGTGACGTTTTCATAAATAGGAGGAAAAAAAAGAGAGAGGGAGAGAGAGAGAGAGGGGGAGAGAGAGGGGAAGGCGGCCGGAGGAAGTCGTCGGATGACTGCGGTGAAAAGCATGTGAGGAGGAAAAAGGCAGTTTGGGAGCAGGACAGTGATGGTAAAATAGGAGGAAGATAGGGGTTGCTCGCAAATGTGGATTGAACGCACATATGGGCGGTCTCCCGGCGGAGAGAAAAAAAACCAAAAGGCTGTTTGCAACCAGTTTGGCTCCACCATGCCCGACCAGTCTGTCACACTGGGGCCAAATGAAGTTAACATTACAGCTTAAATTAAAGTTTCCTCCACATTCAGGCTCTATAACCTACTTTTGTATCTGTCCTTTTTTATTTTTATTTTTTATTTTTTGCTTACTAAATACTAGAGGCCTATCAAAGCAGAATAAAAGCTGTATTACTCCGAGCATGCTTTTTAATGTTATCTGCCTTGTCAGTTCCTTTAGATCTATTTTTCATTATATTAGATAATGTTTCCTCAGATCTATTTTTTGGGATGGAGGGTGTTGTTGCATCCTGCTTTCTTGACAGGTGTGATGTCCTCTGGGACTATAACCTGAATTCCTCACTGGCAGCACAGACTGGGCTGTTTTTATTATCCTCTTCTCCCTCAGCAGCCAGACTGGACACAAATAACTGATGCAGATTTGGATGCTCCAATTTTGTGTCTTATTCTTATCGAAGTACAGCCTTTAAAAAGACATACAAAATCACGTGTACTGTAGGTGATTGCAGTTAACAGAAAGCATGTTAAGAAAGCCGAATTTGACCACATGGAATTATAAGATACCCCTTACAGTAGGCCTATGTGTCTACAAAACCATATTTTTTTTGTCACCTACTTTTGTCCATTTTACATGCACACCAGTTATTCTATGAGGTCAATTAGACATTTTGGATTTACTGTGTTCCTTCTAATTAACAATTAAGATTTTTTTTTTAAATGGATTAACAAAGAGAATCTAAAATGTAAAATACTGAGCAATTTCCTGTGAGAAAAAACTGGTTAATTAGGGATCAACAGAAGATAACAAAACAAATCAAATATGCTGTTGCCCACCTGAAATGTATATAAAAGCAATGGGGGGGGCTTCTCCAGCTGAACAAGGGGATCGTGCATGTGTGCTTGTGTGTGTATATGTCAATGATGAGCTCAGCACTGGTGATTCAGTAACCTTATCTCATCAGCTCAGGAAATGCAGTTTCTCTTACAGCTGATATTTGATAGAACAATCACAAAATCCACAATGAATTTCAAATGTAACGAGTGAAATACAGCTGAAACATACAACCAGGTGACACTTACACTCTGTTGCAACATATTTGGCTCCTTTCAAGCAAAATAAATCACTATCAGATCAAAAGAAGACATAGAATTGCTGATTAAAAAAAATATTGTTTTATGTCATCATGCTGTTAGCTGCATAAAAACAAATATTATGACAGTAATTCCTCTGTATCTGCTCTCAGCAGTGTTGTCAAACAGCAGTGATGAGGAATTATGTGTACAGTGTAGCACCAAAGTGTTGTGAATCTGCCTACCAACGCACCTAGACCAGGCAACACCATGAAAGCAGACTATTCCGCTCAGTGATCACTGATGTGCTTCAGCTGGATGAGGTGAAAGCAGTGTTTGTGTGAGCTGGCTGCAGCCCAGCCAGCAGTGTTAGGGAGCAGGGAGGAAAGGGAAAGGGATCGCCGTCTCTGGTGCTCATCCAGTGTATCTGTGTTAAGGCAGCCGATGGAAGAAGAGGCACCCCGCCGCTCGGGGCCCTCCAAACCTGAGCCCACACAGACCAGACCAAAGCAGAGGAGCTCCAAGCTGGCCTCTCCCCGGATTGCCTCAGCAGGTTCCTGAGAGTTTACTGGGGGCTGGCAGCGTGTTATCATGCCTGCCGTGGGGACACCTGCCTCCGATGCCGCCCTGGTGATTCTAATCTACAGGACCCTTTAATAAGATGATGATAGGCTGCATTGCCGACGCTGCTCTGAATGATGGAGCAGGAGCACGCACGGCTTTCTACTGGTGTTATTTATATTGATATGGGTGGTGCATGCTCACCTCTGCTCCATTTGCAGATGTGGTTTTGGTACAACTGGGGATTGTCTCATCCACGTACTTCCATGTCTCTCGAGTGTGGAGGAAGTCAGAGGCATCAGCAGTGTCTGATCACAAGACGTCAGCTCCGTCTTCATCGGCCCTGATGATAAAGCCTTACACTGATTCTGACCTCAGCCAGTTTGAATTGTTCACCATTAGATTTGAAGGCAGCAATAATCAAACTGTGGCAGATTTAATAATAAATAGCCTGTACAAATTTAAGCTATAATATTAAATAATACATGATACTATCATATTTTACACCTCATGGTGTTGCCTTATACTGACAGCTCTTTTGTGATTCTGGGAGCTTTGAAAAAAAAAATATTGTAAGTGCTCAACACATTTTTACCTCTTATATCCTTATGAATGTGTGCTTTTCACCTTATCCTAACTCTTTCATGATACTTCTATATAAGGCATAAACAAAACATCACAATGATGACAAATAAGATCCAAAATATGTATGTTTTTGCCTTGAAATATGTATAACAATATGTACTATGTATACAAGATGTACCAATTAATTTTGCTTGTATAAGGAATGTTTTTTGTGAAAGTGAAAAATTAATGAAATAGAAGGCATAATTAAATGAACATTTATGTAGTCTGTACTACCTAGTCTCTACACCTTCTACATGGGAAAGCTTATATATATAATATTTTACAGATCAATGTTTAATATTAATTTGTCATAAAATTATATTTTTTGAAAGCACAACCTTCACTGAATGTTTTATAATTTTGATTGAACAGCTTTTTGCATCTGCAGTGGAAATGCCTGGTAAAATAAATTCTACATAAGTACTCAAAGAAACAGATCCTTACACAAAAAACCAAACTACTTTGAGAAATCACCTACTTTTCTGTGTACACCCTCATTGTTTCATCTCGAGCAGGGAAGGTAGCAGCAGCACACAGTGCACATGCTCTATCTTTGCAAACAGTTAATTACCCATCATGCATCCACGTTGCCAGCCATACCAGCTAAAAGGTCTCTCATTGCTGATTAACATATTACTGCTGGACATTTTCTCTTTTTTCCTTACAAAAATATACTTGTATACTTGTTTTATGGCAACTGTGGTTTGATTTATTCCACTGATGAAGTTTGTTCACTTGATAATAAGTGAAATTTAACATTTAACTAGTTGCATTTAGTCGAGTGCAAATTTCCCCTATTGTTGGGGGAGATTCTGTTAAGTATTTTGGCATTTATTGTCAGCACAGCTCATATAAATTCTATCACCGGGATAATACTGTGGTTAGCCATAATTACGTGTATACTAATGGTCCTCATCATTTTTTGGAATGGACAAGATGGAGAAATAGATGTCTGGTTTACCTGATTATGAAAAGACTGTTTCATGCTGTATATTATTCATTAGAGTAAAAGCAAATCAGATAACACACATCTGCTTGCATTTGTGTGCAAATGGTTAATTGTGTTATCTTGAATAGTCTTATTACCGTGCTTGTTATATTCAGCACGTCACTGTTCTCTATGGAGAATAGAGAACTTACTGTGTGTACTTACTTTAATTACTCTGAGAAAATATTCGCTGCATGTATAGTGTATGAACTGTCTATATACTGTCAATATATATTTATTTTTTCCTTTATTGTACTTGTAGAAAAGAAGCTTCTCTGGCCCTCAGCATTATAATTATTTGACACAATAGGAAAATACATTTGATAAATAAAAATTAAAGCATTGTACACAGAAATCGCATTCTTAAGTCCTTGGATTTAAAAAGCAAAATGCTCAAGAGTGTTATGTTGACCAAAGCTTAAGGGCTGAGGGCAATATCGTTTTCACATATCTGCTGGAATTATTAGGGTGGAATGTCTGAGACTGGTTTTGGAAGCGCACAGTAGTATTGAAAAGCACCTTGAAAATGGAAAATATGCCAAACACGTTTATTTGTCACAAATGTATTTATTTATGTGTTCACAATCCACAACACAAATCACAATGAAGACAGCGGAGGAAGGGAATAATAGTGTAATGAAGAGTGAGTCACACTGGCCTGTGACTCTGCACTCATCTAAAATCAATATTACCCCCCAGAGACGTAGCAGCTAATATAACAAACAGCTCAATAAGCATTTCATTAGCTTCAAAGTTTATGAATCAATAATCAAAACAGATCAAATCTCAGGGTACAGAGCCTCATTTTTCCCCCCAGAAAAATCCCAGGAGTGTGATCAGGAGTTTTTTTGTGAACAGACACTCATGATTAATGTGGGTACACTGCTTTTCATATCACTGTAGGTATTGGACTCAAGCGGGAGCTGAGTGTCTCCAGAACTCATCCACACAGCATCGTGGGAACCATATGAGGCGAGCTACGTGAGCTGTCTCCCGTCGCCTCCAAAACAAACAGCCAAGCGTTTTTCAGAAATGGACGCGATAGTCATTAATCAAGGTCCGAGGCAGGTCCTGAACTCTCTAAACATGGAATCCACCTGGGAGACAAGGTAACCTACATTATGTACTCGGCTGCTGCAGATCTGGCGGCCGGCACAAACACCGTTCACCTGTCCGTCATGGCAGCATCTCGCAGGGAGAGGCGAGCCAAGGCGCTGCTGGCTGGTAAATGTTACTTAAAGGTCAATGGTATACACGCCAGCAGGTTAATGGTTTGAGTCATATTTTCACACTGGCCCTACGGTGAATCCATCAGCCGTCAGATAGCCAAAGGGATTTTCTATACGCTGATTTATGTCCTGATTGGGAGAGAAGACAGTGTGTGTTTGCCACTGGGCCTTCTGTGGACTAATTTCATGTGCAATGCAATGCAAAGTCCAGGTCCAGTCAAAGGCCTCCTGCATCTGCACATGACAGGGCATAATGTTGATTTTATCACACAGAAAATCACTGACCTACTGTATAATTAACTCATAAAATGAATCATAGATGGATTAAACCCCCACAAGTGTTCTTCTCAAGCATATGACCCCTTGAAATGGATATAAGCTCTCATCTCAGCGTTTCCAGTCAGTCTACGCAAGATCCTGATTAATTTTTAGATGTTTAGTTTGTCAGCCAGTAAAGCAAAAGTCTGACAAGAAATTTAATCTCTGACCTTTGTGTTTTTGAACCCTCGGCTACCAAAAGCCAAAAGCAAATGCACAGGACAAGTGTACAAAAGTAGCTTCCTGTTGACCCCTGCTTTGTGTTTGAGGAGCAAATAGAAACTTTCCCTTTCTCTGATGGTCTTGTATGCAGGACCCACCACATCTCTGGGCCTGTGAATGGGTATGAAACCCTTTCTGATTGTTGGTTAAGAGAACTTAGGAGGCCTTATTGTGAGAGAAGAAAAAAGAACAGTGTCTTCTTCAAGTTCTTGACAATGGGGCCATAATTAAAATCAAACTGAGGGCAAGTTGACCTTTTGGGGCCCGAATGAAGGGTCATATGTGCACGATGGAGGCAGGTTGTCTTTGTGCTACAGTTTGTGAGTTTTGTGTGCATTTGTTTGGTGTTTTGCATCTAAATTGGCATGTGCATTCATTTTGCGCTTTACTGAGGACTTATTATATTAGTTGGCATTTAGCCAACTTTGTACAATTAATTAAACCGTATCATATTGATATAAAAGACAATATATTGCGCTGCTCTTACTCATAGAAGAGGTCCTTCAATTCCACTGCACTGGGTGACTGGGTTCAGGGCTATTTTCCTTTACTTTAGTTTAGTAAAGAACAAGTTCAACTTGCAAAGGCTCTGCACATGTTGTATCATCTCTTTAGAGAACATTAGAGAAATTTTGACAAACAAAGTAAAGTTTTTGTTCATTTGAACTTGACACTGCTCCTCATTTGCTGAGTTATAAAGTAGCGGCTGTATTTCTTTCGATGCTATAATGGATTGGAATAGCTTTAGTACAGAGAAAAATTTGCATCTTTAACGCTCTACACGTACACTTATTAACTTATTAACACAATGGAGACGTGACCTTGGGTCAAATGAGTTGCCTCTCCGTACAAATCAGTGAAACGTGGTGTTCATTTGTTTTCATTAACAGAATGGAAGATGAGCCCATTAATGAGACATCAGTTTACGTTCTTTGTTCAGTACGAGTCAAAAGAAAGGTAAACATCATCCAAGTTTAAGTTGTGAGCAGGTTATAGTTGATGCAAAGACTCTTATCTCTGTGGCCACATATTTTTATCTTATAACAAACAAAAATCCAATTCATCAGACTATGAACTATGGTCCCATGTATATAAACTCCTTTTTTTATTTATCAAAATATTGAGGTTGTCTTCGCTTTGTAAAGTGATGTGATAAAATTCAGCCTTTACTAGATTGTTTACATTTGAGAATGACAGTAGAGAGTGTGGAGCGTAATGAACAACCTATATCTTACAGACATTATTATTTTAACTAGTCTGTATACACTTATACTGGGCTACTTTGTGCCATCAACATCTGTGAAAATACATATATTTAACATTACTACATATTTGACATTTGTATAATACGCTATATACCAGCTTTATTTTGTGTTATTCTGTAGTCAATTATGGCATTTCATTATGCATCAATATATGCATTACTCATCATTTTATGCCCCATACCTCTATAAACACACTTCATTATATCATGTATCCTTTTGCACAGCAATAGTTGCACATCTATAACTAACTAACTAAAACATTTCTACATTGTTAGAGACATGCAAGTGTGTCTTAGGACAACAGGTTTTAAACCCACGGTGGCGTTAGTGCATGACCCAAGTATCCGGGTATTCAGATTCTTTGTGTAAGAAAGAAAGTAGCAGTACTACAATGTAAAAATCTCCATTACAAGTAAAAGTACATTAGCTTTAGCAGCAAAATGTACTTTAGTGTCAAAAGTAAAAGTATTTATCATGTAAAAAAAAGTCCCTTTCAGAGTGTTATGGTATATCATTATGTTGATTTATTGAACTATTGTTACTGAGCCATTAAAGCAACATTTTAATGTTGTAGCTTGTTGAGATGGAGCTAATTGTAACAATTTTATATAGCCTACTGTTGATTAGTCGTATCTATAACAACGCATCATATTTTATGAGATGATCATATGCTTTGTTAGTAAAATCTTAATCCTCAAAGCAACTAGTAGCTATATCTGTCATGTAAAGGTAGTGAGGTAAAATGGCATACCTCAAATTTGTACTTGTATTTGTATTGTAATACAATACTTGAATTCATTCACCAAGTTACTTTCCACCACTGTCCACAACTTCTGTGATTGAAGTCCACTACGTAAAGTTGTGAGTGGAGGTTAAAGCAGGAACAAAAATTCAGGTTTCAAAAAGTCCCCAACCTATTGTCAGGTTAATGGACATGGCCCTAGACATAGTCAGAATTTAACAGATGCTATTTTTCAGATAAAATAGTTATAAAGCAGAAGGTGAAAAGCAACGAGGACAACAAAATACACCAAACTACACATGGTGTAATTTCCCTCTTTGTTGAAATGCCTTTTGTTGTCAATATGACACACTGTACTCTCACAGCTGCTCTTAATGGTCCTTTTGTTCTAATGTTTGACTCTGATGGAGGGATATGAGAGTATGAAGTTTAAGGGCATAGTTGGTTCAAATATTGATTACCACTCAGGTATTCCTTTTTCCTGAGAATTGATCCCCAAAATCATTCATAATCGTACAGATAGTTAGGTAGATCAGCTACATCGTGAACACATACTGTACACACACATACACACACCATTAAGGCCCCAAAGCTTCATGCTTCAGCCTCAACTGGAGTTTTTTAGCTTCAAGAATCCTAATTGAGAAATTAATGCAGAAAAATCAATTGGCCTCAAGTTTTGTGTCCAATAGACTCCTGAAGGCTTCGAGTGAGCAGCAATCAATGCTTTCCACATGGGTGGCTCCAAAGCCCCCTTACTCTTTTGTCTATGTGTTCATAGCTGGAGGATTTTGATATGTGAATTTCAATGAAATAAACACTAATGAATTTTCCACCTTTTGCGACACCCTGTGATTTACAATATATATTCCGTGGGCATGAAATTATGTCTTTGGTCGCCACTTAAGCATCACTTAACGCAAATAAGAATTCTAAGAATTTGGATATATTGTGCAAAAACTGTGGCATTACGGGAAAAACTTCTGAGTCTGCCTTATTTACACTTCAAATGAGAATCTTTTAACATTCTGTGATCAGCCGCAGCATTGTTGGTGGATGAATCTGCGTGTTTTGTGCATCCCTCTTGCCTAGAGGACATCAGCTTATTTAGGGCCATTTTAAAGCACTGCACATCATCATCAGGTCAATGAAAAAGCAACCTTGAATTCCCTTTGACACAACTGTCTTTTTCCAAGCACTCAAACAGCGTGAGTGCGCATCATCTTGTTACAACTCAAGGCAAAAGGCAAAACGCAGAAAAACATCCATAAGAGACAGATGTGAGGCTAAAATCTTTAAGTATTTTAACAATCTCACCTGGAACACAGGTTTTTCCTGTTCTTTCTCTCTTTTACGGTCCAAATCTCAACGAGAAGAAAATGGACATTTGCTCGTGGTTGTTGCACTGGGAAAACAAGTGCCATGTTCTTCTTTGTGCTCGTTAACCACCTTCCAAATTCATCATAAGCCTAGAGATCAGATCATAGTAATATTTGATCAATATTAATAAGGATAGGCAAACTCCTCCAGTAATTACCACAGTCTCTGGGCTTTGATTTCGACCATTACTAACGCCTCTGCATCTTTAGATTAAAAAAAGCGACCCCCTTTTATTTCATAACATTAAATCCCGACATGCATCTTCTAAAAGCTCTAATAAGACAAAGATAAGATTTGCATCCCCATACAAGTGTCTTTTTCAATTGATTATGAAGCCGCCATTGATGTGCGAGAAATTGATGTTTTCCTCTGTTCTTAAGGGCGGCTAATAGAAGGGGCGGGCTTCGAGGAGGAGACTTTGCTACTTTGATCTTCAATCAGTAAAAAATCCCACTTCTTCTTTGTCAGACTATATTTGGTAAATAACAGTGACAATCTGCAGGGCCTAGAAATGGAGAGAAGGGGAGAGGGAGAGGAAGAGAGATGCGTTGAAGTGATAAAGAGGGGTTGGTAAGTGGGAAAAAGAGGGAGCAATTGGCAGAAAAGGGCATAAAGAGGGAAATATGTTGTTAAATTTAGGGTGTTAAAAAGTGAGATAAGACGTTAAAATCGCTCTCCCAAAAAACACCAAAGTATTGTGTGATACAGTCTCAAGAAACCAAAATAGCTGTAGCCATCTGGCACTGTCACCTCACATGGCCGATGACGGGAAATATTTCTTACCTTGTTTATTTTGGGCAAATCAAATTTTACACAACTGCCCCCGTGTTTCTGTGAGTGACGTTACATTATGACACACACAGTAGGCTTCTAATTAGACCCTATGAAAAACAACAGGTGGATGTGAGAAAAGTAATAAATCATTCAGCCAATATGGCTGCCAACAGATCTGCTGCCTTCCCCGTTTTTTCTCTTTGTGTGTCTGTGTAGAGGAATTGTTGGTGGACATGAACAGATGCACAAGCTGTTGTGGTCATCCCACGCATATTTTACAGCACATCATTTCTGTGTGGCATTTTGTAATCAAATTCTCAGTGAAGTTGCTCTTGTCTAAATATGCGGACCTTTAAGCTTGTGTTCATATGCTATGGGATATATGAATACAGAATAAAAGAAATATGCCACCTTTAAATTTCACAGGCAGAAAGAATGAGAAAAATGTTGGATGCACTTACAAACCGTTATCATATCATCTCAGAGCTCATAGTGGTTCTGTTCACATTAAAGGAATTGTTTGGCATTTTGAGATATACTCTCATTTGCTTTCTTGCCAAGAGTTAGATGAAAAGATTGATACCACTCTCATGTCTGTACGGTAAATATGTAGCTGGAGCCAGAAGTCGTTTAGCTTAGCTTAGCATAACTAGCCTGGCTCTGTCCAAAGGTAACAAAATCCGCATAACAGCACCTCTAAAGCTCACCAATCCACACCTTATAGTTTGTTTGTTTAATGTGTAATCAGTACAAAAGTTGAAGTTTAAAAATTCAAGTTTGTGGTTTTACGGGAAGTTATGTGTGTTAGGTGAATTTCTTTTCCTTCAGACAAAGTCCGGCTAGCTGTTTCCCCCTGCTCCCAATCTTTATGCTAAGTTAAGATAACAGGCTGCTGGATTAACCGTACCAACATGAGAGTGGTATCAATCTTCTTATCTACCTCTGACAAACTATTAAGCATTATTACACCTTTAGCCACTTTAAGCATCGTTATAAAAAGCAAGCAATGGCCAAATTTATATCATCCACTCCAGTGTCCACTTTATTGCTTTTTTTTTTAAAGATTGTGTAACTTAAAGGTGTGATTTCTCAAAAACATGAAACACTGAATTTACAATATTGTGAGTCTCCAATTAACACAAACGCTGTTATATAGCTGTATACCAAGAAAGAAATCAAGCTTTAAGCATTTTGTTGTTTGTTTTACCTTCGATTTATATTATGAAAGAGACCCAGGCAGGTAAAGTGGATACGTGGGCAGAGAGAAGGTGGGAAACACCTGTGAGAGTCGTGAAGGGGACTAGTTCTTGATGTGCTATCAGCAGGTGGAGTTGGAAAGGAAAATTGTCTGAACAGTATATATATGTATATGTGTGTGATTAAAATAGGAAAAAGAAAAGAAGACACTTACCCTGTAAAAGAAACAATAAACCAAAGCCAAATTAAGATAAAGAAGAAACAAATAAGCTACATAAAATTAGAAATAAGAGACGGTTGAATAACAAAGGCTTAAATAGAATGCTGATTTTGAAAAGAAAAGCCCACAGTTTAGTTAAAAGGGACATGAGGCAAGAGGCGGGAGCTGCGATGGTGAGCTGGATAGACCGAGCTGGAGATGAAGCCAGAGACAGAGGGAGCTCAGTGGGAGGTTGTGGAGAGGCTGGGGGCAGGCTCCAGGCAGAGGAGAGGGCAGGGAAGGATTCATGGCCCAGGATCAACAACAGCACACTCAATAAACCCCCACGGACACCAGGGAGAAAACCTAATATGCCTTCAACACATGCAAGCACTCATTTACAAATGTTTACAACCTTTAAGGAACAAAAAAGGTGATTTGATGCCGTTCGATATCAACCCTGTAACGGCCAAATAGCAAACTGGGATAAATCTGAAACAGAGGGCAAATACAGCAGTTGTTAGTTTATTTTTTTGGTCTTTAATATTAATTTGTCAGACTTACTGTTTTTTCACCTTATGTCAAACACTGGAGAGAATGAGAACAATCAACACATTCTAGTGAAGGGAGGGAATTATACTTACTTTTCCAAGTAGCATTATAGCATAGGCCTACTGCACCTTTCACACAACTGCAAAATGTAACAAGGACTAATGTCATTCAAGTTGCAAATTTGCAATGTCACAAATGACACAATGCTATGCTATAAGTACTCATTACACGTTACTCATTGAAAATGTAATTACTTTACTTATTACTCAGCAGCAAAAGTGACATTACTTAGTTGCATTACTCGTTTATTTTACTTTCGTTACTCAGCCCCATCTCCGTTTAAAGACATGATGCAGAAGACATGATGCGGATATAAAGAAAGCTTGATTGGATTTTTCATTACTGTGATAAAAAAATTGCAAATTTGAGCTTTGAATAGCAAATTGTAAATCCAAGCCAGATACAGAAAAAAGCCCATTTAGAAATTTAGATTTTTAGTATTTTTGCTTGAGAAAACATAAAGAATAGAGGGGGTGAAAATATTGAAAAAGTTGTTCAAAGTTGGTTTTGACAACAGGGTAGCAGGTTAAAGAGTGTCTGGTTTTCTTTACTCTAACTCTTATCATCACCATAAAATTAGAGACTTTATAAACATTAAACACGTACATTTATTATTCTTGATAAAGTGAATCAGAGTTAAAAATACTTACAGTACAAGTAACATAATCATAATCCATTCAATTTATTCATTCCAATCATTTTAAAATGGTTTATTTATTTTTTCAGTGTATAGTTACATGCATGATTTCCAATTAATAAGGCCGTCTGACCTCACCACAGTGTAATTGTAGTGTGATATTGATTTTCTAATTTATAAGTGATTCATGAATATGGATTGGAAGAAAAGGCAAAAATTGAATATCATTTTAGAGTACACACTGCTGATAAGTCTGACTTCATTTCTTCCCTAAAGAGAGAGGATATAAGGTTGTGAATGTGGAAAAGGCGTCACTGCAGCTGAAAAGCTCCGGTGAGGACTGAGGGCTTCGTGTAGTGGTTACCGGCTCACTGAAGCCTCTGACCCAGCGACCACCAGCCTCTCAAAAGTAACTCAAGCCAAAAGTGAACATAAGAGGCTCTTTCTTCCAGCCCTGTTAGAGCTCGCATCCATAAAAAGCTCTGCTGGTTCACTCAGTCTAAAGATGGCCGACTCCTCCAAACATCTCAGACCAAAACTATTAAAACCCTTCAGAAAAATCCACACAAGCCGCCCCTGTCCCAAAAATGTTTTATATAGAGTAATGAGGGCTAGATAAATCTGCGCTCTGGCTTATACAGCAGAAACAAGTCTGATTTTAATAAGTTTTTCTGTGCCTTTACACTTAAAACAAAGCGCTAGACAGTGCTCATTTCAGGTCTGTCTTTCCTCAGTAGCTTAAATTCAAATAATAGCATACAGACAAAGAAGATGTGTAAGAAAACTTTGTCGTCTTTCTCAGGAAATGAAAATTTCAGAAGGGCTGTTGCTCTCCGATCCCTGCAGGTCCATTAGTGGCCCCATACCCCACCACGACGGGAGGGAAAAACCTGTGTCAAAAAGTCTGTTTTCGTAACAGAGCCTCATCTGCATATTTGAATAATACATAGTGCTTATAAGCATATTAAATGGAATGTGGCCACACGTCATTTGAAGGCAGAGATTAGACCTTCCCAGTTAATTAGAAAGATGTCAAATGTCAGCGGGTGAACCCACGCCCTGGGGTCACCCCCTTTAGTTTGGTGATTATATGCACAAACTATAGATAAAGTGTCATCATACAGGCTATTAAGGTGCTGAGGCTTAAAGAGAGGCTTCCCCTCGCCTTTATTACTATGCAGAATCTGTCAGGGGAGGAAACCAAGACCACGCACTCTTAATGGTTTCTCAAACAGCTACTACACTCAGCCTTATATTTTCCTCACATACTTTGAAACAAAGATTAATAGCAAGGCTCAACTGATGTTAACTTGCTAAATTAGCTGGCTTAGACCTTCAAGTTTCTAAAATCTTTTGAGATAACGGAACCCTTGGCTAAGACAATAGTGCGGCTGTGTGCGTACGTATGTGTGTGTGGGCTTGTTTTGGTCATTACTGTACCATTAAGACCCAATCAGCTCAGCAGGGCAGCCTTGTGGAAAGCAGCTCGGGCCTGAGAGAGCACCTTGGGTTCACCTTGACAGGACCGCCAGTCAAATGGGGCAGCCCTCTCTGTGTTCCTGTCAATCTGACTCCCCCTCTGAAGTAAATTTAAAGGGAGGAGCAGCGGCTCACTAGCTCCTAACAGGTAAGAAGGGCCCATATTATCAGCCCTTAGAGAGAGCAGGGCAGAAGTCTGATGTGCTCTTTCAACTGTACTAAACTGTCTGTACTGTAGCTCAGCTTGCTGACTGACTAGACACACACACACACACACACACGCACACACACGCACACACACGCACACACACACACACGCACACAGAGACACATATATACATACAGCAGCTCTGTCGGCTGATTGGAAAACAGAGAGAAAGAGCAGAAAGTGAAGGAGAAAAAGCAGAAAGATGAGAGGATCTGATTTGCATGGGGAAATGGAGATGTAAAGAAACGAAAAGATTAAAGGTACGGGAATAAGGATGAGATTAAATCTAGGAGAGCCCTGCCGGTGTGTGTGTGTGTGTGTGTGTGTGTGTGTGTGCGAGGGTGTAAGATAGAGAGGAGGGGGAAGAGGGTGAGAAAACAAGAGAAAGAATGGTATGTTTTTAATGGAAGGTATATTGCAATCCACTTTTCTGATTTCAGAGGTACACTGGGGGGCTAAGGAGTTTGTTTTGGTTTGAGAGAGCTGACACAACATCCACTGCTTCCACCGTCAGGCAAGCCCCACCATACATACACACACACACACACACACACACACCCCTACATGAGGCCCCAGCCCAGCCCTTCCAGCTTCCTCAATATTTCATGGGATGAGCCCATGCTGACTAACTCAAGGCCATGCAAGGCTCCCCAACCATCCAAAGCTCTTGCAGTCTGCTGAGGTTCCTGGTTGCCAATATCCACGATCATGAAAACAATAACATTTAGCTGCACTTCCCAGGAATCAGATAGATGAGACAATGAACAACAGAGTGAATCTAAGATGAATATCAAAAAATGTATATGATATGTTCTCCTTTTTGAGTGCAGCTCTAAAAGCAAAGTAGCGAAATATAAGGTATTAACTGGCATCACAACATTTCTTTTTTGGAAAAGCTGAACCCAAACACAATCACATAGGCTTTTTTCCTAGCATCATGTGGGTCTCAAACAGGTAAAAGTTCAAACTTGTTTTTTGGATGATTGCATGAAGTTACCTCATGCGAGGTACTTCAGCTTTGTTGGGACTTTTTTGTCTCCATTTTGGTGTTCTGGTCCTCATTCACGATCCCAGCAGAAGAAGTGTGGAATAAAAAAATTCCTAACTGGTCGCATGCTCCAGTAAATTATTTAACACAGTCAAACAAAAGGTGCTCTTACATTTGTTTGATTCTGTGTGAGTGGTTGGGTAGAGGATGGCACTAACATAGACGAAGATTAGTAGTTTAATCCCAACTGGCGCTCACCAATTGCATAAATTACTGCCAATAAGGCTGACGATGTTCTATTTTGTTTGTTATTGTTGTTAAATTCCATAAAAAGACCAAAACCAACAGTCCATCCTGAATACTTTCCAGCCTCTTCCGCCTGTCTGATGCTCTGTGTCCCCTCGCTGCCTATTGAAGACTTCAACTCTTCAAAAACAGGTGAGGAATATATACTGTCGTTTAAAAAAAAGGTTAAATAATTTCCTTTAACAGCTGGCCACTGGTGATAATGAACATGTCACTCAGTGTGGCTCAATGATGTAGTTTTAATAGATTTTGTGGAAATATAATCTATATCAGGCTTTGGCTACTTGTATGAATTCATTGTTGGTTTAGGTCTTTTCATGGAATTTGTTGACAGTGAGAAAAATATAGAATATCACCAGACTTGTATTTTAAAAGTAATTTGGAAGTATAACATTTAAGTATAACATTAAGTGTTTAGGGAAATAGAGATCACACCGATGTGTTTGTTAGATGACCACTGAGCCACAGCCTGGTGTCCAGTTGGTGAAGGCAACATATGGCGCCCTCAATGAGACACTGGATGACTGAAGATAAAGATCGTTGCGGGTGTTTGTCAATTTTAATGAAAACCCTGAGACTGAATACAGTTTTGGCCTGATCTTTGTTTTCCAGTCTATTCAGCGTGAGTATCGAACCATCAAACGCTCCAATTTTTGCCACTCTGCCTTGTTTTGTCTAGATTTTCTTCAAGCCGAGTGTCATTGGAGAGTAAACTATGTGTATGCTTTCAGTCCTTTGTATTTTTTCCCCTCCGCCTTCCTTTTCTCTCTCGCCGGATGTGTGCGAGAGAGCCAATGTGCGCTTGTGTGTGTGTGTGTGTGTGTTTACAAACGAACGTGTGCAGGCTTTGTTTTTCTTTTGAACATGCCTTTGATGTTACTGTTTATTTATTTATTTCTTTGCCTGCAAAGGCCCTTTCTCGGCGGTTAGGGCTACAGCGGATTGGGCGCGCGTTGCTCTGAGTGCCATCCATCAGCGAGGAGCCTCTCTGACGGATGAACCAGTGACCTCGGCTCCCTATAGCACGTCAGCTTGAAGCTGGACCTGCGCTGGAGGATTTTTGTATTTCAGGAGACGTGGTGTAACCAGGAGGGCCTCTGCTTTATCACCACCCTGTCTGGCTAAGTATCAGTGTGCGTCACATGTAAAACAACTATTTTATCTCTGGCCAGGAGGTATTGCTTTACTTTGGTTTCCAAATGATAATTGAGCTCCTGTAGTCGTCATACGTTTAATGGCTGATTTGATGTCTTCCGTGCTTAATCTATGGGTTTCGATACGGTGGTGTTATGGCTGAGGCCAGTCCAATGAACATATGTAATCATAACCGTTTCACTCTCAAAGCCAGATGTAAACGACTGGGACTGACCGTAATGCTTCATCATTAAGTTCAAAGGCAGACTTAAGGAAATAAGGAAAGTTCCAATTCTCATCAATCTACTGTTGATGAAACATACTTGTGCATAAAAACTTGAAGTAAATAGTTTTGTAACTTCTCTCTGAATGTTGCTGAATCTGTCCATGGTGCTGAAACAACCTGGTTAGTGTTGAATGGGGGTCCATATCCCAGCATGCAATGGATTCACTGGCTATACAGAGTCTCTAATCAAACTGACTGACATATTTTGTTTCCATTCTCCCATCTGATGGTACAATTGTGTTTAAGAAAACCACTTCCTAAGTCAACCCTTTAAGTGCGGGTTGCCGCCACGCAGGAATTTTACATCACACGTCTTTATTTTAAAGAACTTCAATTATTGTACTGATGTCTTTATAATTCTGTATAAACCTGATCTGCAAAGCCACCAAGATGTATTACGACGTACCCACAATTAAGTAAGTTCCATGCATTTTTTTTTTTTGTTTGCACAAGCAACATAATGATGAGCATAATGCACTGAGTCAAAAGCAAAATAAAGTACAAAAATGAAAGGCTTCTCAATGGCCAAAAGTTATTGGATGGCCTTACAGATACATTTATTTAATTAAAAGTGTCCATTTCAGTCTTGAGTTGACCTTCTGTCTCCTCCCACCCTTCCCTCCCTCTACGTTGAATTTTTGTTCCTTGAAGCAAATCTTTTGGACCAAGGCCTCCAGGTTATTGTTCACCTTGTCTTTGACCACATGTCTGGCATTCCTTGGGATGGTGTCTTCTCTGGTGGAAAGCCATCATCCATCAGTCTGTATTTCTTTACCTGTGGAGTTACAGTAAACCTCTGACAGACACCTACTTAGATATCCTGACAGCTGAAATGAACCTGGGCCCTTGTGTCCTTTTGTCTCTGTTGTTGACTGACATGCATCACTCATTATTTAAGAACACTCTAATATACCCTCTGTTTATATTTCCATTTAAAATGTATAACTTTACATTTATGTGTTAGCTAATTTATTTGTCCCCGTTTAAAATGACATTTCTTGGATGTTTAAAGTCTTGGAATGTGAATGTGAAATGGGGAAAAAAATTTTTTCAATTTGCCCAGTACTGAGAGAGAGCGCTGCCGCCTCAGAACAAGGCTGCAATGTAATCCTTCCGGGCAATAGTGCAGCGTGCACTTTCAACTACGTGCAGCCCAGAGCAGGGTGTTTAATTTAATTACTCAGATTTGGGAACACGTATTACAAAAAAGAGTAAAACAGTTTACAGACCAACCTTGTTATAGGTCACACTGGCACACAAACAGTTTTACTGTGCAATGAGGACTTATAGACTTTCAGTTGCACCTCCAAAAAAATCTGGCTTTCTTGTTTACAACCTGTCTGATCAGCTATTACTATTCATGTGTGACTTGGCTTTGGTGATGTTCTCATGTTCCCACATCTCAGCAAATACTTTGCTGAGTACCATGCTATCATCACTAATAGGAATAACCCAAGTTGTAATAAACCAGATCTTTCCTTTTAGAAAGTAAAAATACCATAAAATCAACACACTTGTAGATTGTCTACATTGTAATACAGTTAGAAATGGTCAATGGCATCGTCTGGGTCCAGTGAACTTTAGTTCACAACTTCACCACAAAGAAAAACTGGGTTTTTGATTGAATCTCAATTGCAGAAGCAACATATCTGCAATCGAGATTGAGAGACAGATATGTTGCTATGTGCAAATAAAAGTAACCAGGCCCTTGTGCCAATGCCCTAACACTTGCCTAAATGACAACGGCAATTAATTTTGTTAAGTGGAGGATGACAACAAAGGGCGATGCTTTTCTGAAAGAGTTTAGAGAAATGCTGTGTGAGGATGCTAACTGAGAGTAGGTCCAAGATAATGAACACAATCGTGCAGATGTCCACCCTCCACCAATAGGAACCCAAGGCCACAGCACAATCACACAACACTACAAGCCAATGGAGACGAGTGCGCCAGCTACTGACCTCCCTGGAATGGCAGGTATTCACAATAACAGTTCTTAGTTACACCATCTTCCGCTTTTACTTACTTTTCCAGCCCGTTGTTCCATTTGAGAGAAAGACCACAAAATGAGAAAGCAGTTTCACTTTAATGAGCGCTGAAAGTGTCCATTGAAAGGCACTAGATGTGTGCAACTGTAAGATCTATCCCTTTCTAAAATGCCTGTCCTTCAACCACTGCCATCAGCTCAGCATACAAGATCACATTTGATTTAGATGGGCACAAACAGTAGCTGGGTTGAATAAGCAGCTCGTGTTATTAGATTCATTTTTGGCATCATTTCTATAGGCTGTACATTTCAAACACACAAGTGCTTTTGCATTGACCACGGCACCCCTGCTGCTGTTGTGTCCACATAGGGGTGAATACCCTGTCACTCTTTGTGTCCCCTACTCGTCCTCATTGTGTCATTGACAAAACCTCCAGATAAATCCAAGGTTACAGATTTAAATGTTTGGCCAGCATGAGATGGAAAACAACAAATGTTCCCACAGCCCAACCAAATTAGAAATCAACTGGCAAGAAACAACAGTCAGCTATTTAGCCACAAAGACTAAATATAAAACCTTTTTCTTGAGAGATAAAGTAGAAGGTGTTTTTGTCTGCCAAAGAGTAGAGGGAGTCTTATTTCACAACACCATCACACAAATTAAGAAACAACAGCTAAATCCTTCAGTGCTTGCGTCTTAATGTTAGCAATGGCTGCCAGACTAACATTAGGAAGCTAGCATTAACTGGATAGCGTGGTAGCTAACAATGAAAATAAACTCCTAAGCAAGATCTACTATATGCTTGCCTGGCATTCCTACTGCTGTCCTTCATGAGAATGTCTAAGTTTATAAACTTTGTGAAACATGACATGTTGCTGAAGCATTTTCTGTTCTTTAAAATGTCTTCAATTTTATGAATATTAAGCCTTAAATCTCATTAAACAGGCTACATTTGAATTGATGGGGTCCTGATTACAACACAAAAACTCATTTCATTCATTAATTTATTTCCCCCCCCAAAATAGACAAAAGACATATTTTGGTGTATCAGAACCAAAATTTATGATAAAACAAAACCTAAATACTGCCTTTATACTGACCTGCTAAACTTACCCGCTTGGACATTTCCTATAATAGATGAACCCAACACACATTTTATTTACCTGCCACACTGATCTGTTGAGAGAATATCAAGAAAATCCTTACTTGTCCCACTTTCTGAGGAATAAAGTCCGGGGTAAAAATGTTTTCCCCAACCCACCGTAATTACTCTGACCTCATACCGATCACCCCATTACATTGTGTAAAATTGAGTAACAAAAAAATAGTTTTCATCTGGGTTCTTATGTCCTCACCATTTTTAAACACCATTGGATAGGCATCACTTAAACTGTACTAAAAAGGTTTCTTATTTAATATCAGCAACTTTTAAGACTCACAAGTACTATTAACCTATTAATATGTCAGGAAAAAAGGGTGGCAATCAGCAAAAGAATCACCTTATGTGCTGATCTTTTGAGTTGATATGTTTGACTTTGTTTTATTGGACATTGCTGTTATTTTTTATGCAGAGCACCCATCTGAACTTGAGTGCAGGAGAAGCGCACCTGTTTCCTCTTATATACTATTGACCCAATATTTTTTTATTTCTAGAAAAGTGAAAGATGAAATCAGTGGTTATATATTTTGAAAATGTAAAAAAAAGACAAAAATCATCATCATCAATTAAACACAATGCAGTGGAAAGTAAGGGAGAGTTTGAAGCGTTGAATGGGTGAATACATTTTGCTTTAAACGTAAGTGACCTGGATCTAAACCCAGACCCATGCCAGGAAGCTTTCTACCAAATCTCAACTTTTAGATAAATTGATATAAAATATATATTTGTTTATCTTAAATTACCTCACTAGGCTTCATTGGGAAGTAGCCAGCCTTTTCCTAAACAGATGAGGAAGTGTTCACATTCTATCTTTATCTCTGTAAACACACCTATGTGGGTTGAGGAAGGCAAATGCTCATTTACATTTGTTTTAACTACAATGACAAAGACCAGCATGCTTTGCTGTTGTTTTGTACCAACTCAGACACAACAGAATGAAGGTGAATGCATTATTTGGTTGCCAAAGACAAAGCCCTGAGAACCAGACTGCTGGGTGGTGTGCAAAATTTGCCTGGCGAAGGTCTCTGGACATTTTCTCTCTCTCTCTCTCTGGAGGGGAGTGTGTGAATTCAGCATTTTGATCCCAGAGTGTAATCGAGCGTCTCGTTGTCTGGAGAACTGCTGAGGGATTGAAGCGCGATCAATCACCCCTCTGGACTGTCCGGACGTTTTACATGTGGCTGAGTCCAAGCTGCTCACTGGTGGGAACAATTAAGAAAGAAGGCGTGAAAAGTTTTCAGAACACTCACGACACGCTTGTGTACGAGGCAAGTTGATGATCTTCTGATCACGTCAATCTTGCATGACATTCACTTACGCGAATATTTTGGTGCATGTGTACCTTCAAAAAAAAGAAAAGAACGTGAGCATGTATTTTAAGAGCTGTTTCTGATGGATTTGCACCAGCAGAATCCTGGGAATATGTTGGGAATTCTTGTCCTTCACTCAATGGAAAAATAACATAAAATCTGATAATATGAAGCGGCATTGTCCCGTGAATGGTCCTCAGTTGGGTCCACCTTCGTGGTTTACTTTAACAAGCATGCCAACAGAATAATTAACATGTTTTGACCCCCTCCTACGCCGGTCAAAGGAAGGCCTATAGGCCAAAAGTGTTGTTGGCCTGTTTTGCATAAAATAAGTGCATTAATACCTGGAGACGCAATTATTTTGCAAATAGTTTAGTTGACACTACAGGTTACGACAAGTTGCCGACTTTGAAGACCTTTAGCTAGAGGTAATGCTGGTATTGGCATTAATTATAGATAACAGTATGGCATGGATTACTTGAAATTAGTTTAATTCACAACACTTTTTAAAACACCTTTGTGATAATGTTAAACACACAAATGGCATTTATGTTGTATGCAGACTCATGGATCATGTTTGAATCAAAACAAAGAAGTCTAACAAATAACTCCGGTTGTCTCTGTATTTTGGGTATCTGAGGGATTGTATTGTATCGATTTAATGAACATTTTTAAACTATTACAATCATGATACACCTCGTGTCTGAAAAACCTTCGATCATACCACATGGCACAGCGTTATGATTGCTATGATTTGGGTTCAATCCCACTTCTTCAATCTTGCCTGGTAGACCCAGACGATTCTCTTTATCCATAATCCCCCTGCTGACTCCTTCCCCTCTCTCTCACCTGATTAGAATTTCTGCCGTGGCCTCTGGGATTGGACGATTTCAACATATTTTATTTAACTGCTTTTGTAAGCCCTAATATTCAGCAGCTGTGATCTATGGCTGAATTACAATTTTCAGGGTCAAGGAGGGATTTTGCTGTGGAAAAGGGGTGGTTACAACTGCTGTGCTGGTGGGGGAAAGTGTGTATGTGTGTTGGGGGGGGGGGGAGGGGGGGT
>CM022492.1:15116039-15177123 GCA_011952105.1 Coreoperca whiteheadi
AGTGTTGAGGGGGGGGGGGGTTTGGGGGGGGGAAGGGGGGGGAAGACGATGGGGGGGGGGGGGGGGTGGGTTGGGTGGGGGGGGGGGGGGGGGGGGGGGGGGGGGGTGAGGGGATGATGGAAAAAGGAAAAAACAGAGAGAAAAGGGGAAGGAAGAATCTCACGAGTTGTCTTTAAAAATTAATGAGAAAATGGGTAATCCCAGAGTCACCGCATGAAAAGAGGGAAAATCAATATGGCCTCTCAGTTCACTGGGGCCCTCACAAGTCCTTGAGATGAACAAAAAGTTGTGCATTTTGTTGCCACATTCATACGTCTCAATAGAGATGTGTGTGTTTTGTGCGTGTAAGCCTAAGTGAGTTTGTGTGTTTGTGTGTGTGTGTGTGTGTACAGAAAGCCTGTCTGTTTCAGGAGATGCAGCAAGGCTGTATGTACGGTGAAGAGGATGTGTACAAGGTTTTTCAGGGAGTTTGCTTCTTAATTTGGAGCTTGAGTGAATTATGTGAGTAAATGGGACGCGCGTAAACTCTTCCAAGCTTGTTTCAAACTAAGCCGCCTTTAAATGAGAAACAGGTAAGGACAAACCAGGATTCTTTCATGTGCTGTGCATGGCGAGTGCTTCACTATTTTCCGAGAGACAGAAGGATATAAGAGGACATCACACAGGCTCTGTAACCTTTGGACTCCCGATTCAATTGACCCCATGCACCAGCCTGAAACAGGCCCCCTCATAAGATTCCAATTCCACTTCCTGGCCTATGGGGAGAAAACTGGCCGGCGAGCTCTGGGATTGGATGCCCTCTCATGAATATTTAATTACCACCAACCATCTGAGGCGGAGGTTTCGTAGAGGGGGGGGGGGGGGGAGTAGGTAACAGGCTTCTGGGAGTTTCGGAGGGGGTGCCTTTTTTTCCCCAGACAATGCAAACACACATTGTCTTCCTCTGATCCAGCCACCCTTCCATCCACCTGCATGTCTAGGAGGAGAGGTTGCTCCACAGCAAACAAGTGCACACCTTCTCCATCCATCCATCCATCCCCAACTCCACCACCCTTCTCCTCTGTGCTGTCATGCTAAGCGATGCCGCCCCCCCCCGCTCCTCTCCCCAGTTGATTAGCGAGCTCTTCAGTAGCCTGTCATGGCGGATGTGCTCCATCAAAGCTGATCGACTCTCCGTTTTTCCAGAAAGATGTCGCGGGTTATCAGTGCGCGCTCAGATCTCCGGCTACGGGAGGAGCGTGACTGGCAGGCCGTCTTTTGAAGACAGTGATTCCTCCACTGATGCCTCCCAGTTGGAAATTTAGAATCGTGTCTGCTAAGACACCATATGCAAAGTAAATTACTGTACAGAGGCGAGCCTGACTAAACCCTCCTCTTTCTGAATGTCCAGGCCACTGAGTGCCTCCCAGGCAACCTGGCCTCCTTCGAGCTCATCCCCACTTTTCTTCTCATTTGTCTCTTACGATCATTCGTCCGCAGCAGACAGTTCAAACTATACTGAACAAAACCACAGTCATGGATTTCCTGCTATACTTTTGCTTGAGTACCAGGGAAATCCATTCAACACGTAGCCAAACATTTTTACAAATATCATTTTACACCTAATAAAAGACTTAATATCTTTAACATCCACTTGTGCAGACTGTGCATTCATTTACATACAGTAGGCCACACTGAGGAATTTAATTCAAAGGGCACACAAATACTGACACATAAATAAACGAATGTAAGGCAAAGCTTCTGCTGCTTTACAACAGCGCCATTTTTTTTTTTTTTTTTATTATCATACAAATTAAATTGCTGGTTACAATTGTATGTCTTTGTAGTGGTAAAGTGTTAATTTCAGTTCAAAGGCTGCGGCAGTATTCTACAGGGAGAGAGATAGAAGGTAAGATGGAGGTGGAGGGGAGAGGAGGGGGGGGGTGCTCAGTGGTTTAGCCTGGCTCAGCCTAGCTCTGACCCGGCTCTTTGTGTTTCTATTGTCTCCATGGCAAAACAGTATTATAGCGTCTTCTGCACACGGCTAGGTGTGCCCTCAAAATCAAAAAGGAGGCAGACAGTGCTGCTACAAGTTTGAAAATGTCAGCTTCTGGCTTTACCTCCTTATTTGTTCCCGAGGAATCAGTCAGATTCCTCCCCGAGTTTTTTTCCGTGTTGAATGACAGCACACAGCGGCTAGAGGAGGGAAATGCAAGTTATGACGCAGCGTCTTGGTTATTCAGAACTGCTTTAATGACAGATGTTAAACAACACCGACACTGACAGGGATCACAAAAGTCATCTTTATAGTTTTAGGTGCAGCTCAGGGTCTGATTGGTTATACTGAAGGAATAAGTTAAGATCCTGGTCGACAGGAAAAATTAGTCAAACGGACATTACGGATGTACACAAACATATTTGTGCACACAGACAATCCAACACAACCTTTTACACTAAGCACTCCAGCTCCATCTCAACCCCAGGGGAACAAATCCTGCACGCGCATGCACACAAACATCCATCTATGTATGACTGCAGCCCCTGTGACTTCCTCAAATAATGGGGGGCTTTGTCATTTCTTTGTGAGCACAAACACCATTAAAATGGTTGACAGCACTGATGGGGGCGAAAGAAAAGACAGATAAAGGGCCAACGAAGAGAAAGAAAGCCATTCTGCTAGGACTGGTGGCGTGTACAAATGGAGAACATGGCTCCTCTTCTAACAGTTGTACACTAGATAGTTGCACACACACTACGTGTGCCTTTTTATCGGGGGGCGTCCACCATACGTGTGACAGTGCATGCGCGCTTTTGTGTGTGTGTGTGTGTGGTGAATCAAACAGTAGAAGATTCATTGTAGTTCTCAAACAGTGCCATTGTGGGTTTTTCTTGGGTAGCTGTTGTCGCAGGGCCTCCTTTAATATGTGTGTGGCAGGGGGTGACAGCATCATGGACACTCCTGGAGATGAAGCGCCCACCCTCCCGTCGTGATCCCACCATTGGAGCTGTTTATCCTGTTTAAGGCCCGCCCTTCGCCAGGGGACAGACAGCTCAAACGACACTTGTCACAATCCCTCGTCGTCTTAAATGGCTGACAAACATCAGGCTTTTTGTAATGGTGGTGCATCACAGAGGTTCCTTGTTGAGGAACCTTCTTATGTTTTGTTTTTTACTTTTATGTAAACCTACTAGAAAGGACGAGGGAGAACAGGAATGACTACTGAGCTGGGCCTGAGGGATGTTAGCGAGACAGACTGACGCAAGACAGTGGTGTCAATGATCATTCCTCTGGAAAATTACCTCCGCTGATTAAATAAAGAGACCAAAACCATCGCTATATGATCACTCGTGTTATCACCACTGTATCAAGCGAGGGACAGCGAAGGGAGGATCTAAATGTGAGTCGAGTGGAGATGTTTGAGCTCTCACAGGACAGCCAGGCTGAGGACGTGGTTGGTGTAGAAAATGAACAGGGACACCCAAAGACTCGATCCTCTCTCTGGCAAACAGGAGAAGGAAGGGAGAGCTTCAAAATCACTTTTCAGACATCAAATAATTAATTGCTCTCCCCTCTTGCCCGCCCCCCGTTTCCCTCCTGGTGTCTGTATGGAAGACACAGCTCCCGTCACTTAAGGAGGGTTAACACCCGTCTAAATTAAATATTAAAAGGTGTCTGTACCTGCTGCTATTGTTGCCCCTTGGAATAAGATATAACCTATTTTTGACAAGTTTTCATCCTCAGCCTTCTGCGGTGAGACGCTTGTCGAAAACCAAATCAGCGAATGAGGGGAGTGGTAGTGGGGCGTGGGGGGGGGGGCATTGATGAATAATCTAGTTCATATTCCAACGACACCCGCCGCTCAGAGGGAGAGAAAGAAAGGGATGGAGAGAGGGAGAGACATGGGCAGGTGGAGAAAGAGAGAGACGGACAGAGGAGGGGAAGATAAAAGCTGGGGGGAGAGCGAGGGATGAGTGAGGAGGAGAAATGGAGAAAAAGAGGGGAAAAAAGGGAGGAGTGGCAGATGATAGCCGACGTCTGCCAAGGTATCACATGACAGTGCTCCTGTTTAAATAATAAAACAGGACGGGGGCTCTAAACAAATCGTTATCTTCCCACCTCAATGCATCCTTGCTTTCTCTCTGCCCCTCCCTTTACCTGCTTTTAAAAACTTGTTTTAATGCCATTTCTTAATGAACATAATAGCTCGGCAGTAATAATGAAAAGAAAATAAAAACATCTAAAAACGCGGAGGGGCCCCCGAGTTGTCGCCGGCGCTCAATTATTTCCTTGTCAAGTGGGTCTGTTTTTAATGAGGCCCTGTGGGACTGACGTCTGTCAGTCAGCCCTGACTTTTTGACACCATTACAACTTCAAATAGAAGCCGCCGCCACGCTGCCTTCCACCGCTCACTCGCTAGCTACTGCTCCGCTCATCTGACAGGCTGGGAGGGAGGGAGGGGAGGACAGGGAGGAAAAGAAAAGGTGGCAGGAGAGGTGGGGGGAGAAAGACAGAGAGATCGAAAGAGAAGAGAGCACATCGGCACGTAGGTAGGCTGCACATGCAGACGTGCGCACGCACACACACACACACGGACACACACACACACGCACACACACACACACACACAGAGTGCACTGGGTGAAAAAACAATCACTGAGGGTCATTACCAGCTGAGGTTTGTCAAACTGCCAGGGATTTCACCCCCCACCCCCACGGTTCCTTGTTCACTTCCTTCCTTCTCCCTCTTTTTTCTTACTTCCTTTTTTCATTATTCCTTCACTTTAATGATAAGTCTTGGTGGGTTGGCCCCACATGGGACGGTCAGAGCCACACTATTTTGTTGGCCATTAATTTGAGGCTTTGAAGCAGACTGTGGCGCTGCGGCTGGTGAGGGCCTGTGAAATGGTGGTCGGTAGGAGGGGGTGTTGGGGGCTCAGCACCTCGACACCCCCGCATCTTCGAAAATGAAGACTGTGGCCCTGAAAGAGAATAGCAAATGTCTTAGCCGGGAACCACCACACCGACCACAGGAGACACATGCACACTCCAATACTCCGCCCCTCTGTGTCTGTGTGTGCTTGCGTGTGTGTGTGTGTGTGTGTGTGTGTGTGTGTGTTTGTGGCGTCACCTTCATGTATCTCATCTTCTATCTGAAAATTGCCCCAATACGCTCCTAAATTTAGATTTTCCAAGACCCCTGAAGAATGGTTTTCCGCAGATGCATTAAAACAGCAAAACTCTCACACACGTTTTTTTAAATACCTGCAAATATATCACATCATCAGTCAGCGTACAGATAAACACAGAAACAAGGACTGCATCGCGATCTTCAGAACTTGACAAAAAAAAATATACAACAAAAAGTACAAGTTCTAAAACAAGTGAGATCCATTTATAAGAACAGAAGGAAAAAAACCTTCAAGACACAAAACTTGAAATCTACACATTTCAGTTGGTCCTGGTGTACAGTCTGCATTTTATTCTAGTCACACAAAATCAAGAAAAAAAAAACATGTTGCTGAAGTTAATTCTGAATACCTTTTAACTTCATAAAATATACGGTTCTAGCAGAGAAACTTTAATTCAAAACTCATTTACGCATTTATAAATAAATAGCAATAGAATCACATGTATTGAGAGAGAAACACTATACATGATGTAGATTTAAATGTTAGTACATACTTGTCTATCATTTTCCACAACGATAGTTATGTTAAAATGTCCATGGGAATGAGTTGCTGAAATCCGTGTTTGGGAGGTGCAGGGGAATTGTACCAAATGTGGATAATAAAGCTGGTTATAATGTCTGAAGAAACCTTCCTCTGTATTGTATGTGCCAAGGTTGGGGTCAGTTCCATTTTGTATTAAAAACATATTAAAAGAGTAGGTTTTATTTTATCTTTTCAATCTCCACATTCCATTGACATTTTCATATATCTTTTCCTGAATGCAGTAACTGAAAATAAAGTTTCCTCTTAATAATTCAAACAAAACTTTCACCTTGATTGACTGAACTTAAGTTGAACTGACCTCAATCTTTTTATGTGCATCCTTCTCGTTTAAAGGCAGCGCCACTTGTCTATTTTGGGCTCTGCTGAGCTTTATAAAGCAGTGTGAACAGCACATCTTATCTGAAGGCACTGTCCTCTGCTGTGTGGGGGCTACAAGAAGATCAGCGGAATCATTTAGTTACAGAAGCTCATACATACTAATCCATACTCAATCCATGACTGTCACTCGTGCACATGTGCGAACGAACATGCACACAACACTCCTTTACCTCTCCGCCTTTCTGTCTCTCATACATGCACACACACATCCGGAGTAACACTTGACCCACCTCCATCACAGAAAAAAAAAAATCATCTACATATTTGAATCTGCTTTGAGTTGCAAAAGAAATCCCCAAGGCCTTATTCACCTGGGGACAGGATGGGCTGCAAAACCACACCGATGACGACACCATGAAAAATATTAACTATCATAAAAACATCTCCCCCTATTTTCGTCCCTGGAGATGTAAGAGAGAGAGCCTGACAGAGAGGACAAAACTAAGAGGAGAAAAGAAAAAGAACAATGAAAGAGAAGCACAAAGTGGAAACAAAAGGTATAGAGGGAAAGAAAGAGAAAGAAACAGTAAACAGGAAAGGAGAAAGAGATGGAAAAAAGCTCGCTGTCAGGCTTTGGAAACAGTGATTCATGGGGACCATTTGTCCTAATTACAGCAGAACAACGCTTTTGTCGCTATTAATCACGCGTGTGTGTGTTTGTATTTGTGTCAGGAGGCGGGGGGGGGGGTGCATGTGTGCGTGTATGTGTGTGTGGAGAGGGGAGATCAGTGGCCTCGCAGATTGAAATAGATGGCCAGGATGATGGTGAGAAGGATGATGGCTCCGAGGATGAAGACCAGGACACGATTCTGGATGATCCTGCAGAGAGACAGACAGAGAGAAATCAGGATGGGTTCACAGAAGTCATACTGTGTCTACAGAGAAAAGTAAAACACATAAAACAGTCACATGCTCATGTGCAAACTAAATGACCAGCCATCAGCTGGAGGCTTATCATGTTTAACAGCTACCATGAGGTACATGGTATTTACTGCTATGCAATCACTGGCACGGGGGTGTAAAACACACACACACAACAGTATTTTCAAAACTGCCACATTTTTGTGCAAAGCTCCTGTCTAAAACGTCTGAAAAATTATTTCTGACTTGCATACACATTCGTAGCCTCTGTAAAAATGTCATGCTGATGTGTGTACACATACATACAAAACAGAGCGAAACACTTATAAACAAGCATGACACGCAAACATACACACACAAGCTCTAAAACTTTATTTGCACAATAAAGTGGAAAAAGTGGCTCAGTAGTTTCCTGAAGGTAATAAAATTACTGAATTACTGATGGAATTTGCCATAAAACGACTCACTCTTTTACACGTAAATTTTCCAACTGTGACCTGAGTAAACTTGACAGGAGGGGGCTTTGAACCAAAAAAACACAAAGCTGCGAAAGGAGGGCTCAAGAGAGGGAGTGGGTGCTGGTGTGCGGAGGAGTTACAGGCCTTAGCGTCAAGATTGTGAGCAACTCATGTGCGTGTGTTTGCAAAATTCTCCAGAGTTTGCATCACCACACATGCACAGAGACAGACAGACAAACACACACACACACACTCCGAACCCTCCGCTGCTCCTGACAAATGAGAGAATTATCACATTTGCTGACATGTGGAGAGGTGGAGGAGAGGCCGAGGAGGGGGGGCACTGTCCACTTCTCTAAGCAGGAGATGAATAGCCCATGCTGTGGTCATTTATCACTGGACAGGGGGGGCTGGCTGGTTGCTCAGTCACCCTGCTTCCCTCAAAAGTCCAAGTCTCAGCCTGACGCACTGGTCGAGCTCACAGCCTCCTCTAGTCCACCAGCTCGGACGTGCAGTAGCCTCAACTAGCCACTTAGTTTAAAACCCACGGCTATGGAATAAAGGACGACAGAAATATTACACCATACAGTGCTGTTATGTGTCACAGTAGTGCTTTTATGCTTTTGTCTTTGTATTTCCTTTGTGTATGCTTTTTGCAAGTGTCTTTTTTTGTCTACTTTGCACAACCCCCCTTACACAAAGAACTCTCCAGCCACATAAAAAATGAAGACATATTTCTACACACTGCTGTATAGAGCTCAACAGTGAGGTTCCAGAAATGAAAATCCTATTCCTATTCTAAATCGAGGATTTTGATTATTAGCCATAATGTCGTAACCATCCAAGGTAGACTTACCACGAGCTATGAGATTGTGAAACAATGGTATATGGTCCTGTAGAAGCCACAAGTCTGTATGAAATAAACCTTGTTTTAAGAAAAACATGTTTTATTCACAATCTCACAGAGAAGTACTACACTACCCACAATCCTAAAGTGTGACAGCGATGTCTCTGATTGGTAGGGTTAGCTGTTACTATGGAAATGTTTACCGCACCCACAAACGCAAACCCACAAACTAGCTAGTGAGCATTAAAAAACAAAACAACTTTATTTACACACTTACAGCAAGTTTGGCTAGTGAGTTACTTCTACCACTGAACCCTTCAATCATTTGCGTTACGTTTACCACAGAGCACCTGTGATTTCCTTTAATGACATGCTGGTTTTTTTTTAGAGACTCACTACAAGTCAGTGTTTGTGAGGGCCAGCTTGTGGGTTCTGTCAGGGCCAGACATACATGGTTGTGGTGGGTTTTGCAGGCTGGCTAGTTGGGTAGCTAACATTAGCTAACACGAGTGTACATGAAACTACGAGTCGTACCAATCATTCATTATATAGACACACACGCACACAAACTACAATATTATACTGAAATTATGACAAAGGTTAAATTCAAGAAGAAGTGTGCTATTGTTAGGTTGGAAGTTGTTGGAAAGGTTTGATTTGCAATGGTTAATGGGATGCATAGTTACCTCACTCTGAAAATAATTATGTACAGTCTTGTACCTTTGCCTTTGTTTCTGTTTTCCAATTTTGTCTTTGCTCCGAAGTTGGTTGGCTTGGTTACAGGCTTAAAACTCTTTATATGAGGATTTTCTGAAACATCAATGGGGTGAATGAATGGAATTTGCACTTCTGGAACCAGAGCAGTTCGAAAAGTGGACGGTCACCGTTGAACTCTATAGGGTGCTGCAGGAATGAGTCCTAAAACCCGAAAATGAGCTAGCATTTTTTGCACTTCTGGTTCCCTCGTCTTTTAGTCAATGGGTTTTTTGTTAGATGCCTGAAAGTCTGTTGTTAACGCAAGCTTAAGAGATTTTCACATTTTGTGCTTGCGACATAAAATACATCAGTAAATACCCCACTCGTGAATTTTGAAAGTTTACGTGTCTTAAAAAAGGCGGTTGCTAACCGGCAGCTTAATGACACAGATTGTCAGGGACATTAGACGTCATCACGCCAAACGCAAAAACGCATCTGCTTGAGTCCACTTTTACAGCCTCGTTCTCTTTAGAATCGCCATAAACCTTTGTTTGTCACAGAGCTTATTTTCTGCAATAATCCAATGGAAAAATCCCATTGGCTTTTTGCCGAGGGAACCAGGGCGATGCTAACTTCCAGGGTGGCCTACAGAAATACATCATCCCTGCAGCACTCTATACCAGTTGCAGAGGATACTGTTATAAGCTCCTAAAAACCACAAACTTCTTTTCAGGAACAAGACACTGTCTATTCACTGACTTCCTGTAATGTTCTCACTGAATAATACCATTACAACTACTGACTGCTTAATATTTAGACAGTTTATCCTTGAATAACTGCATATGGTAAACAGTTATATTTTCATATACTGCTGCTACAGGTCCTGTCTTAAGCCATGCTGAGGTTTCACCTCACACGATAACACAAAATCAACAAAATAGTGATAAAAATAAAAACGTCACGCTGCACATGTCATATGCCGATATATCTATGTTGTGGTAAGAGTTGAAGCAGTATTTGGGATGCTATGATAGGCCAACCTGATCCTGGATGAGGCTGAAATGATTGGCTGGTACCAGCTGGGGAGGAGATCCCTCTGAAACACTAATCAGAGCATGCTTAGCAAGGCCACGTCTACCCCTATTAATTGACATTCATTATTTAGAATGATTATTTATCCCAACCAAATACCCAGAGGAGGTGCTTGTGTGTATGTGTGTGTCTGCGTGTGTGAGTGTGTGGGGAGAATCCACATCGCTTTGTGTCGTTACTTTTTCAGCTGGGGTAAAAAGGGGAGGGTGACTCAGGGCCTGGGGGTGGAAAGATTAACAGGAAGTTAGTTTAAGTCTCATGAATGAGGAGCCCTGGTACTAGCAGAGAGGGGGCTGGAGGGTTCAATTCTTTAAAAATTACATTCATTAAAAGGAGTCTGATTTGGTACCAAACAACGCTGAATAACTTCAAACACTTAAATGTTCAAAGCCATAAGAAATATGACAGGGCCGCGATTCAAGAACTTCTTCTCAGGGACAGATCTTACTTAAAATACTTACTTTGACCTAAACGGATTCTCTGTACACCAATATAACAAACATTTCTTGAAGTCTAATGTAAAGTAGCTGATCTTATTTGTGGAAACTCAAACACTTAACAGAAGCTTGATACCAATATAGCACTGCCCAGTCAAAAACCTTTAGCTGCTTTAGCAGAAATAATGTTAAGGTTAAATTCAATCTTGCCACAACTCAAAAAGTTTGCTTTCCCTTTTCTAGCTGTGTGTTTTAATCCACTGTGAGCAACAAAATTTGACGGATAAACCACTAATCACAACCTCACACATCTGTCTTCTAATGTTCGCAGTAATTCAAGTGGAACTACAAGAACTTGTGAAGGTTATGAACCATGGGTTACCTTTGACCAGAGGACCTGTAGGAACACACACACACACACACAAAAAGATCTAGCCAGACAGACTAGGAGGAGTTACATGTAATGGAGGGGGGTACAGTCATAATTTACTTGAGCAATGTTGAAATCCATCAAAAAAAATGGTGTCTGTGACACTGTAAAGAGCCACAGTCTTTTCCTCTGACAGCTTGAGGAGTGAGGATATTAATGTCATGACTCTCCGTTAACCACCACAGGGCTGAGAAGGCTGGAAAGTCACTACATATGTTATGTTACAACCTGGGCAGGAAATGATTCATTTTTTATTAGAATCACAATCACTCAAAGTGATACAAATCAAAACTTGTTGCACAATAGAAAAAAACTGACAAATAATAGTTATTTTGCTCATTGCCTTTTCATTTTTATCAACTGGTGCCTATAAAACAAAAATAAATTGCCAGGGGACAGATCATTTTCATAATCCTCTGGACAACTGATCTGAATACTGTCACTTGTAGATTGAATCTACAGATTTATATTCTGTATCCAGGAAAAGCTTTACTATGAGCTTGCTAATCAAATGAGCTTCTACAGTAAAAGTCTTTTTAGTTTCCGTTTCCATTTAAATTCCTCAGGTAACAGAAGCAGCTAAAATAAAACTTACCCCCCTCACGCCCCAAAAGAAATAAAAAAAAATCCCAAAAATTGGGAGGTAGGAGAGTGAAGAACATGGTTTTCCTCTGCCGTATGGTTGATCCTGTCCTGACACGTGGCCAGACAGAACAGAACTTATCAAACCGGATCCATCCTCCAGCTTTGACACTTGACATTGAGGTGGGGGGTGAGGTGTGTGTGTGTGTGTGTTTGTGTAGAGGGGAAGGATTGGGGATGTGTGAGTGATGCACACAGCACACGTACAAGGGTGCAGACATACATGCTGGCCCACATATACACACTCCTACACTCACACACACCAAGTTTCAGAAGGCTTATCTTTACCCTGCTCCCTACTATGATATTACGATCCCCAAGTATTTTCTCTGTCTCTGCCGCCCCACCACAAAAAAAAAAAAACAGAAACCCCCCCCCCCCACACTCATATGCAGAGACCAACAGTAATTGTAGCAGACGCCAGCCAATAAGAGCACATAATACTGGTCGTTCTATTGGCTCCTGATAGTCCTTCATCGCAGGCAGCCAGTCAGCTACCACCTTTCTAGACGGAAATGCACAGACATACAGCACTAATGTTAGAGAGAGAGAGAGAGAGATGGAAACCGAGAGAGAGTCGAAATGATGAGTGCAAAGAAGAGCAAAAAATAAAGCAAGCAAGATGGACGGAAATGGACAATAAAGCAAGAAACAAGAGAGAAAGAGACTTAAGAGACAGAAATAGAGAGTTGGAGTGAAACAGGGAGAGTGAGGACAGAAAGACAGAGAGAGAGAGAAGTCCGTTTACCCGGGGAGGCAGAGCTGGAGGAGAGGCTCCTTGGAGACAGATGAAAATAATGAGGACTTTTCTGTCAGGAAAGATTTACAAAATCGTACCAGTGTTATTAAAATTTAAAATCTCCATTTTTTTTTTATTTTTCTCCCTTCCCACCCGCTTTCTCCCTCCCTCTTTTCCTTTCCCTGTTTTTTTCCCTCCTCTACCAGCAGCACAGCCTTATTACTAGCTCTAATGAGCACCGGGATACACCTCAGCTGCGTGCGTGTGTGTGTATGTGTGTCTATGGGTGTGTTGGGGTCCAGGTCCCTCATGCCAGCTCCATCAGCACCCCAGATTCCCCAGTCCCTTCAATGACACACATCTGTGTGCGCCCACATAAAACACACACGGGTGGGCACACGGATACACGCTGACACACGTGTACACATACACACACAAAGCTTTTGATGGCTCACAGAGGTGGCTGGACATGCACACACACATATACACACACACACACACACACACACACACACCTCTCAGACAGGCAGATAACAGCCCCTACCCCAAAACAAAAACAGTCTCAGTCAGACAGACATACGCAGATAGGCCCAACCCACCTCAGAATACACACACGGTCTTCACTAAGAACAAACTTAGCTGCAGAGCTGCATCTCTCAGGCCCTCCCTTATTCCTCCTCTTGCCACTAGTAGACCAATAAAATAAAAATCAATGGCTGTCTGAGCCATTCTGGCTCTCCTCCATACAAACCCTGGGAATATACAGCATGGGGGGATCAATGTGTTCACAAATGGTTTGAGTGATGGACATGGAGGTGGAACACTGGTAGGGGTAAGTCCTAACTAATGAATCGACTTGTTATCACAAACTAATACAAATAAATGTTTTATTGTAGAAGCACATGTGTGCACACCTACCCACGCTTGTATTGGTCTGGGGCTCACACACACACGACAAAACAAAAAGGTGGAGATGAGCTTGCTATCCAGTTTGAGTGAAGAAAGGTGAGAAACGTGCGACATTTCAATCAAGTGAATGAATGGAGGAAGTATGAGGCAGAACGATCCAGAACAGTCAGATCGAGTTCATGTTGCTCTGCAGAGATAATGACTTGACCTGTTTGTGGGAGAGATCTGATCCCCCCACATATGTTCTGCCTATTGTCCCCAAGGGGGTGTTCAAGATAAATGATAATTTTTTAAACACACACACACACACACACACACACACACACACAGCTGGAGTAGGTCTTTAATTGAAATCTGTTTACTGTAATTATTCAAAGGAAGTCCCCGACAACATGTAATTCCCCAAAGAAAAACAATATTTAAGAACGCGCCCCCACACCTTAACACTCACGCTCACTGTACAGTAAACATAGATATTCGGTTAGTAACCATGTACAATAATTACGTACTGTATAGAAAGATTTATACAAATACAAAACTGGATTAATATTTTCTCTTCATGTTATCCATTTTCCATAAACAATTTTACTACAGTCCCAGGTAACGTCTTCCACAATGTCTTGTTTTATCCAACCAACCATCCAAATCCCAAAGATACTCAGTTTAAAATTATATAAAACAGAGAAACGCAGCAAATTCTCACACTGGAATAATCAAAAGTTTGGCTGTTTTTCCAGGGAAGATTACTTTAACGATTAATCAGTTATTAACTTTCTGTCGATCAACTAATCGTCGCAACTCTAGTACATACAATTGTTCATTAAACCCTAAATAAACCTCTATGTGGTGATTGGGGCTTCAAATCTGTAATTTTACTATGAGGCTACTGAATAATGAAACGTACTGTACTGTATTTTCTAACATATAAACGACACTGGACAAATTCTATTGTTTTCACAAACCTTTTGTTTTAAGGAAATATAAAAATAATTTCCAAACTGAAAGATTAGATGTTTTTGATTTATCTAGCAATCTACCTAGTTTAACATTTTTTGTTGAGTTTATTGATCCCTAAAAAAAGTCAGACCTTTTTTTGACCTGTATTGACAAAACATTTTTTTTTCACAACTGAAAAAAACTGACATAAAAGATGGACAGGTTCTTATCTGGAGGACGTGGTCTGAGCAGGGTATTTCATGTCAGCCTGATTCTCCCTCTCTAGCTCTGTCTCCCACTTTACTCCCTTCTCTTTCTATCAATTTGATGCAGGACAACAGCACCGGGTTCATCAATATTTTATTTGACAACACTGGCCAGCAGCAGCCTAGACTGGGACCCAGTTCTCTCCCAGAAAAGTGTTGCAAGCAGAAAGAGAGGGAGGGCAGAAGAAGACAGAGAGGGAGGAGGAGAGAGGGAGGTAGAAAGTAGGAGGAAATTCAGCGTGGGAGGAGAGAGTATATATGCAAGAGTATTTGAGACGTGAAAAAATGGAGAGAGACAAGTAGATGGAGAGGGAAATGGAAAAAAAGACAGAGTGGGTGAAGGAGACAGAGAAAAAAAAAAAGAATACATTGCAACTGTGTCTGGAATTTTTACAAACTTTTATTTGCCAGCAGCAGTTTCAGGTAGCTGCTGCAGCTTCTCCTCATCCTGGTGTGATGTACAGTTGGCTTTCTGAGCTCCATACATACAGAGCTCTTTCACCTTCCTGGTTACCTGCCCTCGCCCTCCTCTGCCTTCCGTATCTATCTCTATCCTCCTCTGTGTCATCTTTTTGTCCCCTCACTCGGACATTCAGTCCCTTCATTCAGCTGAGTGATATTGCTTCTTTTTCACTTTTTCTCAACTCCTGTATCTACTTCTCTCACTCTTGCTGGAGGGGTATGGTGATAGGACTTTTTTTAATTTAAATTATGTTTACCCTATGTACTTGTCACGTCACCAGTTTACAGCCCGTATTTATAAGTGTCAATGCAGGCTGAGGAACACAACCTTATTTAGGGCTTCTGTAATCACATCAGCTCTTGTGTACTAACTATTCTGGGTTTTAATGCTCAGGAGGTCATAATGGAACAAAAAACAGTTAATAAAATCTGATGATTTGAATATAAGAAATAATACCTCTTAAAACAAACTAAAGTGTGCTCATGTTTGTTGGTTGTTTGTTTGCTGACTCCTCAAAGTATGTCTCGATACTAATTATGAAGAAATAAACATAACTGATGCCCTCTTTGATCAACTACAGCTTGACTTGGGGATTATAGAATACGTAGATGCAATATTTCTACACCTTGATAACATGACATTCCTCACCATTTCTCCTTTCTTCTAAGATTTCCCAAAACACAAAATCCCCCTTGTATCCATTCTGCGAGGGCCAGGGGCCAGCTGCAGATCCGATTACTGGCCCCAGTGAAAAAGGGCGTAACATTAGCGCTGTAGGCCTCCAAAACTATAATGTCCATACATTTTTCTTGTTTGCTCAGTATTGAAATCTCATCAAAAGCACGTAAATCATTTGTGTACACTAATGCTCACTTTCACTAAAGAAAGAAAAGGAAATGACGCAGAAAAAAAAGTGGAGCTGGGATGCTTAGGGAGCATAGGACACCTGAGGCAATGGTTAAAGGCGTCTAGATGCTTTGTTACTGGTACAAGATAGTAACACAGATTGGGAGGCAAGAGACTGCTTAGGTATCACAGTGTTTCTTAATATAATTATTCCACAGCTTTTTCTTTTCAAAGTGTGTGTTTTTATGGTTGCTATTCTTACAGAAAAGATACTAAAAACTATTTCTGTTCGTGTCAGGGAAGCAGGGAGTAATACATCCGCACCTAACACTAACACTACTGTTGTGAAATTTGACCTGTCTTCAAGCTTACTGATGAAATGTTTGGACTTGCAATATAAAAATGTATATTATAAATAAATGTATAATATAAAACACAAAAGACTTCGATAAAGTTGTTTTTTTGACTGTTTAAACATAATTTAAAGATGTGACAATTAGGAAAAGACCGGACATCTATTTCCTCATCGTGCCTCGTCTCCCATAGTTAATAGTTTACCGTTTTTTATACAAGTTGGAATCAAAGCACTTATCTTCACAAGAACTTGTCGCGACAGTTTCATTTTGTGAGGTGCCTTAAACTGGTTTTCCGCTCAAAACAAAACCAATCATCAGATAAATGCTTTAAACTCTTTGGGCCCAAAAAGACGCCTGTTCAGGATTCCACAACAAAGAAGCAATGAGGATATTAGTGTTTATGTCTGAGTCTTTTTATTAACTGGTAAGGAAGCTCCTCCGTGTGGTGTTTGTTTGCCATTTTAAATCAACTCTCCAAATATTTGCTTCAAGTCCCGTGTGGTTTTAGTTCTGCATCCTGTGTGTCTCCAGATACACATGATGTTGCAATATTACCCACCAGCAACCAAACACACACACCCACACAAGCTGACCCACTTCTTATACAAATGTACAAAGAGACTGCACTGGCCGAGTCACAGCCATGTTTTGCCTGGAAACATTCCTATACATGTGAGTTAAGAAATAAAACATTTCACTATAAGCCACTGTTACTCTGTATGGCAAAGTTTGCTCACATCACCAGTCTTTCCAGAAAGTGGGCAACTCTGCTTGCCTCAATTTTTCTATGCATAAAAGAAAAAAAATACTAGTTAACAGATCCATTACAAATTTGCATAATTTTTACTTGATTATACACAAAAGTCTACATTAGCAGCTTACATAAAGTCAAAGTGACTTTAAAGACTCTAGTAAACAGTATGCATTGTAAGATGTTATTTTGTCATGGATGTTAAGCAAAATGAAAAATGAAGCCAACGTGGAAGTCTGCAGTTCCTCGAATGGCCATCTGAGGCTGGTTCCAAAAGCCAGTCAATCTCCATGGAGCCCCATGTTAAAATGCCCAACGTTACAGCAGAAATAAACATGTTTACAGCTTGGTCCAAAAAAACAGGTTTGGTCTCTATAGCTAATTTCCCTATTCATAACAACTGTACACAGGTGAGTTTTTATATAACTCACCCATTTAAGGTTATGCATAATAAAGGGAATGGCCGCTTTGAGTGACAGGTAGGTGGCCTGTCAAGTGGCTACCTGCTAGGTGGTTCAGCAACCAGGTTTTATTTGGCCCGCCTTAGCTCCATCTCTATGCCCATTTTTGGACTGGCCGGAGCCAGGCACTGCCAAGATGGTGACGGCAGGAGCAAGCTGCCCACTTTGAGCGACTAATAATTTAAAACTTAGGTATTGCCATCAGGGATATGACAACAACAGACTTCCAAAACTAGTGAAATGGGGAATAAAGTGGAAGCCTTCATCTGGAGTTGTTCATTCGGTTTAAATCTGCCACAGATCAGATATCTAGTACAGCAGGAAGTCTGCCAGTAAAGAATGCGACTAAAGCTAGTTTCTTCTGTTGGTATCCAGTTGTTAAAGGTCACATTTGCATGTCAGTGTGGACAGAATTCAGTCTAACCAGGCTAGGATATCATATCAGGGCCACAGGTGAGCAAGACAAGAAATCATTTCTTGAACTTGACCTCATGACTATCAGGCCGCTCTAGCCCCTTGCTCTGTCCTGCAGGTATGAAAGCGCTAAGCCAGTCAAAGGCCATAGTATCACACTGTACTTGCAATGTGTGCAAAAGATTGTGTAAGAGCAATGAGTGCTAGTAAGAAGTGTGAAAACTACCGGAGCACGTCTGATAATCTGGTGTGAAATGACACAGAACAATTAAGGATTATGTGAACTATCAGGTCCACCTTGTTTGGACATGCAAGTACAGATCACCTTACCCAGCAGGTAAGCACAGCAGAGAGAGAGAGAGATAGAGAGAGAGAGAGAGAGCGAGAGAGAGGAGGAGACTGGGAGAGAGAGAATGTAGGGGTATAATGTCATCCCACAACCCCCCATTTGACACTACAAGGGAGGCTTTAGTCAGTCTAAATAATCCATGCTGTTCCATTAAATTTGCAGACTAGCTTCCCTAGTCTCTGTGTCTAAGCTGAGAGAGCCGGAGAGAGAGGAAAGAGGGGAGGGGTCGAGCTGGGAGAGATGAGAAAGGGAAGTTAGATAATGGTTCAGAATAAACTCAAGCAACAGTCTTTTACATGGAAGAAATCCCCAGTTAAACGATGTTAAAGCCAGAATTACATGTCCAGAATGGAGAAAAGACATGGTTTATAAAGAGAATGAGATGGATAGAAAGAGAAAAAGAGGGGAAGCATAAGTGTGCCCACCCAGCCCTTTGAGTGACACTGATTTGCTCATGATTGCCTGCCTCGCCACTAAAGCTTTCCCCCTTTCCCAACCCATGAAAAATAAACACTCACACTGTGTGGGGGAAGCCACCAGTGTGACGGGGATTGTTGCAGTAACAGCATTATTGACTTGTTGCTCCAGCTACATTTGCTTATTGCTCTGGAGGCCCGATCGATAGACTCTGGGCTCTGAAGCCCTGCTAATCAGGGCTTGCAGCCTTGCGGGGTCAGCCTTCTGCAAAAAACACAGAAAAAGAAAAGAGGCAAAAAATAAAAGAAGATTAAATGAAGAAGCACGAAAATTGATGAAAGATATGGGGGCAACAGAAAGTGAAGAAGAAGAAGATAACAGCATGAGTTAATCGACCAGGAATTCTCCTTCAATTCATTTCTTTTTCTTCCATCGCTAGAGGTAAACTCATGTGGCATTCTCTCTCTCTTTCTTAGCATCAGTGTGGGCGTGAGGCACCATGAGAGATGCAGATTGCTGCTTCACCTCTGCATTGCTGTGAACCATGGTTCAAAAGGGGTATCTGGGCTGCTTTGGGACTTTGAGAAATGCAAGAGCCAATCCTTATTTGCAGAATCCAGCTGTGAGATGTCAAGAGGATCCACAGTGCTTAACGTCGATATAGAAGGAGAGAGTTGATTTAAAGCATGTTAACATGATTATTCAGGAGGGAATTTAAAGGAAAGTCTATTTAGAAAACAGTGTCAAAGACATGTACCTACTTAATGACACCATAACATGCTTAGTGTTGAGAACATCCAAAGACAAGTTACGCATTCTGACTTTGTGACTAGGCTGACAAACAAACGTAGTACATGTGGACGCAAATGCCAGTACTTTTTTTGTACATGGTTGAGCCGATCCACCTGTGTCACAGTGGTCCTGATGCTAACCCTGAGATGTGCATCAAGTCCCTCGAATCATCCCCATCTGTAGCCTTGCGTTCGGCACATCACAAGCCCACTATGGAATGCTATGGGAAATTCATGGGGGAACTGTCCATTAAATATTAATGATCCAAGCTGAGCGAAGTGGGTTTTCTTACTGTTTTTCCCCCCTGGTATCTATGGTCACTGCTGCTCTAAGAGACTTCCCACAAGAAACGAACCAAAGAGAAAGGGAGAGGATAGAAAGCGAAAAAGGGCAAAGAAGGGTAAGGAAAAAGCTAGGAGGGCATATGGGTGTTCGATATTTTCTTTTGAGAGGCCAGAGCCTGGTTAGCTTCAGCGCAAGCAGGGTCTTGATACACAGGTCCCAAGGTGTAAACACAAACTTGTACACTGTTTGTGTTGTTGTTTTTGCTTTTTCTCAACACTTATTTCTGTTGTGTTTTCAGCTAGCGAAGTGGGATTCTTTTGTCCAGTGACACAGATGCAAAGGAAAGGTGGACTGACACTGGGCCTTTCAGTTACCATCTTCCAGTCACTGTGACAAACTAAAGCCATGAATGCCTGGATGTAAAAGGCAATAGCTAAATTTCCATACAAAATATTAACTTTATGAGAAAAAAATGAACAAAACTTTCGTTGGGAATTTAAAAGCCCTTGGGGCTAATGGCTGCAGTGAGAGGTCAATTTTAGAGGATGCAGGAGGATAAACAAATAAAAAGAGAAACCACAGAACAAGGACTGAAACAAATGCTCATACTTGAATCCAAATATTCAAACCCTATTCAAACACACTATTATGGAAATATGGAAACTGCTCATCAATGGAGCCCTGTTCTCTGTCTTTGCCACAACCCTTGCAACACCCCCCTGGAATGCCAACACCCACCACCATCACAGCACAAGTGGAAGTGCAGGGTCAGCAGCGTCCCCTCTGGCCTTGCTGACCAACGGATATTCTAATAACCACCTTCCTTCTGTACTGTCAGGCATGCAACCAATGGATCCCTCGTCCTGCCTTCGTCCTCCATCACCACTTATACTACGGGCTTTACGGAGCGGCGCTGCTTCGATACATTAAAACTGCTGCCCCATGATCAAACGAGCAAATACCTCCCGGGTCAGCAAAGGGCTACCCCACGTCAGTTAACAATGCAGCATTTAAACATCAGTCGTATGCAAAGCGGCTGGTACACAGGGGAGGAGATGGGCGGCAGGAGAAAGCAGAGAAGCAAGGCCTGGACTGGAGAGATAATGAGCGCGGGAGTACACAGGAGAACATCAGCAGCTATTTAACGCTACCATGTCAGCTCCTACACAGCTTTATGATGAAAATATATGATGTGAGGCTCCATCAGCATCACAACAAGGATGAGCTAATGGTTTAGCGCATATGTATCTTGGTCAAAAAGCAGACTCCATATTAATGTATAAGATTGCGAGTTACATCCAAAGATTTCCAATTGCTCTGTAAATCACGAAAATACTCCCAAGTTTGCAAAAAATATTAGTTGATGATTTTACATACTTACGACATGCTTTCGGATGTGCACAAAAGGCCCAAAGGATGTAGGCCAACATACAAAACATACATACAACTATAGGTTATATTTACCCATGAATTCTATGGACACACTGAGACCCATGTCTGTGGATGTGTGGCAAGCATACAGTTGTCCCATGAGAGCTGAAGGTCTACAGAGCCACTAATATACCTTGTTCCCTAAAATAAAACAAATAACTGAAAATGGTTTTTAAAATTTTTGACAAACAGGAGGGTGCATCTTTTTTAGTGTGAGGAACTCTTTAATGAAGCTTCAGGGTGAAAAGGTGAAGAAGAGTTTTGTTTTTCTGGCTTATTCCTCTCTCCCTCTGCCTACTGCTTGGTTAACCGACTGACCTGCTGTCAAAGGAGCCTTTGTGAGTGCGCTTTGGCGGAAGGCCAATCAGATCCTCCGGCTTGTCTGTCTCGGAGAGGAAAATGGCGCCCCTGGTATGCCATCAGCGGCAGAAATGTGCAGACAGTCTGACTGCCGAGGCAGGCTTGGCTTGCTGTGGTCCTTCCAAAAGTATGCCGGAGGAATTACCTGTTTGGCACACGGCCAGAAGGACTCATTCTACAAGGGCTGTTGGTTATTTATCTATTTATTCACTTAAACCTCATGCACACGGGCACTTTAAAAAACATTTCAACTCCTTAACATCCACTTCCACAGGTTCTGACAACGTTCTCCTTTGAACTACACAGGTAGTTGAAGGGGTCTGAGTTAGCATAAATCAGTTATATGTCGAATGGATTCTTATTCCACAGCAAACCTGCAAAAAACATTTACTGAATGACTACTGGGTTGAATCATACAACTTACAGTATCTTCTACTCACTGAAATAAAGAAAGGTTTATCTTTATCCATATCCATCTTCCAGTGCCTGCTTTAACTGATAACAATTCCTGTATTTTGGCAACAATGTGAATGACTAAAGTGACAAAAAAATGTTAAGTGTTTTTGAATCACTATATATCCAAACAACAAATATGAATAAGATCCCTGGTCATGGTACGTATGCTAGTTGTGAATATGCTGAAACTAAATAAAAGGTAATATTCCATTTTATGTCAGGGGTATAGTGTCTGAGTGAGACTGTGGGAACTCCCAAACCTAAAAACAAATCAAACACTGAAACGAACACAAACACTACACAACAAGAATACAAGTTCTGACAAGACCCTGGTTTACACTAAACAGAGATCACAACTTGTTCACTGCACAATCCCTGTTCATTTTCACTATGTAAAACCTGCCAGAGACAAATACAACTGCTCAACAAAGTGCCACTTGTGACACATCATCCGAGGAAGCAAGTGTTTAGGCTCCTGCTTCAGAAACAAACTTCTGACAGCAGGAGATGATGAAACACAGCAGATCCAAAATTATTCTCACAATTCTCAGAACCTGCTAAACCTGCTGCAGCCTGGAGCATGCCCCTCACCCTCCCTCTGAGAGAAAGGTAAAAAGAAGGTAAGGAAAGGACCAGAGAAACTAATAAAAGAAGGTAGAAAAGAACTGGAGGGTGAATGCTAGACTATATAATATTATTTAGGATTATACATTTCCACTGAGAAAATGTGAGGCCTATCCTTTGTTTACTTACTAATGTAAATTTAATGTCAGCTGTACAGTAAACATACACAAACGAGTCCATCTCTCTTAAAAATCATAAACACACGCTTAAATGTACACACACAAACATTTCCTCAAGCACTGTGACATACTGTACGACCGCACTTCGAATGACACACTCAGCAGATCATAAACCTCCACATGTTTACACCCAAACAGAAACACCATTCTTGGCAGTGCTCATGTGTGTCTGCGAGCTTGTGGGGTGGGGTGAGGAGGATAGTCGAGACTTGCTCTTTTCGCACTGCGAGGTGAGCCAGGGAGCAGTAACAGAATCTAACCATAAAACATGGACGGAGTGGAAAAGGGGGAGGGAGGATGACTATAGCCCATGGTATAGTATGTGTCCAAATGCTACCTCTTCTTGCTTACCTAGATCCTAGCCGTTCTCACAGTTATCCATTATCATAACCCCTGTCTCTGTGGGCACGTCTGACACACAAGCCCCTTTTTGCATGGCGAATCTCACCTCGACTGGCCTCTTGCTGACGTAAACAAACAAGGTAGGGATGTGGTTTGATTAAGAAGAGCTGAAAAATCAATTACAGAATTCCACTGAATAAATAGAGATTTTTTTTTTTAGGTTTTTCTCGCCTTTATTGGACAGTGACAGCTGAAGAGACAGGAAATGCAGGAGATAGAGAGGGGGATGACGTGCAGCAAATTGCCACGGGCCAGAGCCGAACCCGGGTCTTCTGCGGTGAGGACTATAGCCTCGTATGTGGGGCGTGCAGTTTTACCGCGCCGCGTAATTTTTTCCAATATGAACATTTCTTGCATTGATACATAAAGATAATTATGTTCACCTTTAATGAACATCATTATCGTCACTTTAAAGCCATAAGTCAACTTTCCTTGGTCAGCTAGTCAAAGGCCCCTTAAAAAAAACAAAAAATAAAAATGCTCACATCTACTGAAAATGGCTTGTTGGTTTAAACCTGGCAGCACGAATCTTTCATATTTCAACTTCAGAAGTCGGGCCTTTTTGAATTTTAACCCTTAACAGCATTATCAAAGTCTGAGGTTCTCAGGAGGGGTCCACACCTCACTGTCGACAGATATAACCCGTATCCCCATCTTCTCCTTCATTTGGGTTAAGTGCATCAGCTCAAGCAGCCCACGCAAGGAGAGGCAATTCGATGGAGGGGGAAAAGGAGAAGAGTGGGAGCTCATGGGAGGGAAGGAGTGAGGAAACAGGGGTGGATTTGACATGAGAGTTAAAGAGGGAGAGTAAAGCGGAAAAGTTTTTAATAGCTGGACTATCTTATCAGTGATAGCAAATCCACATAAGCTGGGCAGTTTCATAACATACCAAAAGTAGGTAAGACTTTCAGATATTTTTTTCTAAAGAAAATGGGGTCATCAGATAGATCCAGAGGGCACTCCTTTGTGAAGTGTTCCAGTGACTTTGCCATTCTGAATCTGAAGCGGATTTCACGGGTTATTCTATTCTCGTCTTCAGGCCACAGTGGTGTGTAAAATGAGAGGGAATGCAATGTTTTGGGAAATCTAATTTGAGGCCTGTGTTTGTTTTCCCGGCCTTATTTTGCAACCAGGAGGCTGGCTCCAAAGCAGCTCAACTCTCTCTTTTCCACTAGTTTCACAACAACAATGTCCAACACCAACATCCAACCAGAACCCATATACTCAACTGAAGCAAGGACATTAAGCTGACATGGGTCTCTTTTGCGCTTCTCCACTCCTGGGTCTCTCTCAGTTATACAACAGAATTAAGCAGACAGTTAATTGGGAGGTTATTCACCATGTCACAGCAACATATGCAAATGTACGTACATATAGATGAATTTTAAAAACACAAATATTAGCAGCCATCTTTCAGCAGCTAATTGCAACGTGCTCCCTGTGGGAGGAGAGAGGGGTCCTTGGTCGATAATTAATCCTCGTTTGGAAAAGTAAATGACATTCATTAGCGGGGAATCGAGCCAAGTGCCATTATTTACATGGCAATAATCTGGACCGTGCTGGTGGTGCTCTTTTAATGTTACAGAAATAACTCTGGGACAGGGGACGAGTACAGTTGCTTTCCTCCCTTTTTTCCCTGTGTCTTCGCACCCAGGAACAATTAGGCCCAGGCGAACAGATGGGGACGCCTCTGAGTGAGAAAGCTCCTCTGAACGACTCTTCATCTCCTTCTTATCTCACTCCCTCATCCACATGCATGTGCACGCACACACACACACACACACACACACACACACACAGCTGAAATAAAGACAAATACACAAATTTCGGGCATGCACACACAAATACACTTCAGATACAGTATATGCACACATTAGTGCACACAAGACAGCATACAAAGTACTGAGCATACTGAGCTAACTTTTAACATTAACTGTCGAAAGACAAGCCTCTTACAAGAGGCTGGGCAAGAAAATGTGGGCACACTGAAAACACTGAGCTGTGACGGTAAAACACAAAAGCTGGCCTTAGTGCAAATAGTCATAGCGAAAAGGACATTGGCTTTCAATGTTGATGAAAAGCAAGGTTCTACATGGCAAATGTCAGCTCTTTTCTGCCAAGATATCTGTTTTTCTTACCACGTTTATTATTTAGGAGTGTATATTTTGAAGTTATAATTGAGAAAATGTGCTATTCTTTGGTTACTACGGCAGGTTCACAGACAGTGCATGCTTTGTACACATTTGCATAACCAAATCACTGTACATACTGCATATATAATGCATGTGTGTTAACACTGCTGAAGCTGGTTTAATGATCAAAATGCTCCATAATGGGCCATTTGCTGTACAACCCTGAGGTTTTCCATAATGGTACAAGTCTCTGCACAATGTACTGTTAGGGATGTACACAAGAATGGAAAGCTATGAAAGTAAAGACAAAGCAGAGCTCAACGACTGTAGGCTTGTATTTCAAAAATGAAAAAAGCAATAATAAGAGGATGCATAGAAGAGAACAGTGGTGGTCAGCTGATCTACTTTACTATGTATGCTATAGAATAAATCAATATATAGTATATAATAAAATACATACATAAAGATATAAAGAAAAGAAAATCTTTTGCTTGAATGAATTAAAATCTAATTCAGTTCAGATAATTTTTGACATGGGCCTAATTTTCATTGTTTTTTAAAGTTTTTCCTAGTTTTACTGCATGTAGCATAAGTGTAAACATTACACTATAATTATAGAGTAAACCCTTAAAATGGACCCCAGGAAGAGTAGTTTATGCCAAGAGTAGTTGTTGACAAGGTAACAACTAATGGGGATCCAAATAAACAATAAACACAGTGCCCATTTATCAAACAGTGAAACCCAAAATGTGATTAAAACACATTTCCAACACAATGCTTAATACTTCAATTGGAGGAGATTTCATGTAATTTCTGATTATGCACTGAATGAACACAGAGGACCTTTTGTTATTTTCTTCAATGCCTTCACCTGTAGTTGTCTGTGTTTTCAGCAGCAAAGCACTTTGAGCTACATTCCTTGTATAAAAGGTGCAACATAAAGAAAGGTTTGGTTGAAAAATCGATTGCTGGACTTGTGTGTGTCAAAGTCACTGTGTCATTTTACAACACATCACCCCTCACTTCATCTCTTTTCAGGATCATTATTCCTGCTGACCTGGATCCTGCTGGGTTTCTAACTTTGTCCAATATCAGGCAGCCATGAAAACTAAAACACCTGTTATTGTGCGACCTGTTCGCTATCTTTCTCCGGCTAAATACAATAATTAAGATTTCAGTCCTTGGGGAACAAAGTGACAAAAACAGAGGAGAAAGAATTGAGCTTGTACATCACAGCCTCACTGTTTCTGCATGCCCTTAGCCTCCATGGACACGGGGGATAGTCCCTGCTGCCTCTGGTCATGCTGCTAAACAGGGAGGGTTCCATCAGACAGTCTAACCCCCTCCTTTATCCATAAGATTAGGTAACATCATCATGTGTTTGCTGACACCAAGGAAGGAGTCCCGAGCTCTGTACGGCCTTCTCCTCCATCATATTCTGTTACAGCTCCCAAACAGTGGACCCTGTCAAAAAGGCAAACATTTAAGTATCTCCTCATCCCTCCTTCTTCTCACTGCTATATCTAAATCCATCCCTTAACTAGTTAGATTCACTGAGAAAACTAAACCATCTAAAGTTACAAAAACGCCTAAACAAGAGCATTGGGCATGGTTATGTTTGACCTTTTTGGCTCTTTGAGCAACTACTGAATTAATGAATTCACAATGGTGCCCATTCTGTAAATGTAACGGTTGTCTCTTATTTGTGACCAAACTTGAAATTAAGCCTACTTGCCCTCTTTCTTTCCTTGATGCTGACCAGATGCCAGGCTGTTATTTTAGCTATAGGGAGGACTTAGTCCTAGCATGACCTTTCCAGAGCCGAAGGCAAACTTCCCCAAGAAATCCAATAAAATCCAGGGTGCAGGCCTTGCTAATTCGTTCGTCCAGCTTGCCACACTTCCGCGACCTCTTTTCCTTCAGCCACCCCCCACCAACCCCCAATCGATCTGTTATCTCCTGAGATCAAAGGCTCACACCGCCGTTGTACATTTAGCCTCGGCTGGGTCCTCCCACATCATGTCTAAATATTAATGATAATAAAGTCTCACACCCATCCCTGTGTCAGGCAATTACAGCCAACATTGATCCTCGGCTTTCTGCTCCAATTAGAACTCCCCACTCGTAATGCGTCCTAGCACATCAAAGGATAACAGCCATTGATCCACTCCTGGATCTTAACGTTTACCGTTAGGACGGAGGGAGGGAGATGTGGCATGGTGGTGGGGGGAAGCAATATTCTGACTAGAGAAAAATAGGGGAGAAAAGAAATCATTTATCCAGCCAGTCAGGTAAAGGAAGCGCTGAAACTCAGAGGGTAAGGCATGGTAGAATGGGCTCAATAAAAACAGACATTCTGACAGTTAGAAGGTAACTAGCATCTGGAATCTGGGAAACTTCACAACAGCATGGCTAGACTTAACACTAAAGACTCTTTTCTCTTTTTTATTTTAGCAGAGCCATTAAGTGCAAAACCATTAAGTGCATGTGAAAAAAGCCATGCTTGTTAAGCAGACGTTTTCATTGATGGTCTGGTGTCTGCCCATCATAACTGCAGATATGAGATCACTAAGAAGCAATTGAAAAGTTAATTTGTAAGTTCAGCTCAGGGACAATAAATCCTACACTGTTGACCATCAGCTGACTCTCACTGCCAAATGTTCAGGATTATGTCAACTTCAAAATATTGATGTCTGAACTACAACCAAACTTAATAAACAAGGAGGAAAAAAACTGATCAGGCTTATACAATAAAGGTCTCAGTGGGAGGCAAGAAAAGCGTCAGTGAAACATGAGGTATCATGTCACCTCCTACATCTGTTTTTAGGCCAACTATTCTTTGACAACTGTGCTTCATGACATCTTAAAGTTTGAGGAAAGAGAAATATTTTAAATCAATGTACAGCATACACTACAATATACCATTCTACAGCAAAACATGCTCAGAGAGAGAGACCAAATCAACAACAGGGTCAAATCCGGCCCATTGAGTCAATAGACAGCGACACGTCACCATTAAACCGGGGACATTCCTTGCACAAATGAAGCTAAACAATCCCACTGTTGACACCATTATTTGACAGGGCTTGTTGTTATGCTCGTTCTCTGCTGGACTGATAGCTCAGATAGTCTTGGCCTGGGGCACGACCTCACAGCTGCCTTTGTCATAGAGCTAGAGAAAGGCTTAACCATTGCTCTTGGCTACAATAATACTCTTCAGGGCACCATAATACACTGAAACACTGTGCAACAGGAATGCAACCCAATGGTTTGTATAGCTACAATTAATTGACTGACTGTGGCTGGCTTCCTGATGCTAAACAGAAGTATGTTGAGCAATAAGATAACAGGGGAAAAGAAATGAAAGACAGGCACAAAATAACTGAACCAATTTAATTAGTAACAATGCTGTAATAGTGCTAGCATCAGTCGTGAATCCTGAAATACATATTGAATGACAATCAATACCTGGATGGGGAATGTGGACTGTCGTCTTGATGTGTTCGGGTTCATTCAAAGGTCACGGCAGAGGAGCCATTCATTTCTTCTCTGTTTATAGTAATATTTAGTACCTTACGCACAGTTTAAAGTGAATGAACAGTAACTGAAGATACTCTGAAAATGACTGCAAATTAAACTAAATTAATAACTTTCCTCTACTATCACCATAAACCAGGTGTTCCATTAGAAACCTAATAGTCTTCAAATGCTGAAAGTCAACCCAGCCATCTTCTAAGCCATAACAAATTCATCCAAATCATTTTTAAAAGCCTGTAAACCCTTAACACCTTAAGCTTTCTTTCAGCATTTGTTTTTGTATGATATTTTTCCCTCTTCTCGACCCACTGTCCCTCTGGCTGTGGTATCCCTCACTATTATACGCTTTGCTAACATGGTGCTTTGCTTTAACTCTGTACCTCGGTCTATACCAAACGATGTAATTAAAGATTGGTGAAATGAAACCAGTGTTTAGAAATGGTTTATGTCAAGACTGTTCTGAAATGCTATACCACAGGGAAACTTTTTTGATGGGATGGGTGTGCATCGAGATCTTTTAAATAAAATAGAGTCTTGGCATGAAGAGTCAGTCAAAACATCTAACCAGCAGAGCCTCAGTGTGAGCCAGGTCAAAGGACGAAGGCTGTGTACAATAGTAATGCAATGGTAACGGTAAGAAAACATTTGTTGTTGGCTGGGATATCAGGCTCCTCACACGTGTGTGATACTCAGTGATGCATTTAGGTCAGCTGAGGAGAATCAGGGGACTGGCGGGCTCCACAAACAGGCTGGGAAAGTGACACTAGGATGCTAGGCCAAGACATCAATGTCCTCACAACTTCCCTTTAACACTGAAGCAATGTTAGCCCTGGCGCCATCAGAATATGAGGTGGGGTTTAAAGTTTACATGACGGCTGACAGGATGTACTCATGTGACCCAGCAAACACTCAGAAAATAAACAAAGCTGCTCTAAATTTTGAGAGGCCTTGTTTTTCAGGGACTTAAAGGTCCAGTGTGTAACATTTAGGAAGAATTATTGGCAGAAATTGAATATAATATTTATAGGTATGTTATAATTAGTGTATTATCACCTGAAAATAAGAATCGTGTTTTTATTACCTTGAAATAAGCCGTTTTTATCTACAAAGGGAGCGAGTCCCCTTCCACGGAGGTCACCATGTTGCACAGCCATGTTTCTACAGTAGCCCAGAACAGACAAACCGAACTATGGCTCTAGATAGGGCCTTTTGCGTTTTTTAGCGGCCACCATAGTTTCTACTACATGCTTGGAAGGGGAGGGTGATGTGAGCGGTATTCAAATGGTTGCAAACTGCAATTTCACCGCTAGATGCCACTACATCCTACACACTGGACCTTTAAGTGATGGTTTAGAAAGAACTGATTATTTGTGTACGAGTTATCTTTGTGGTTAATAGGCTAAGATACAGGCCATGTAAGGCTCAAATCAGCTGTATGTCGTACATAATTCTTACTAGTGAACTTGTGAAACTTATAGTATGTTACCAAAGCACATTGAAAGAGTTAATTCTGGCTAAAGGTGCACAAAGGTCAGGGATGAGAGTTCATGTCCTCTTGTTGAACCCAGCTGAGTATATAATCAAAGAAAACAATCACAAGAACTTTTCATGACTTTCTGCTAATATTATTTAGATCAACTTAGTGTTTATGAATTTATGCCAGTAGCGTAGGAAATAATCTTGAAAATAACACTCGAAAGAGAGAAGCGAATAACATGATAGGTCGGCATATTTCAGTTTCACAGCCCTGCAAGAACTTTGGTAGATGCAAGATGGGCAACTGAACTTTTGGACTGTGGAGGCAAAGTGTATGCATGTGCGTGTAAATAACATTATTTGTGTTATATTACACTACAGGGATACTCAGAAATGCAATAAAAAAACATAAAATGAAAAAGTGGTCAGTTGTGTTACTGTCCACAAAACAGTATTAGCTGCCAAAAGTAGGAAACATTTTTTTAAATATATTTGAAAATCTTCAGGGCTGTTCTGTGAGCAAGGTTGAAGAGACAGATCACGATGGGATGATGTTGACCCTTGAGGTGCAAACTAAGATCCCTGTCGCCACAGAGACGTGAAGATCATGGTGTGAGTGGGGAAGTCTTCTCTCCAGTTGGCAGCAGGCCTGGCCTAGCACCAGAGTGCTCAGCCAATAGCTCCTCTCCTCTATCAGACCCCTCCTCCACCTCTTCCTCCACAGCCTCCTGGATGCCAGTCTGCCTGGCTGGTGTGGGCCAAACAAGCCCCAGCCATCGGGCCAAAGGGGCAACGGAACTGCTGCCAGCTGGGCCAGCACTTCACGGCCGAGCACCACTCTCCAAACAAACAGTGCAGTGGGCCACAGGCCACGGGCAACATGGAACCTGTCATTACCAGCCGTGCATGGCTGGTTCACTCCCCAAAACGCAAGCCAGACCAATGGCTTGAACGTGTACTGCACTTAACTCAAATTTCTCAGCCAGGGTATGTCATAAGAGAATCCCTTTTCAGAATTATGCTAGATCAGGCAGGGTATATGTGTCTATTTACCCCTTACAAATAATGTTGACTGTAATTTTCAACACTTCTTGAAGCAATAAGAACAACAATTCTAAAGCCATGACTGACAGGTTCAAGACGATTACATATGAGTGAAAAACTTGAGTGGAAAGACAGTGCCTGCCAGACAGTCTCTTAGGATTAACTGCATACCGTCTAATTATACAACATCTAGAAAACTTCCTATGGTCTCTGGGCTAAAAATGGACTCTATGGGCATTGGACCTCACTGGGGTTTTCTCCACTGATCAAGGTTCTACAGGCTTTTGTGGCATAACTCTGCTTTGTCCTTATGAGTTTGGCTACAACAGATGATGGTTTGAGGCATCCATCATGAAAAAAGGCCTTTTCAACATCACTAAATATGAATCAGTCAGAGGGAAGACCATTATGATTCGATGTCAACCCATGCTTTAGCTGGAATGCACCACTGGGACAAAGGCATCTAGGGAGAGACTTCGAGTAACAAACAAAACAAAGTGTGTCACAAACTGACTCTGTCAATATTCACACAGAGAGGAATAGTGTTTCAGTGGGTTTAGTGCCATAATCCAATCGTCTACATCCACACAAAGGAATGCAACCCATCTCAGTGGTCATGCCTGAGTCATTGTCAGAGTCTGCTGATTCAAATAACTATGGATCTGTCTCTTTCTGTTTGTCTCATGCAGTATATTTCAAACATCCTTGATATTCTGATGCAGCACTTCATTTTTCAAATAACTGAAAAATGAAATGAACATCAACATTGATGCCCAAGACATCCCAAGAAAGACTGCATAAATAAATAAAAAATGTTAACATTGCCTCAGCAGGCTGAGTCAAAAGGGTTCTTCTAATGAGTCTTAAAAAATGTTTTTGGAGGATAAGGATCATCATTATATACATCCAAGGATCTACTTTTAGTTACACTGAAATACCATATAAACACAAATAAGTTGTGAAACTGAGAAATGCCTTCAAAAGATTGAAAACATCACATTTGGCCAATAACCTAAAATAAATTAAATTAATGATAGTAAATGGTCTTAGAAGACCAATAATATTTGCTGTTTTTGGTCTTTACTTGTGTGATTTATACAAATTGTTCTAATTATCTCATTTAAGCTTTTGGGAGATTGTATGACATGGCATATGTCATTCCGCAGAAATACTGTTGTTGCATGATGCAAGAAATTTAACATTGTTATTCATTCAGTGTCACCCAGCACTGATCAGCTCTACTGAATCTAGTTGGAGGGGGCACTTAAGTGAGGCTCTGGATAGCAAACAGTGGCTTTATACATTAATTTCACCATGATCTAAGCTACTATCACATCACTTTTATTGCAATTTAAAACTAAGGCCTTGGAAGGATGATATTCCATCCACAGGCTGCTGCAATGGCCTCTTTGCAGGAAATTCACTATTTACTGCTACTAACTAATTAAACTATTGAACTGAAATACAATGACTAGATGACTCGAGAACAAAAAGGCAGCATTTTTGTCTTCTTTTGCTGTATTTGTCTTGTCTGAGACACTTGTATCCTCTCAGTAGAGAATCACACCAATAATTTGCCTGTGAAAATAGAGGGAATTCAAAAAAGATTGAAATTGAATTGCATAATAGTAGTCTGCATTGTGAGATTTTGTATTTGGCAAATAAGATATTTGCAAAGCTCTGATGTGTTTTAAACACCCTTCACAGCAACCTCCACCAAACCAAAGTAAGGGATGGGTGGGGTGATGGGGTCTGTCCTTTTGCCTTTGGGATAAAAAAAAATATAATTCTATTTTTGTGGTTAGTATAAAAGCACTCAAGGTTAGAAGCTTTTTGCTTAGAAAAGAGACCAATGCGCTGTTTAAGTATTTTGAAGGGAGCTCCTCTTGAATCCCGATGCCTATAAATGCCTTGCCTTACAACCTTTTCACTTTCTTGAAAAAAAGTGGTTCTCTTTTCATTGTTTTACCCATTGTGATAAAGGGGATCTTTTATGCCATCAACAACATGGCAACAATGTACTGCCTTTTTTTCGTTGCACCATCCTGGGGGTCTGCCAGGATGAGATACAGACATACAGAGGCGCAGAAATGATTGATGGGTTAGAAGAAAATATTAAAAAGAGAAAAGAAAATTGTCAAAATTCAGCATTTGTAAATATTTCAAGCTCTTGCACCCTGCCAAAGAGAGATCTGAGGGGCAACAACAATAACAGCAAAAACTATACTTAACGATCTATTCCGATACAAACACGACTTAGACAGCTGACTTATTTTGTTAAGACTATCACTGTTTTGAAAAACTACTTGGATACCTTTGCTGGGAATACAACTATACGCAGTGGCAATCTCGAACATTTAACCCCATTGGATGTGTTTCCCTATTAAGTTATCAGCTTTAATTATTTGGAATAATGTAGTTCAAGAGCACATGGGGCTGAGGTCTTCCCTTTCCACTGTTGTATGCCACTGTATGTTTTTAGCCAACAAAATGGACTGTACAAAGATACTGAGATGAAGAATTAAATGAGAGCTGACTGAAAGAGTAGGAAAGGTATGTACAGTGCAAGTGTTTGGGCAGAAGCCCCTTTATCCTGCCAGCGATGCAGCCCAAGAGCAACTTATCATGGCAAAGGGAGCCCATGTCCTGGTATGGATCAAGATGGAATAGTGCCTGGCATGAGCAGACGGGTAACAGAGTCTATTGCAAAGATATAGGAAACAAAATAGGCTTTCTTCTCCTTGACACAAATACTGGCATCCAGTAATGCTGTGGCATTCCACAATATTCCAGGCAGCTGTTGCATAGTATGCCCAGAAGTATGCACAATGGCTTGCTGGGAGGGAACAACAGTCAGATATGAGACAATGTGATCGGTTCTAATTGCTTCAAAATGTCCTGAAGAAGGCCCACTATTATCTATTTAAATCGGCTGATAATGGGACGCAAGGAGGAGGAGCTGGAGAAGGGGGAGGAGGAGCTGGATGTGTGGGGGGGGCGACCTAGGCAGAGGGAGAAAGCTATCCTCTGCGCTGCTGTCGCCTCATTATTTTCCGTCTTGACGGACGCCCGCGCTCAACCCCTGGATGAATGGCCCTGTGCTGAATAAGTTATCGCCAGACACACAAAGGGAAGAGTGCCACAAACAACACAGCAGTACTGCAAAGCATGAATCTCTTTTTCCTCTCCTTCTCAGTCTTTCCTCCCCCTTCAAACCCCCCACCCTTCCCTCTGCTCCCTCTAGACGAAAGGCAGGCCCTGCCACAGACTGAGATCTCACCTGTAATTTCTACAGAAGCTCACAGTAGGTGGGGGAAAAAAACGTAACGGATATAATAAAATGAAAGGGAGGAAGGATACAGGCATCTATGCTTGCTGAAAAGATATATATACCTCTATTCCTCCATTTTGTTTCATCTGTCCTGTTTTTTTGTGCAGCTCCTCAGTGACGACAGGGACCTCCTTTGGACATCATCTGAAGATGTTTGAGAGGATGCTTTTTTATTCTTTTTAAGACAAGGCCCACAGCATGATCAGTAAAAATGGTTTGGTTTCATCTGATGTTTATTTTGTTTCCTTTTCTGTTGTTTGGACTGCTGGGGCCGGGCATATCAAATCAAGATCACCTCTATACAATGCTCCCGTGAGGGGGTGTGTGAGAGGGTTCCCTATAGCTGCTAAACGGGAAACAGTCCATTCCCAAACGGTTTTGGCTAGGGTTTGCTTTACAGAAGCCAATCCCTCTCCCTTGCTGTCACTCAAAAGTAGTAGTGGAACTTTTGGACAGGAGAGCCTGTTTCCCCTCTGACCGGGAAATCAGAGGGTGCCGCGGCCCGACAGGCGCTCGACGGCAGATCAAACAGGGCGGGTACCCTTGGAGTGACACCTGGAGCCACTTCAAGGGATGAGAGCGCCACTGATCTCCAGTCATCTCGTCAGAACGACAGTCTGTCAGGGTTAAAGGAGGGGGGAAAAAAAGACGCTCTATCAACTAGGATGGTATGAGCGAGGTCAAACGAAGCATCACCTCAATGTCGTGGCTGGCTGACCCTAGAGCATTTGGCGAAGTGATGGTGCAAAGGGTGTGTTTTTGTTGGAATGGTGAAGTTCAGTTCAGGGGCTAGATGATAGCTAATTGTGCTGAAAAAGTCGTTTCACTCAAGATATGACTGAGGGTTTTGCTTGTTTGCTTTTATTGCGAATGTCACCTACCTTAAAATGAATTACCATCTTTAAAGCTAGCTGTCTGTCTCCAAACTCTGACATTTTTTACATGATATTGGTTGTCAAAAATCCAAAGATTTTCTCTGCCACCAAATTTGGAATAATTAGAATTCAACTATGTTCTGATCCATCAAAAAACAAAAGCCCTCTATGGGCTAGATAATAACGAGAGGGAAATATGTAGGGAGAAAAAGGGGGCTTTGGCAGCCAGTTACGCGAGTCAATCCTCAACAGACAAATGCATCCCTTCTATAAAACAACAACACGTCTTTGCCCTTGTCAACAACCCCTTCCGCTACAGCCCAGGCTTGTGTGTGTGTGTGTGTGTCTTTTTCTTTCTGCAAAAAACGTCCCATCAGCACTCTCTAATGGGCGAGGTAGAGGAAGAGAGAAAAAGACAGAGATAAAGCAGGAGGGAGAGCGAGAGAGAGGTGGTAGTGGTGCTTGTGTGGCTCAGGAGCAGTGAGTAATGAGGCTGAGGCGCACCCTGTCATTGTCCCAGCAGCAGCCTGCAGCCACAGACACACAGGAACATTAAAAAGTATCTCCTATCTCCAAACAAGACACCTGTCTGACATTCAAAACCAAACAAGTAAAATAACTTGATATAAATAAATCAGCACTTTAATATAAAAATGTATTTATTATAATTTTCTCTTATAAAAGAACCCCCTCAATATAAGATAACCCATGGTTAGATACATTCATAGGAGATACTGACATCTTCCAACTCCAATACTCAACCTGGTGTAAAATCTCACATGACATTCTGTCATCTGATCTATCTATCTCTGGATGCTTCTGGATGATGATGATGGGTTATCCCTTCTACAAAGCATGAGTGGAGAGTGAATTAATACGAATACTACTACTGCATTAGGTGTCTGAAAACACGGTCAATAAGCTTGTGACAGCGTACAGTCGGCATGTCCATGTGGACATGAGCAGCTGACGCAATTTACTTTATAATACGGACCCTCACGGCTACGCAGACGTGGAAAGCATAAATTTGCCTTTTGAAACCAATTTTTGCTTTACTTGCTCAAGCAAATGGGCCAAAGACGTCAGTAAGGTCTTCCAGTGCAACATGCTTGTTTGCCAACAATAAGAACTACCGCTGTTAACACCAATTATATTCCTACAGGAGGCTATCCTAACATGCTATCCTTAATCCACTGAACATACCCACAATGTGCATGCATGCACATACACACAACATCTGCGCTTATCTTGATGTGTATAAAGTTTAACTAGGGGTTGCGGTGGGAACAGATACGATTCATGCTTTGGCACTTTGCTCCATTGCCAGAATTAAAACAGACTGGACATAAAAAGCACAGAATGCTGCCCTGGAGGGGGCAGAAAAGGCCATGGATAGGACTGACCCAGAGGGATGCAGCAATATGGGGGTGGGGAGCGAGGGGGTTGACTGGGGTGGTAATGATGCCAGGCTGAACAAATTGCAAAGCAAAGGGAATGTGTTTAAATGTAGTACATGGAATTATCGTGGCAGCAACATGGAGAGGAGATCAGAGAGAGCGGGATCCACTGGGAGTGATCTGCCACTCTCGGGACAGAAAACACGAAGCTCGGCTATGGCTAGTGTGATGAGTTCAGCTGTAACACAAAATAAAATAGAATGGAAAATAGGGCAAACGTGTCTCACACAATGTTATAGACATGGAGTATACTCCAATATTCGAATCAAATACAGACTAAATATATGGGTGTGTAGGATTGTAAATGCATGTTGCATAAGATGGCATAAAGCCAACCACTGTTCCCACAGGTTTACTCTCCAGACCCCATCACATTGTAATAAAGTTTTCCTCTGCTCTTCTCACCCTAAAACAGGGAAACACAAATAAATAAATGAAAAGAAAAAATAAGGAAAAGGGAGGGAGAAAAACATCTGAACTGCAATCTGTCCCATCTTTCAGCTTCAATTAAAAAAATCTAATCTTTTTGTTCAACTTCATAACAAGACTTCAAGAGGGCCCCAAGACTCCGATCACACCACAGCTCACTGGTAGAGTTGAATTCCATTAATTATGTGACCTACATATCCCAGCAGTTAATATTCCAGACAGACGGATAGAGAGAGAGTATATATTTGCCAATAACCTAGGAGAGAGGCAAAACTTACAGATCTTAGGGAATCAAAAGTTCCCTTCTCCAGATGCTTTTCTGGGGCCATGCACTTTGGTCTCCTGGCTCATGACATTGATTACATGTGGGTTTATTGGGCCATGCAAATAAGAGAAAAACAAGGAAACTTGTTATTTCCCTATAGGCAAGGACGAGTTGTACATATTCTTCTTATGTCAATTAGCCATATGAATAAGTTTAATTTCCATTTCATCAAAATACCAACAGTATAACAGGAATCAGAGGGTTGTCCTTTATTTGCACTGAACTTGCCACATGCAACTACTGTGTGATATCAGAGAAATTAATATGGCCACACATTGACAGTTTGTCAAGACACGTCTCAAGAAAGGAAGTTAGTGTCTTGGTAACAGTGTGGCTGCATTAGCTTGTGAGCTACTGCATCATCCTCACCCCGACTCATGGGCTGATCTCTTAATCAGTGTCCAGAGTGTGCATAAGTCCTCTTCTGAAGGCTGAGGCTCTGTCCATCCTGCCTGCCCGTCGCTACTGCCAGTCCCAGCCATGAATATGGAGCTGTTCTGTGGCTTGGAGCTTGCTTATGTTTTCTGTCTGATATCTAGGCCGCATTCCCATTTCAAAGGGAGGTCCACCCGGGGCCTTGACTTTTTGATCTGCCTGGCGACTGAGTCGACCACCTGCATGTGGGATCAGCTGCCAGTGAGAGCAGACAACTCCTCTGCTTCAAAATATACATCCTCCCCCCTTCGTCCTCCCTGCTTCATTGCCCTTCACTGTACCCCCTCCTTCCATGAAGCTGCCAGGAGCCCCAGCAGTCCTAACTGGGTCTGGAGCTGCATCCCATTCCCAACTATTCTAACTGTGGTGGGTGAGATGCTTGAGATGTTCAGTATAGCAGCAGGAAGGCTCACTCTACAGTGACAGGGCCATTTTGTATTTACGAGAAGTCATAGTGTGAGTGTGCCATGGAAACAACAGAGACCTTATCAAAAGGTCTGTGGCTTCTTTAATCAGGGATAGTGATCCACACTGTGAGCTGTAACCCTTCCCAATGCGGACTGTACCAAACCCATACATCAAATGAACTTGATAAAATTGGTAGGCAATGAAGACCAATTAGTTAAAAGGAAATTCTACTAAACAAGGTTTAAATATATAAATCCTTTGACATCAGAGAGTTCAACAAATATCTATGAACCCAGTCAAGTCTTGAAGAAACAAAGACTTTGGCCTGTAGGGATTAAATCCTTGCTCAAATGTGTGGGCTTATGTGTCCTTTATTTTACAGAACTGCTAAAAGCCTTGAATGAAAAAAGATGTCCATGCACCTGGTCTTATTTTTACAATTTGGGTAAGTTCAGACCCCAATAAATTGGTGTTTTGTTCAGTGACAATGGAGCAATCTTAGAAATTGTTGCTTGATGGCAACACAGATTAATACCTGAGCTCTCGTTTCTAAAGGCCACCACTCCAAATGCACCAGAATTTAAGATTGACTGACTAGTTTCCATTCTAAGAAGCTGATGAGTACTAAACCTGCTTATGGGATTAAGGCGCTGTTAATATTTTATATTGCATTTCCCTAAATATTCACGTATCCTATATTATCAAGACATCTACACTAAAATCATCTTCTTTTAAGGAATGCAACCAATAGAAGTTGCTAAAACTATTGCAAGGCAATGCTGTTGCCAAATATTTTCTTTGTGGTACAAATGGACTGGTAGTGGTGCTAAACAGGCACTATACGAAATGATAACCGATCATTTGATGATCATAGATATTAATATAATATCAGGATTGGCTTTCTGCCTCATTGAGATCAGTGCGCCTGTCACGGTATAATTAAAACCCAAAGGAGTTCAGAAAATTGAATTAAAAATTCAAAGAATGGATGCCCTGCATGCTCACCACTAGACCACTGACATTCTCTAAGTAGATGAATAGAGCTGACATGGGACAGAGGCTTGTGAGACTAGTTATCAACCACTACCCAGCTAACCAACAGCATCTATAAACAGTGTTTTACACTAATTACCCTAATTGGCAGTGATGAGTTTCAAAGACTGACAGACAGAAATTTGTCAAGATTCATTTTCAAACAAAGCAACAGCTATTTGAGATGTGTGAGTCTCTGAATGTTTCTTACAATAAGTGATATTCACAAAGTCTTTAAGTTAATTGGGTTTCTTGAACCCTGACAGCTAGCTTAATGAGTGTCTAATTGTTTCTCAGCTGGGGTGATATCCACCATACCATAAAGACACTTCAAGAAGAGGTGTGAGTTTAAAAGAAACGACACCAACCTGGAAAAAGGACTCCATTTATCCTGTGTGGATCACGATAAATCCCTCCATCCCTCCACTTACACACGGAAGTCTATTTATCTGACCATGGATCAAGGCAAAACGTCAACAGACTGTTATAATCAACTTAAAATTGCTGTGGTATTTATGTATCTACTTACAACCACAGTTTAATGCTATATCTGCCTGTGTTTTTGATGTAAAACATTTGTCTATAGTTCTTGGTCTGGACAAAAACGTTCTAATGGCTTTCAAATGTAGATAATTGCTGCATTACAACAAAAAGAACCAAAAAATGTACTTAACAAAAAATGGAATTTTCATCATCCCGGCATGAGTGCCGATCTGTGTCCACCTCAGGTTTGTGTCATAAGTGCAGAGGTAATACATAACAGGAACGGTTTACTTCACTCACCTATTTGTAGAAGTCCTTTACATATTCACGGTAGACCTAAAGCAATACACTACTTCTATAGCTGAGATTGCTCTGACATTGCATAGAAATACACAATTAATCAAAAAGGCAGAAAGCCAGGGGAGCAAATAATGAAATGAATGGGGAAATGAGGAAAAATTGCCTAAAAGGGGGTGGGGGGTGATATATCATTGAACCATCCTGAACTTACTTTTCGCTCTCAGTCCTCTATCTCTGGTTATAAATGACTTCAGATTTGAAGTTTCCAGCCCACAACCTTACAATAAAACACACTTTCTTTTATGCAAACAGCGAAGAAACGAAAGGAAAAAAATGACTTTTTGTTAAAGAAAGGCAGGGGGTGTATGTTGTGCTGCACCCATCAAGCAGAAAGGCGGGTGGTAGTCGGAGAGAGGCTCGCAGCCGAACCCCATGTTGGAAGGCCCTCATAAATCCTGATTTGAGCGAGGCACTAACCAGAGGAGGAGAGACACGTCAAGAGGGGGGCTGGGGTGGGCAGCCTCTTAAAATGCTACGTCTGATTAAGTCTTCCCATTAGGTGACAGCTGAACTTTAACATTAATATGATAATATTGAAATAAGTGTGTTATTTACTTCAGCACCAGAGTGGGGAGGACGGGAAAGGGAAAGGAGGAGGAGGGAATGATGAATGATTTCTGGACAGCTTTGGGTGACATGCCAGGCGAGTTGACCCCCCCCCCCCGCCCCGCAATACTCCTCCTCTTCCCATAATCAGACTTGACAAAATGGAGACATATGCAGAAATATTGGTTACAGTCGGCGTCACAGCCCTTCTCAGGCCTTCCCTCTCTAGTAACTGCCGGCCGCCCTGTGAGCCGCCCTCCAAATTGTCTACGGGCACTGAAGCATCTATTTCAATTGGCACTTCCTTCCTGGCCCCAGGATTTTACATTTAGTCTATGTCATTTACATATTACTCTTAATCAAAATCCACAGTGGGCGACAGGGAGAAAAAAAAAGAAACAAGAAAGAGGGAGCGAGAAACAAAACCGTGGCGTCACGGTTCAGGGGTAGGCACACAGGCACTTTATGAAATGGAGATGTGACAAGACATTACGGTGGGGGTGTGTGTGTGTGTGCGTGACTGAGTGTATATATGTGTGTGCGTGTTAGGTAGTGGGTGCATACGATAATACAAGGACTATTGAAATATTTGTGTGTGAATGCTTCTGATTGTTTGATTGTTGGGGGCTGCCTTGTGCATGAACTAGCAAGCAAGAGAGTCAAAGACTGCAAGTTGGATATGGGTTGTAAGTGCATTTTGTGAAAAACAAAGGCAAAGAGAAGAAAAGGAAAGAATGGAGACATGTACAGTGCGCACTTGTCTTTCCCAGCCTTTTTCTGCAGGATGCTATGCTAGGCAGCACTTAACACCAATACCATTGCATTTACCAGAACAGGCATAATGATTGTTAAGTTACTTAGTTTCATTCAGACATACAATAAGTGTCCTATTGATGGAGCATACAAATAATCAGAATTATTAGAATCAGAGAATCATAAAGAAAACATGACTTAAAATTATATGACCTGATTATACTGCATAAAAAGTACCCACATATTGCATCTAATCGCAGTAGTTTGAAAAATGTAATCAGAATAGAATTCCATTGAAGTGGGAAAAAATCAGCTGGAAACAATTTATCTAGTGACTACAGGTGATGGATTGCAATGCATTATCAACTACAATTTTTTTCCTTAAAATGTAAAAGTTAATAAGTTTATAATTTTGATATAATTCTAAACTTCATTAGATGGTGATGACTTGGAGCAAGATCAAAGCACAGTTAGAGCACGATACATACAAAGAGGTGCAGAAACAAGGTCCCTACCTGGCCTCTTACCTTCTCAGCATGCCAGTAAGTATGCGAGAACTCTTGCCCAGGTTGGCGTCTGTTTCTCTCAGCTGTGGGGGGGGGGACGGAACCAGTAAAAGACAAGCTTTAGTTTCTATTCTGATCCAACAACTCTCAAGGTTATTAAACACAGTCTACGAAAAAACTACAAAGATCAAAATTATAAGTGTAAATAAGTATAAGTGTTAAGTATAAGTGTCCTCTGACTACAAAATCCACTTCCACCGGAAGTGACCACCTCATTATCCAATTAAAAGACAGCGAAAGAAGGAAAGGTCATTTCATGTTGAAAATCTTACGTAGCTGAGGAAACTGGCAATGACCTTCTTATATCAGCAACAGCATTAATGGCGAGGGGACCTACTGTACATACACATACAGTACATATTTTTACCAAAAGCATTTAATTGCTTAATACAGTGTTCCAACATTATTACAGTAGTACGGTATGCTTGAGCAAGGCTATATTGTTGCACAGCTTTGTACTACTGCCCTTGAGGCAAAGTACCATGCTCAAGGGAAATATAAGAACTCTAAAGTTTGTCACTTTATCCTTCCACCAAGTTGTTGGTTGCAAGCTAGAGACAGAGATCCTTTGATTAGAAGCTTGCTTTTTTTCCTTTTGGTTACTAGTTCACCTGTCTAGAGACAAGGCCCCACTCACCCCCCTTGTAAACATACTTTTAGATCCCCTTTATAAAGCTGCTCGGTTTACCAAAACATAAAATCTACGTTTGTTTTATAATTTTAAACGCAAGTCTATAAACTGGGGCCATCATGAGTTTGTTCTATCATGATAGATAGAAAATCGCTGTAACTTTAAACAAGTAGTCAATGACAGATTCCCACTGAGGAGAACTTGTCATTCTAATAGCCTTCTGCTCAGCTTGCTGAAAAGGAAACATTAGAATGGTGTAGGAAAAAGAGTGAGAAGGGCTCTTTATTTTTGACATATATAGCAAGCACAGGGAGTCCTTGAAGGCACACTTGAAGTAATGACCATGGTTATTCAGGGCTAATTGCCTTGGATATTTTCCTTTTCCTTGCTTTTTCTCCTCTTTTTTCATTCTCTCTGCCCTTTTTTCATCAGGGGTCACATAGATGTTTTCATTGTGTCCTCTTGGTGCAGGGACTTTCACTTGGAAAATGATTTGGCAGAGATGTTGCCAACAAGTTGTGAGTGTGACTGTAAAAAAAATGCTGACACCGCACTGAGTGAGCTGCCACGAACGTCTACCTGTAGTCGCATTTCTAGAGGATGATGAGGGAGTGTGGGGAAGAATCTTTGCAGAGAGGTTCTCTCTAGAGTCAGCAGGGAGTCATTCATCTTCATCCCTCTCTGAGATAATAACTGCTTTTCCAATGAAGCTTTTCTCTCTCAGAATGGTTTCATCAGTGTATTATACTGTATTCTATTCTATTTTTAATCCCTCACTTTCACATTCTTCTTTCAACCTTCCCCTTCTCTACAATGGTTCCAGCATCACCCTTTTTCTGGTGTCTTCTGGCTCATCTTCTAGTCTTCTCTCCTGCCTGCAATTCACCGACTCTTCCCACTGCTCTTTACTGCTACTTTTTTCCTCTTCTTCCATCCATCCTTCCTACCCTCTGGCAGCCTGAAGTGGTGCAATGAAGGCTGGAAGAGCCAAGGATACATGTGGTACAGGGTAGGAGGTGGGGGACCTGGGGTTTGGGCCCTCTGGCAAAGACAACAAGTCCTGCAGTTGCCTGATGTCTGCCTCTACCCACAGATCTGTCCCCTAGATACTTCACACTTTCTCCCAAAATACATCTCTGAATCATTCCTTCTTTCCATTCCTCCTCTCTCCACAGCTTCTCACCAAATCTCATGCTTTCCTCCCTAACCTGAAATAGAAACCAACGGAAATTCTAGTGCAGCTGAGTGTCTTAATTCACCTGTGGCTGCATGTATGGATGAGAGGAAGGTGGTTTTCCTCTCTTTGATATTTAATGTATAGCTTCAAAACAGAACATTCTCCAAAGACACTCTAGGTCACTTCCCAGGATTAAAATACATACAAATTCTGTTACCTTTAGTATAAAATAATGCAAATGTGCGTATTATTAAATGAAGATGTAATTATTTTTGAGTATTAAAAGTTTGCAAGCTTACTAAACATGATGGAAGAAAATAAATTACTAATTTGTTTCTTAAAATTATGCAATGAATCCTCTTAATAATCTGTGCTCTCAAATGACTAAATCCTTCCCTAAAAATACGCATTTTATTCCCTTAAATTATTAGTTTAGTTATTGTAACTATTGGCACTGAAGTTATAGCTTGTTGTGTTTAGTCTGCTCAGTTAGGGAAAAGGGGCTAAGCAACAGGCTAGCAGCTAGGTTTCAGTGTTGAGGTGCCCTCAAATCTCTTAGTTCCTGGTGCCTAATTTGTGTCTACAGATAGATGCACAAACAACGCAAAGTCCATGGGCTATGGGGATAAGATGTGCATTTGATCAATAGAGAAGGGAGCGGACAAATGTAGTAACCTGATAGAATAATTTAGTAATTGGAGGGCAAGAATTATTCATTTTTAAAGATTTCAAATTAATAATTTGTGCACACAAATTGCTTATTTTGTTACCTGAAATGAGTAAATCCTACCCTCAAATTAAGATTTTATACAGTGGAATAATTGATTCAAGGATATAAATGACTAATTTTAGGGAACAAATATTAAAACGTTCCGCTGGCTACCTGTCAGGCTCTGTATGAGACTGCCTGGAGAATGGTTAAATCACATTCTCCAATCCACTCAGTGGTTCATAGTTGGGAGCATACTGCTTTGACCCGGTGTTGAAACCATCCATTGACTTCTATTTGTACCATAAAAGCAAAACAAAAGGCCAAACCCCCTGCTGAGCATAGGGGTTTGTGTGTGTGTGTGTGTGTGTACGGGCATGCGCTTTTATATGTACATTTGTGTGTGTGTTTGTGTGGTCATGAGTTGGCTTTTGTGCTAAAACTATAGGTCCTTCACCTTCCATCTCTTTAATGGAAAAGAGCTGTTACTCAGCCCTTCCATCCTGTGTCTTTACATCTTGCTTTCTTTTTACTTAAATTTTGCCCCACAAACAGCCCTGAATGTGCTGGTTGGGGGCGGGGGTTCAGCAGAGAAGACTCATGGGAAGAAGGGAAAGAGAGAGAAAAAGAAAGAAAGAGCATGTATTCTCAGTAGACACTGTGGACCGTTTTGAAAGGAGATGTTTGATTTCCTTTGAAATCGCCTGTGCGAGGCCCTTTGCCATGTTGTGGTCTTTAAGCATTCTGCGTTGAGGGTGCCGTCAGGGCTGGGCCCCCTTCCTGTGTTTGGTCTTTTCTGTGTCTGCCTACCTGTCTGTTTGGCTAGCTGAATGTAAAGGGGGGCAGTGCTAAGGGCTGGGGGGGGGGACTCTGAGGGAAAGTGGGAAGGACAGGGGGAAACTGGAGAGGAATGCTGAGAAGTAAAGGAGGGTAGGTGAGGAAGGATGGCATCTGGCAAAGTGAACCCTATTCAGGTGAAAGGAAGAAAAGGGGGAAAATCCTGGAGAAAGGTAGACAAGTACCAACAATATGTTACCACAAGCAAGCTGATTTTACTAGATGTGGTGTGGAATAATATGTTCAACATTTTACCTAAAAAAAAAAACATTTAAATTCAAATTGTGAGGTGATACTGCTGATTAAAAATCTACTTGGATGCAATACAGTACTATCAATGAAGAACCATATGTACCTTGTCGGTGCAATTTTGCTGACTTAGTGTGTGCACACACGTAAGCACACCCAAAACCAAAGAAGTGTGTGTCATGTAATTTGTGTGCAGACTTGCATTTGTGTGTTTCCTTGGCAAACCATGCAGAAAGTGGAGAATGCTGTCAATGTTGCTAACCAGTTGTAACACCTCTACGGTCTCACAAACACTTGTCAGAATAGACAGGTGAGTGTGTGCAGGTGGCATGTGAGTACTCACCCTTTCTCTGGCTCTTTGGATCTTCTCACGGTCACTGTGCAGGTTGGTAAGAATCTCCTGACCCACTTGTTCTGTGAGAGAGGCAGATGCAGTATGAGAAAAGGTACTGTATGTCTGACATTGAAAAAAATGAAATGTTAAAATGGAAACGGCTTCACTTTTGCACCTGCAAAAATGTCATATCCACATTCTTGGAATACCTGCAACAATAACAATGGCCTCTAATGATTTGTTCTCCCTTTTGGATAAGTCATGTAACAGTCATAAAAAAAACTTTATGCACTGTCTTTGTCTCCTTCAACTACTGCATGTCTAACCATCATGACAAAAGTGGGAATGATGTGAAATTAATTTGGGCTCGTATTTTTTATCTGGATTCACTCAGTGAGTCTTTTTGAATGGAAAGAGTCACTGTGCACAATTTTGTGCACAAACTGTAGAGTGTACGGAGAAAACACTGTCTACTAGGGAGTGTCAGTTGGGCGGAGAGTAGAATATTGTAGCTATGGGAAGTGATTTTTAAACCTTCTTAAAATTCTGAGGTAAACAGACATGAAGTTCTAGGCAACAATATCCCAGTATTCAGCCAATGCAATATTCATTAAGCTATTCTTCTTTTAAATGCCTCTCGTCAGTTGTAGATGTAAACACATTAACGCACAGTTAGAAAACATCCCCGACAAGGAACCTGACAAGCTTGTCAGTGGTCACTGTCATTTTCCTGTCCCTTGGGTTGGATACGAGAAAAGAAAGCCAAAAAAAAAAAAAGATAAACCAAATAAGCGCCCCCCACCCCCACTAAAAAACCCACTGCTCCCATCAATGTAACCATACAGCATTAGCGTTTAAAAATGAGGGAGGCAGACGATGAATCAGGAAAAAAAGGAAAAGAAGTGAAGAATCTTTGCATGGATCAAAGACAGGCTTTCAAGCGCACCAAACAAATCCGGAATAAACAACGCAGTTGCTGACTGTATTACACTACACAGGTGCCGCACACCAAAGGGCCCACGTGCTGAGCGCCTGTTTGGGGGGAGCAGTGCAAAAATGGGCTACATCTGGCAGCTAAACAAGAGAAGACAGAGAAACAGAGCGAAAGATAGAGAGAGACAGGGAAAGGGGATCAGGGAAAAGTAGAAAAAAAAGAGAAAGCACTGTCAAATGAACGACATTCGTCTCCCATTCATCCCATCCCTTTTACCCCCCTACACTGTAACTGACTCAAATGTGTCTCTTCCTGCCTTCATTAATTTCTAATCTGGGACGAGACAGATTGAAGGATACCCAGATTAAACAGTGCAGTCAGACAGTCACATGTGACAAATAGGGCAGATTAAAAGACTGAGTGCAGGTATTAATAACCATAAAAATACAAGCCCTCCCCCGTCCCCATTGGAGAAGAACAAGGGATAAACAGGAAGGGAGTTGTAGTGGAAATCTTCTCTTAAAGAGACAAATAAGCACATCTATCCATCTCTGTCAAGGTTGTGGCTTTTGTTTTGTTTTTTTAAATAAACGAGTGTGACAAGGACTGCAGTGGCAGAGGGTTTTTTTGCTATGGAAAGGGCATTATTGGAAAGGTTTGCAACATGTAAAAAGATGGATGAGGAAGCAGGAGAAAAGGCCCGCAATGAGAGCTTAGCCTAATTACTGAGCAATTGTTTCACACATTCTGTTTCGGTATGTTTCGCAAAACACTCAGAATGTTTGTGAACCTTTAGGTAACAAACAAAACCTAATAAAACAAAAAACAAAAAAAAAGGAAGAGAAATGAAGCTAATAGCCTTGACAATAAGCTACCTGTCAGTGGACAAGAATGGAACCGCAGTGGATTCAGGTTTCTGTCAATTTTACAACAAGTCGTGTGACATTGAAGAGACAAGATCTGCTCAAAAGTGGCATTATCAATAGATCTACAGAATAAGGGTAGTGTAAAACCATTTCAAGTCGATGGAATATTCTCTTGAGCTGGCTAACAAAAAAAAAAAGTTTAATCATAGCTTGCTAAGATAAACATTTTCCTTGGCTGTGTGACCATTAAGGTCTCTCCCCAGTCCTCCAAAATCTCTCATCATTCCTTTCTGGGTTTCCCCCACCACACTGAGCCATTAGAGGCGTACACAACACTTCCCGGGGGAATGTACTCTGTTTATTGTCTTTATCATGTATCTTCCCTTGCATTACTCATTCTCTGGCATGTATCTACATTTCCTTTCATCTTATTGAAGTCCTGCTGTCCAGTGGTCTGTGTAAAACGTCATAGTTATGCGATAAAAGAAGTTGTTGGGCAACAAATGGCGCTAAATATTAAGTTGAAAACTAAAAATCTAATAATGACAGGTTCCTTAAGTAACACACTACTCCCATAACGTGATATATAATTTCATCATCATATACTAGACAAGGCACGCCCCCCCAAAACTGTCGACACCTGTAACAAAAAAAAACAACAAAAAAATACAGTGAACTGGTCCCTCTAGTAATATTATCTTGATGTCTGAATTTTTTGGTAATCACTGACCTTACATTGCACGTTGGTGAGTAAGATTTTGCAATGTTCACAAATGACATATTCATGTTTATACATTATCTATAAATGCACAAAATCAAAATAAATATAGAATGTATGACCGGGACAGAAATGTGGCGTATTGAAAAATAGACATCCTTTCGAAATGATAAAAGTACAGTTGATAAAAACAAAGCAGGAGAGGAGAAATAATTTACTGCTCGTTAGTGTATAAAATATTCCCCTCCTGTTTAAACAGCTATTAACAATTTAAATAACCCTGGCCCAGAGGCCTTGCTCTGACTCACTTGTTAAAGATCCCCTTCCCCCAAGGTCCATTTAACAAGCCCATTATTCCATTAGATTACACTCACACCAGCACCAGAGAGCCTTAATTTAACTCATTCCTCTAATGTAACTGTAGAAAAGAATTAGTATAGAAAAGTTGAAGGCACAAATTAGATTGAGGTCTGTATCAGGAATTAGACACACAGCTGACATGGCACAGCTGAGGTCTATTTAATCTCAGCTCAACACCAATAATGCCAAAAATAATAAGGTGGTCGGAAAATATATTTATTTACTAGTGTGTGTGGTAATTTAATCTGTAACGTTAGAAAAAGCACCATATTTCTGTCTGCTCTGACTCTTGATCTTCGATTAAGCGTTTAAGCTATTTTTCATGCAAAAACGCCAAACTTTCCCCACTTCCAACTTACTTAATTTTGAGGATTTGCTGCTTTTCTTCTTTCTTTTCTTGGCTTCTGTGATAGTAAATTGTATATTTTTGCATTGTGGACGGCTGGCCCGGACAACATAAGCAATTTGCTGACATCATCTTAGGCTTTAGAAAATTGTGTTGGGCATTTTTCACTACTTTCTGACATTTTACAGACCAAAAAATGAATTGGGAAAATACCCTTGAATACTTCCAACAACAGAAAGATGCACTTGTTTTTTCTTATTGTCAGGTTAAAAGAAAAGGCTCAACTAATCATTTATAATTCTTTGTAAATAATGTAAAATATAATAAAGTGCCCATGTCTGCCCAGCCTGGCTCTGGACAATAAAACCTACAATTCTGGTACCATCCAAACCTCCAGAGCCTTCAACTTTCTCCAGTCCATGGACACATTTAATTGGAGGCATCATCTATTTTACAGGAGCTGTTTCTGAGCAGTTACACACTGTTTAAGGGCTTGGTCTCTCATTCTGTGCAGCGTTTTTTGCCTTGCTCCCTCCTTCCCCAGAGCTGAAAGGGTACAACACCTGACAGTGGTGTGCTCTGTGGCTCAGCATAGCTCCTTTTCATTAGGCAGTTGAGACCACTTTTTGAAGGTTACCACACACACTTGTATCCGGACACAAGCCACACACTCCAACAAACCGGGTATGGAAACCCATGGGAGGGTTGAGGGGAAGTGAGGAGGAGCCTGATAAATGTTAGACCATACATTTTCTCTCTCTCAAGCTCTCTCTATCACTCTCACACACACACACACACACACACACACACACACACACACACACACACACACAGTGCAGCAGTCAACTTATATGCCTGTGTCTCCCAGGTGAATAAAGTTACCTGTCTTTGTACACTGTCAGAGAAGCTTTTTTTTAAGGACTTCTCAAGTCTACAACCGCCTGGTGACACACTTTCATCACCTCCATCAAAGTTGTACCCACACTGGGATGTATTTGTAATGCTGAGCCCACAGGCCATGAGGCTAGCGCCTTCGCACCGAGCTATAGCTCAAAATAAAGAGGTGCCAAGTGCTAGGTCACATGGGGGGCATGTAGCATCTGGGGGCTCAGCGATGTTATGACAGGTTACTTATAATAACAAACTCTATCGCATGTTAATGAGGAGCTGTTACTTCGCAGGATGGGCAATAAGGGATAGAGGAGTCAACGAGATTTATAGTGTTTCATAAGAATAAATGCAGTATCCTCAAAATTGGGATTTTTCCACCCTGTGTTTAACATCGATTCCTCTTTAACGGCACACTGTATAGGTAGTGGTTTATGAACGTACAGATTAGGTGAGGCACTGGCGTGGTCTTCTAAGAGTCTAAGAACTTAAAAGGCCCAAATCAAGTAATATTCTGGGCAGGGAGAAGCAGTGCCATAACAGTCCATCCTGACTTAGCCCATGCATCGGCACTTCCCTTTGCATGTGTATGAGTGGTGGTGGGCAGTCAGGGTGGATTTCTGGGGCCTTTCTTCACTTCGCCAGGCTCTGTTTTATTCATCGCCTGCGCCCTGACCCCGCAGAGCTCCTGTTCTGACAAATCACTTCTGATTAAGACAGATCTCTGTTAGTCAGCCACTCAACTTGGCCTATTCATCATTCCATAGAAAATATCCCTCTCTCCTCCCCCCGTCCTTCCTCCTCCTGGCTCGTTTGCCTGTCCGTCAGACCGAAGCAAGGTGCAAAAGAAATTTCCGCTGCTGTTTTAAATGGTTGATTACAGACAATTGGTGGATGGAGAGACGTAATGGCGTCTTATGGGTGATAAGACGCAAGTTTAATGGGTATAAATGACCGGGCCTGTAGGAGACCAGGTGGTAATAGAATCATTTGTTTAAAGCTGAACTGGTGTGGAGAGAACTGAAAGCTGCATTTTACTTCTATTTGAGCCCCCCTTCCTCTTTCCCCCTCACCTCAGCCTCAAAGTCAAATTCTCAGATCACCAGATTTACATTTCTTTTAAAACAGCAAAGTCCCCTTCACCCTCATTCAATGAGAATTGATGAGGCTTAGAAAGGAATAGCTTGTTTTACATTTATGAAATTACCAATACCTACATATCCCTGTGGACACTGATACCGCCACTCATATATTACATTGCTTTCCATGGGTTAGTAACAATGTAAACAGAATATTTACTGTAAGTGTGATTACCAATACAGTCAGATGCCTAAGAGCATTCATATGCAAAGTTGTGTCACAATAAACTACAGCAAACTCGTTAGACTGTGCCAAGGCATCTAGACAGGCACAAAGCTATTGTGTTAAAATTTATAACAAACTAGATTAAATTAACCTGAACGACAACCCTGCTGGTGGCAGAGGGCTGAGAAGCAAATTGCCTGGACTTAATCAACCAGTTTTACTGAACCATCCAAATGAAAACTAATGGACTTGGGTACTTGCTGTGATTGCCCCACATGCAACAATGTGTGGGCAGGAGCATTGCTTTCTGAGGTCTTCAATAAAAATTTTTAAAAAAGGGAATTTCTACAGATGGCTGGTCAGCCTATACACCTATTCTACGTGTATCCCGATTGGTCAATTGTGGAGCTCAATCAGAGCGGACTTATTAATTCCATTTCCACTGCTGGGAAAATGATTTTTTATATGTTGATTAAACTTGGTCAAAATCGTAAAAAATATATGAAGTGTAGAATTAAAACTCATATCCGAATGAGCTAATTTGTGTATGCATTATTCATAGTGCTGACATTTGTGTCACACAATTGTGCTGGCCACATTGCAACTAAAATATTTAAAAAATAAGTAGTAAATGAATTTAAAAAAATAAACACTAGTACATCAAACTTTATTCAACCACAGTCAGCCTAAATAATCAAACTAGAGTTAAGTGCTTTAGTCCGCAACTTAAATAATTTGATTTCATTATCAGCCGAGTAGCTGTATAAATGGTGGTGCCACAGCACATGGGCATTGTAATAACATAATGACCATATCTAAGCTGAAGGTCAAAGTTATGTAAAAACACAAAAGACCTTAGCAAAGGAAAAATCAAATAGAAGCACATTCTGATGGCTTTAGAAGGCAAACACATTGAGCAAATTTGAGCTCTACCACCTATGCCAAGACTAAAGAGACTTAAATGTAGGAGAAAACAACATGCCAGTTGGTCCTAATCAAACACAACATCTGATTTGACAACCCCTGGTGCAACTGACTTAGGGGAAAGGTTTGCCAGTTTGTCGGAAATGGACTCAGAGAGAGATATATGGAGGAGGAGGGAAGAAGAAAGAGAAAACTTGACGTTCCTCTAGTTCGTTTTCAACAGTTTAGGAGCGTTAATCATCACATTACTGTTGATTAAAGGCTTTTACGTCTCTAATCAGAACATTGACGGGCAGATCAAAGAGCGAAACACAAATTTCTTGCCTTTTAATTATCTGTACAACACCACACCTCAGGCAGCTCTTCCCTGCCTATCTCCTCAAACTCAGCGAAAGACTGCGAAAGGAGATGTAACACTCCACAACAGTTCATTATCCAATAAAATGGGAGATGGGGAGAGAAAATACACACACAATTACACACCCGCACACAAAGCTTTCAAAGCTTTTAGGCTTTATGATTAGTGAAGACCTAGGGGAGGCCTGCAGTCTTCTTTATTAACATGTCCCGAATTGGAACGCCTTAATTATGTTTGTCAAAATCGGACTTGGCGTCAAGCTCATTTGCATGTTTTGACAAGGCCTGTTGGGAGCTTCCCTCTATTTTTCTTCAGAGTGCTCGGAGTATTTAGCACTTTTTTAACACCTACTGATAGTAGGTTTTTGTTGCTAAATGAATGAAATAACTTGTTAAATGTGGTTGATGGATTCGCCCACCCAGCCCCACTGTTTGTGAGTTAAAGTTAGGACTGATGCAAACACTGAGTGAAGTACACACAAAGGAGCTTCTAGACTGTCTTGATCAATGCATGATCATCACTCCTGTTCAAACTGATGAGGATGTGATGCCTTCCGCAGCTCAACTCTTCCTGCACAGCTGTTCCCTGTCAAGTGGTTTGGACATGAAAAATCTGTACTTTTAGAAAATATTTGGCATCGCTTTGGAGGTTCTCAAAAGTCCTACATGTTCCTTAGCACATTCAGCACTACAACAGATTGCTAACTGACTCATGATCACATCGTATTTGAATATAAAAAAAGCAGTGGACCACTCCCTCCCTTCCCCCATTAACAGCTCACTAAATGAGTCCTCCTTACGTCATTGATATGTAAAACAAGCATAGTCGAAACCAAACAATCTGTTGGGACACAGTACTGTCGGCAGAAATTTAGCAATGGAGAAAAAGGAGGGCATGAAAGCAAGACATCAAACATTAGACTGAATGGAAGACACAGGCCATTAGAAGTGGTTGCACTGACAGGATCTGACAGTTGGAAACACTTACAGATTATTTTCCTCAAACTTTGAATTCATAAATACTCATATGCTGAGGAAGGGATCCTAAAACTCAGCCAAAAAATGAGCGCGCTGGGCTAAGTGTTGAAGCTGGCTGCAGAGTGACAGGTTGAACCAGGGAGGCCAGTTCAGTCGCTGTGAATTTTGCTTATTTTCTGGGAACCAATTAGTATTGTAACTGGTTTCCTGGTTACATCTGTGCGGTTTCATACCTTCTCAATGAAATTTGATTTTGGAACATAAAGCATAGTTTGTTAATATTTTTCCTTTAAGATTTAGTAACTCTGCTAATGCAAACTAATGAAAAATCATAGAAAAACCTTAAAAGTTTACGTAAACTGAGCTAATTCAACAATGCAATCCTGTGACAGTAATGTTCACAAAAATCAAAAATGCCAGTATTAATGTAAAACCTGGTTTGTGGGTCTTGGGATTCGTTTCCCCAGCTGGAGAACCAATCAGAGCCATTGATGGGACCAAAATTGATGACATTTCAAGACTTACAGATTCAAACACTCCTAAATCACTTCTCAATATTCCGAGTACGGGAGTAGGACTAATGACAAGGTATCTAGCTAGCTAGCTTGCAATACATTTCCTTGATTTAATCAAGTCTTGAGTTAAATGAACACAACCTTGCCTTAGAATTTTTGGCAAGTGGCAACAACAGAAATACCTTTGTGACCAAATTTGACCTACCTTACTTACCCTTACCACTGCTAGCACAATTTATCATTTCCAGTGTACAATTGTAAAGGACATTTTGGCTGCATTTTCCTTAATTATCATGTCCAAATATGTGGTTCGAATAATAGGATTGTACTGAGAAATTGTTTAAAACCTTTCTGATCACTGTAAAGGACTTGTTTAGTTTCCACATCCCCAGATGTCAGGAATTAAGTTAAGTAACCACAACTGACAGGAATGATAGCCAAAACTACACATTAAAGACCAAGATTGTAAAAATCACAGTTTTACTTTAACTTAAAAGGAACATGGCTTGTTCAACTTTCTTGGTGACAGAGATATGAAAATAAAATACATCTATTTGTCATGTACTAAAGAACTGAATATAAAATGCTCCTTTCTTGTATTATAGCATAACTTCCACATTTTGCTTGTATTGGTGGCATAAAATAAAGTCTCTGAACAATTCACAACAGGCATAGTTGCCCTCTTATGTGCTGACGATACATCAAATTCTCTTTAGCAAATCTAAGGTGCTCTGACAATTTCATTTGAGCAAGCAACAGTGGAGCCTCTTATAAGAACACTGCGTCATTGTGTCTGCTCTGACAGACAGCACAAACAGAAGTTTGTGTTTTACTTTACGGTAATACCATCACACTTCCCTCCTCTGGTAAAAGGAAAATAATACTGCTATTATAGGGGGAATACGAGGCACAGAGGGGACTCACAAAGAGAGACACATCATGCGCCTCATTTAACAATGACCGGGGCCACAGAGTTGAAGGCAGATTATTGTCAGCTTCCACTGTGAATACACACAATGCACGACATGTCGGGGCATGTCAAAGTTCTTGTGTACAGTGTACATTGATTATTTGTGCTTACTTTACATTGTTCCTTTACAACATAATCATTTACAATTTTGAAGAATTCAATGCTTTAGGCATTCTCATTGGAAGTCTCATCTTGGAAAGTTGATGGAAATTCTGTCAAGTACAAGGCTTTACTTACAACATACAAGTGTACATTGTACAAGTACAATAGATTTGACTTGAGCAATTACCAGTGAGAATGGCACTGTGAAGTGCTAAAAAAATAAGATATACTTGTATCTACAAATGTCATGAAGAACTATAACATATTTTGCCAAAACTAAAAGGCAGCACTCAACATTTCTTTATTGAACAGTTTAGGCTAAAGGCAACTTCAAGTCGTTGCTTTAATACTGATGTTCAACTAAACACACAGGGCTGCATATTGCACTACTTGAAATCCAGAAGCTTATCCACAAAGAGGACTACAATATAGCCCAAATCTCCAGATGTGCAGATGTAGAAGGAAAAACACGTGTTAAATTCCTGAATTTGTCTGTTGACTCTCATAAATGTAATACACTGTGCATCACTGCTGGGGCGACAAGGTGTCTCCTGTTCCTCATCATGAACTAAAACAGGCTTAACTGAAAACCCAACATGCCTGCCTGCCATCTTCCACACTAATGAAGCATATCTAAGTTTTAAGACATGGCAGAACTAATTTAATCTACCTTCTAAGGGGCCTTAGCACCATCAAATTAATTATTCATAAAGGACATGATATTATAACTCAATTGTCAACTCAGTAGCTGGCCCTTTTTTTAACCTTCCTCTTCCTGTCGCTCTCTTTTGTCTTGGACTCTCTTTCTTTGAAAGCAAGTCCTTCGCTTTTAATCTATAACTGAGCAATACACATTGTCATTGTAGCTGCCCGAACAAAATTATTTTCTTTTTTTTTTTTTTTTTGAAGTTTGCAGATGAAGGTGACAGACTGAAGGTGACAAAGGGTAGGGGAGAGTTTCTACAATTGCTGTGGCTCCCTGTGGATTTTACGGTATGCTGATGGGGCCAGCTTCACCATAGAGACAAAAAAGAAAGACGCACAGAGAGAGTCATCAAGTCTGTAATAACACAACCTTAGATACATTTTATTTCCCCCTCATGAATAATGTATGTCATCTGGCAAAGCTAATCTTGCCATAATGTTGCTTCGACAGGTTGGCCACCAGGAGGTGGGACAAAATTCCCTTTACACACAGTGGTTCTTTTAGCCAGGTGTCATTTTCTCTTCTGGGGTAGGATGATGGTATGCGACCCTGTCATGACTGACAGGAACAGCAGCAGCCAGGCTTGGCTACAACACCCTATAGTGAGAAACTAATTCTAATATGCTGATTCCTCATATAAGTATGTGGATCCTCTGTGTAAATCAGCATGTGGTCCTCACAGCCAGGCAACAAAAAGAAAAAATAACCAACAAAAACTCTAATGCTTTCATTATATTTATTGTGACCGAGTAGCCATGTGGATCCACACTCTGCACACAAGATGCTAAAAAAATCAATCCACGCCACAGAACACTTGTATATACATCTCTATTTGCATCTCTGCCCCATAAATACACATGCAGACACACACATACACAACACATGAGAGATAACAGCCCTGCAGCTGGGCAGAAAAGATGATATGGTTTTAAGAATATTATGCTGGAAGGACTACAATCATCTCACAAACACAGCCACAAAGGAGGAGTCTTTTTTTAAATAAATTAATCTAACATTATTTTATTCGATTAGTCAATTAGTCTAACGTCTAATTTATCGATTATTCTAAAGATTTTTTTATTACTCAAGTTACATAATCATTTACCCAAAATAAATATCAAAAACTTGTCTAATTAATATTTCAATATTTTATTCAATCATTTTCTCTTAAAAACAAATGTAACAAGAAACAAAGTATGTACTGCAAGGCATTATTCTGCAACAAAAATATATATTATAATATTTGAAAGAACATATTACCCTATTTCTAGTAGATTATTTTCTTATGTTACCATTTTTATTCTACTTAATTCTCCACCTTATTTTAGTGTTTACTCACAAACTACTTTAATCTGCTTACCTTGCTTTTCCCTTCAGTTCTCTTTTACACACACACACACACACACACACACACACACACACGCCTACACCTCTGGTTTCTGCACACACCCACACTGGCTTGCCCCGCCTCTTTCTGTTTCTCTCTCCGCACTTTTGACTTTCTTCGTCAGCACTATGTTTTATAAAGTTGCCCAAAACACACAACTCCAGTTTTGGATTTTTTTCACCCACGATTCCATTTTCTCAGCAGCAGGTGAGCCGCGTGTAGAGGAGGCTTGTCGTTAATGACATCACCTATTGAAACGATCCAAACCAACGTGGTACCCATGGTAGTACCGAATGACAACCAACACTTCCAAGCTTTTACAAAACAACAGCATAAGTAGGCCTACATAAGTAGGAGACTCTCTCTCTCTCTCTGTGTTTCTCTGCAGAGCATGTGCGACGGCACAGGATGGGTAGAGCGAGGGGAGATAATCCATGCTTTGACCGGCTGTAGCCTTACTTCATTCTTCTTATATCCGTAATTGATGATGTCGATGAATCGCCCTAGTTTACGTTGCATTAGATGGCAACATTTTTAGATCGACCAGAAGGCACAGTTAGCAACCAGTCTTTTGACTTAGTAAGCCTGTTAGAAAAGGGCAAACGACTGCCTACACTTTTATAAAAGGGATGGATGGGAGCAGTGAGACTCAACAATTCAGTCTACTGTCACACTGAGTCACCTGATTCAATGTTAATGAAAAAATGGCAATGAACAGCAGTCATAAGGTTAAGTGGAATAGAAATCTTTTGAATGCAGATATGAAAACCAATGCTGAACCCAACAGTAGGTATTTTTAAAATAATTTTTAATACCTATCAAATAATAGCTTTTTAGGTGCATATATAAGGTTCTGTGGGTTTGTCAATGATAGAATACCTGCAAACGAAGGAAATTCCACTGGCAGTACATCTCCAGCAAACATCATCTGCATGGGAGATAGGATATGATACACTGCAGCTATTACAATTGTAATATGAGCCGTGACAGTGGGCAGCCTTTGCATGCTTCATCCCCTGATTGTAATTGAGGCCGACGCGTGACAGCCCCCCATGTGCCCTCTCCGCAGTGGCCTGGGGCATAGGGCGTGCTGACAGAGGAGGCACCGGAGACAGTGGCACAGGGTCCTGGCCTGGCACGGCCATGGCATGGTACCCTTAGGGGCACTGACCCTCCCCCTCTCAACCCACCGCAACTTTCGCTGCTTCACCTCTGTCACCAGGCATCTCGGAGGCTAACGAGAGGGCAGCCGAGACTGCTTAACAATTCCACCACATCCGTTGGCTGGGTATGCAAGCAGCTCTTTTTTCCTCTCTTCCCTCAGTGCTTGGCCCCCCCCCCGCCCCCCTGCTCTGAGACCTTTGGTGAAATAAGTGTCAGCCTGAGGAGACAGGCAGTCATCAACACTTTATACCTGGGAGGTATATTAATGCTGTGATGGTTTCCTGGAAGAGGGAAGAAAAAAACGTTGTCCTCGTAGAGAGAGATAAAGGACAAAGCCTTGGACAACTTTTGAGGATGTTAACTTTGGCGGTGTTTATGTGGACATTATGTGAAAGGTATAAAAGCACAAGGCAGAAGCAAAGACTGAAAATGATCTTTTGTATTGTAGTATCTCCAAAGACACTGGAAATACAAATACTTGGTCATGTGTTTTAAAAAAAGAGGCTATATTTATAGAATGTTCCTCTAGATCAATACGTAACTGAGATAGATAGAAATAACATGATGTTGGAGAGAGAGCAAGGGAGTTTCAGGGAGAGAACACATGTGAGAGAAAGAACGAGAAAATGCGTTAGTTTCTATGTACAGATCCTCCCCACCAGGATCCAAGTTACAAATGAAACTTCACTTCCACAACAAGTGGAGCTGGAAGCCTATAGGGGCATTCTGGTATCCAGTCAGAGATACATAATTAAAGGAACACAGAGAGGGAGCATGTTATTACCAATGTTTTCATTAGGCCAAGTTAACACATTGGTCTCCCTAAAGACCTACAGACAACAGGCAAGAAAGTGGATGGAATAGGATGCTGCCTATTTGGGTCTAAAACTCTGTTCAAGAACTGTTCACATTAGTGCTGGTTCTGTATCTTTCCTTTGTGGCCATAGCGCTACTCTATAAAAACATTTAATTTTGACATCAGAAATATAAAAAATCATGCAAGGGGCTGCTTTTTTCATGATATTTTCACTCTTTTCCCCAACATCCAGGCTTAAATTAGCCAGAATAAGATCAGGGACTGTTTTTTAGGCTATGAAAAATGGATTAAATGAAGAGGAAGTCTGGCCTAATGAGCTCCCTGGGCTATGGAGCAGCAGGGACAGTGAAGGGAAAGAAGGGAGACGAGGCAAGCCTTTGAGGAAGAAGGGGCCGTAGCCATGCCCAAAGTGTGCCAGCATCTCCTCGCTTTAGCGCCAATGGCACAGACGGCACCTGGGCAAAGCCTGGCCACCCTTGTCCTGTGCCAAAGGAGAAGAGAGGCAGAGGAGCAAGTTTGTGTTGAACCGGAAAAGTTCTATTGGCCATCTTGTTTTTCTTTGAGGTACTTTCATAATTGTATTTTGGATTTTTTTGCTGATGGTTCAGTCCTGTTCAGTGAGGAATTGAAAAATTGTGATTTGTTACAACATTGTGACAAACAAGCTGGAAATATTAAGTGTAAAAAAGAGTTGGGATCTTCAGATTAAAATATCTGCTATAGCACTCATTGAAAATGGCTCAACAGAGAGTGGTGAGTCAAAAGGGTCAAATACAACATGAACCGGATAACAATGAGGCAGTACAGAGGACAGACCCTCACCGAGTTAGAATCAAGTTGTACCTTAAGTTTCTTAACCAACTTTTATAGGTTTGGACCGTTGTTTTTTAATTTGAATTTTCAGATATTCTCTTTCAAGTCTGATTTTTAATGGACTGATCTCTCTTTATTTAGATTTCGTCCCAGCTGTGAGTCTTCCACAGCCTAGACACGATACTGCTGGAATTTTACTATTAAGTCCAGCCAAAATAGGTCTTGAGATGAGATACATTTTAACAGTCATCAGACAGTCATCCTGAATACAGACTGATATTCCCATTAATGGTAGTGACAACCAGAGTTACTTAATTTGCTTTTATTTAAATGCAACCCCCTCATTCGTATGCATGGTAGTATACCATATATGGAGTATATGTTAAGGTACTTGTTTTGCATTGATGCTAAATTGATACATAGTTGGAGTAATATGTGTCATTGTGTTCATTTTTCTACACTTTGTACTTTTTACTTTCAGTTTAACCTTTTATTTTAGTGTGACTTTCATTTTTTGTTTAACCATGTTTCATTTGGTATTTTTTTAAACACAGTTCTACAAGTTGGACATTTGTACCGCTACACCTTGTAGTATAATGCACTCCATTCAAATATCACAGCCTCGGAGATTACCATGGTGTTTAATCTGAATAAAGTTGAATGAGCCTCTTTGATAGTCTGAACACAAAAACAGTGTCCTAGCTGACGATACAATTAAACAGTAAACTTAACCGAGAACATTTTGTTACAAATTATCTCATATACGTTTTGTGTACTTCTGTCATAACCCTGCATCCTGTGGAGCGTGCAATGCTGGGA
>CM022492.1:15177148-15198204 GCA_011952105.1 Coreoperca whiteheadi
TGTTTGGGGAGAAAAAATAGCAAAAAAAAAAAATTTTGTATGAAAAAAAAAAATGTTTAAAATAATAAAAATAAATAATTTTGTAGGCATTTTTTTTTTTTTTTTTTTGGTTAGCTTTATTAGGACAACACGATAGTTTAAGAATAGCATGTGTCAGGGCTTCTTGTCAAGAAAATCATTTGCATACTAAAATCTAAATTAAGATTTGAAGATGTATAATTCCTGAAGTCATAATTTCACAATAATTCAACTTTTTCATCCTATTTCCTCCATATTGGCCAATGTGCTTTGGCAAAGACACTAAACCTGGCAGGTTGCCAATGACCATGGGATACACCGGGACAGGCCCAGTCTTTATTCCCAGGAATGTCAACAACTGTCCACAGCAGTGGAAAAGATGAGGTGGGGTCTAAGGAGGGGGACCAAAGAGGAAGGGGGTGAAAGAGGAAGGAATTACACTGGCAGGTAGTGGCTCCTGGATGACAGCCAAAATAAAAAAAATAATAAGGAAAGGAAACAAAATAGGAGGCAAAGATCTTTAGGAGATACAAGTAGGAACACAGAGATAGAGAGAGAGACGAAGAGAGAGAGAGAGAGAGAGAGAGAGCGAGAGACAGCAGAGAACAACAGCTATGGGAGAGGAGGAGGAGGGTTGTAGTCGGCACATTCTTCAGCTACTTTTCCTGACAGCGATTAGAACCTGTCAGAGGCTCTCAACCTGCCACTCCTCTGCGCTCATAGGAGGCCTGTCATTACAAATAGCCCAGATTAAAATACCACACTCCTGGGGCACAGGCCTTGACCCCCACCTAGCCCACACTGCCACATGTCTACCCACATAGTCACCCACCCTGCCAAAGGGAGGGAGGAGAGAAGGAGTGAGGAAGGCTGGCAAGGGTGAGAGATGTTAAAAGAGAAAAATGGATAACGAGTGTTGGGAATTTTGGTTAGAATGGATAAGCTGACTTAAAAAAAACATAACATCGAAGGAGAGGGAATGGAGGAAGGGCAAAAAGAAGCTGGAAAGAAACACAAAAAGTCAGAAAGAAAGAAATGTTTAACAAGTCCACAAGTTTACAATCCAGGTCTGAAGTCCCACAATGAAATCTGGGATAAAATCCTACATGTGCTTTCTCTTCTCAGACCCCCTATGCATTTATCCTTCCTACTAAACACAGATAACCCATACTTCTAATAGTTAAGACAGTGTTGCATTTGTTCACAGGGTGTACATTTTTGAATATCTGTCAGACTTTGGTGTTAAGACTCCATAAAACAGCAGAACAGAAAAAAAATAAAAAATCAAGAACATACAACCCTTGATTTGTGTGAAGTGCTGGATAGTTCTTTCACACTTGTACTACACCGGAGATGCACAGCAATGCAGTTTAATTAGGCTAATGGTAACAAAGCCCTGAGAAGTGCTATAAGTTTTCAGCTCAAGCCTTCTATACACGTTGACTTGGGTTTCTGTATGAGGCAGATTTATGCAAACAGAGAATAATGAGTCCAACGTGTCCTGGATCTATCTGGTGCCAACATGAATCCTCTGTCCTGACACTGAAAAATGACCTCTCTCAGCAAGATTTGGAGGGGGCCGGTGTGTGTGTGACAGTCACCAGCACCGTGCTGACAGCCCAATAGAGTAGAGGAGGAAGGCATCATTAGGATCCCACAAACAAATATACAAATACACACATCAGCGCACAAATATTCATGTACAAAATACTCACATACACTCCATCAGACATGTGAAGTTGTGTGCATGCCTGCTTGCACAGAAAAAGGAAGGAAAACAACTCTTGACTGATATTTTCTAACTGAAACAGACCGTGACGTTGTGGCCGTTGTCATGTCACAGTGGCAAGCACACTGTGGCAGAGCCAGACAAGGCTAAACACAACCAAAACAGATTATATGACATACCACATCCTTGTTATACATAGCCTTAATATAAACATAAACACATGACTGAGCGTAACTCCACAGGGCATGACATAATACACACATCACTGCCAGAACATTTTATTAAAATAGATTAGCCTGAAATTACCTGACAGTCTTATGAGCTAAAAATCAATGTCCATATGGTGTCATAAAAAGAAGCACCTGGAGTGGGTTAGAAACCAATTCAAAACAGTGTGAATACCTTTGGTGGCTCTAACAAAAGAGAGAAACAAAAAATTAACCCACAGGGACTGATGCCAAATACAGTACATCAAATCAGACCTAAACCTCTTCTTTTATTTTTAACTCTAAATAGCAGTAAAAAAAATCTTTGATACATGAACAGCGTGTGAGAAGACGGGCTTGACAACAGCATTAGCTCACCATGATGAATTTAAATGAGCAAACTTGGGGAGTTGACAGACAAGTTTTGCTCATGAGCCCGTCTCCTGAGAGGAGATGACAACTGAATGATGTGCAATTAGGCCCATCGCTTGTTTAATTGTCCAAACAAGGGCTGAAGGAGACAAACAGGGATAAAAGCAAGCCTACAAGCAAACTTTTTGCATAAATGCTTCTACAAAGTCAGTTATAAGAGAAATTTACTGCAAGGCAGTAAAACTAAAAGGACTGCTCAAAGCTCAACTGCTGCACAACCAAACCTTTTCAGAGACATTTTGACCTAACAAGCATCTATTTAGTTTAGTTTTAATATTTTAATGTCTAGAATTAATTTTTGTGGCGCTGCAGTCGGTTTTTATTCTTGCCAGAAACAGTGAGAAACTCAAATTTCTGTACAAGCCTTTTTAATAGCAGCTTGGGTTTCAATCCTGCTGGCTCGCTTATATTCCTCATTACAGAGGAGGGAGCAAGAGTCGAACAGATGGAAGGAGGGATACAAGAAGGTGACAGAGAAAGACAGAGATCTCCAGTGACATGTTGAGACATAAACAGCTGATAGTTATCTGTGCACCAAGCCCAGGTGATGTTGCTGTAAGTTAGGCTTACAGCAATGATGTCTGAGATGGAAAAAACAAAATCCGAAGACATTTTGTGACAGACAACCTTCACTCTGCTGCAGAGTTGTCAAGTGGCCAAAGCCAAGGAATAGGTCATTTTGATTGCTGACTTTTAGCTATACTGCGTAGAAAACTTGTACCATACTTAATTCTAAGGATATGTCACATATAGTGAATATTCAGTCATGTTTACCACTTGACAAGACAGCTTAAATTGCTTAAAGCATTTGCTGAGAGTTGTTTTACAGTTTTACCACTGTGAAACTGACAATTTTCCAAAAATACCCAAATAGTGGAGCTATTAAATCCAAAAGTGACATGACCTGAACAGAGGTGTGTCTGAGTTTGCAAGTCAGATTACCTCGAATTGAATTTCCACCTAAAGGTGGGAACACTGCAACACATCCTACACCCTCTTTTCTCCACTCAGGTCATGCTCTCCAAAAAAAAATAAAAAATACAAAAAAGCCCCCTCACCTAATTAAAATAACAAACAAAAAACCCTGGCTGCCAGCTGCACAGTATTCATACAGTATATCATACCTAGACGGTACAAGCATATAATGTATAATGTATAGCCCACTCGCCCACCCCATGTGAAAAATATGTACATATTCCAAAACAATGAGGTGGTACACGAGTGCAAGAGGCAAGAGGGAGAGGGAAGGAGTGTGTGTGTCTATGTGTGTAGACAAACTCCTGATAGTGACCCCATACCTCATCTCCAGGGCATAAATAAACATGTGTGTGTGAGCACGCCTGTGGATTATAATCAGAGAGAAAAGGGAATCAAATTTATTCTGCAGCTGTCATTAATATTTCAGGGCTGTTACTGTAGCCCATGTGAAAGAGCATGAATGATTAATTTAGACATCACCTCTGTCACAATCCCTTACCAGGCCTGGCCCGTGATCCACCTTTGAGAATAGTAAACAAAAGGTGGGCTCTCCCTCGTTTTTGTTGTGGTTTGGTTTGGGCTGTTCCTGTCTGGCAAGTAGGAGGGGGGTGGAGGGTGGTTTGGGGGGTTGGTAAGGTGCTGTGTTTTGTTGTTGGACAAGTTCGCTGTCTTTGTGGTTTGCCTGTGACATTCAAGTGTTAAGTGACCAGCAGTTGCTAGGTGCGGGGGACAGATCCACAACTGGAAGCAAAAGTTACTGTAGGATCATATGTAAGCAAGAATGTATGTGCACAACAGTGTATGTGCGTTCTGGTTTCGAGGTGCTGGATGATTTCTTAGCCACTGCTGATCCAAAGAAGTGCAACTATGTTTGGTTTAAAAATCAAAATAGCACCTGCTCTTTGCCAAAAGCGCATACTGAGACAAATAGTACACAACTCCGGCCATTCCAAAACCACTATTAATGCCCTGTCTATGTGTTTCTCACTGACAACAAAGCTCAAGATAACAGCACTAACAGCACAAACCAAACACAAATGTTCAACCCATTAGTCTGCAAACCAGATACATCAATAGCTCAAATACTCTGACAGCCCCACGTTAAACACCCTCATTCCAAGTCGATGGATGAGCATCTTAGTTGCTGATGGATGGGGAGGCATCCATGAGGTCCTATCAAACTGACATGTGCCCCATACCTGTGTTTTTGATTTGTGTTTGGGCTTTGTGTGACGCTTGTCTGACAAGTGGAGATCACAAGGAGACAGGATCCATCTATCAGACCACTGATGCCACTGCTGCCGTCTCCAGGGCCTGAGGGCGTGGTGCATACATCTGTGTGTGTGTGTGTGTGTGTGTGTACATGAGAAAGTGAAAGTAAGGTTGTGTAGAGTCTATATTTGTCTATCAGAAAACTATTGACTGTGTGTTTTTAGTGAATCTCTGCAAAAAGGTAAATTCACAAGATTTATGGTTTACGTTTATGTTTTAGAATATTATATAGTAAGTGTGTGTGTGCGTGCGTGCGTGTGTGTGTGTGTGTGTGTGTGGCTACCTGCTGAGCAGGGAGCCCACAGGGGCAAAGCGAGGAAGGATGACACTGATGCGATGTGTTGGCATGTGCCCTCGGGTGGTTTTGGTGTGGCTGTCATTTTGTTGTTTTCGTACAGCTCCCCCTTCGTCATACCCCACATTATTCAAATAACGCACTTTAAAGTTCCATAAATAAATAATGAATTCACAACTAGATGAATTGATGAACAGTGATGGAGAAGTATTTGGTTTTTGTTTTTTCCCCCCACATATTTCTTGTTGTTTGGACAAAGTCTTTGACAGGCACTTGTCTCTTGGGAGACTGAGCTTATCAGAAAAATAAGTGCTGGGTTAGAAGGATGCTGTCTCACTGAGCTGCATGTGTGTAAGTCTATTCTAATTCAAACCGTGGCTTAGCTTTTTAAAAATAAAGAAGTTCCACTCTCTAATACAGTTATCTGGATAAACTGGCTGTGTCAGTCAATAACTTCAAAGAAACAACCAAGTGTGTCAAGAGGTCAGACTCAACAAGAGCAGAAAGATACATTATACATAATACACAATACAGTGGAGTACAAAAACACACTTTCTCTCTCTGTGTCTCAAACAGACAACAGAAACACACGCACACACACACACAACGGAAATTAACATGATAGAAGATTACATATGGGATCATAGACTCCTGAACTTTTTTCTCACACATATACATGCTACAACACCCCACCCTTTTCTCTAAACAAATCTCCATAGCTTATGGGACCTAAGGAGGTCAACATGCATCTGAAACTTCCTTGTCTTTCCCCAGAAAAAAAATGTGTGGGACTTGAAAGCAGCGGCAACTCGCTGACTCTCTTCTCTATAGTTCCTAAAGCCAATGCAGATCAATACACAGCCATACATACCACAACTAGAACAACTCCTGTCAAAGGTTACTCCTTTTTCTCTGTGTTTCTTTCTTCATTTTTGCAGGGCGGAGGAGGATGAGGAGACTGAGAGAGAACGAATGAGAGGGGGAGAGAGAGAGGCGACGGTTGCGGAGAAGTAAGAGGAGAGCAAGAAAGATAAACCTAAAATGATCTCTCTCTATAGTTGCGGAACTCTGTGCTAATGGGTTTTGACACATCGCCAGCAGGCCAAAGAGAGAGGGGGCTAGGGGTGAGTCGATAGCGGTGCATGGCGGCGGCCAGAGGCTAGCAGCAGCGGCTAGGCCAAACCCCTGGCACTAGCAAGGGCTGGGGGCCTGACCACTAATCATTAGAAAGTCAATGAGTCCTCTAGTGCTTGCAGCTATGCTAGCCTTCCCAGGGAGCCACACCACCTAGTGAGGCCCTATTGTGAACATTCATGTACACAGAGACACACACTATAATACTACTGTATATATACTGTATGTCCGGCATATATGCCAAGCATTGATACAAAGGTGTTACGCACAACTATTGTAGGTGCACATATGTATGTGATATATGTGCACAGAAAAAATACAGAGCACCGACTTGACACACACACACACTTAAAACCACACACAAACAGACACGTTTCATGATGTATGCCATGTCAGCCAGCAGTAGTCTACAGCCTTTGATGCTGTGGCTCTATTAATAAGCGTGGTCCTTTCTCCTGCCCTACACTGGACACAGCCTCTCCTGAGACGCCACACAAACTGCTCCCAGGTCACATTGGGGCTCGGGCAACTCACCTGGACCCCATGCATTTTTAAATACCTCAAACTGATCCTGACACGCAGCTTCAGACAAGACTACTAAATAAGGGAGGTTTTCTCTAATTGGCAGACTCAATTTAAAGAAAAGTTAACATGAATGCAAAAAAGACCTTTATATTAATACCAACATCATTCATATCAAATGTATTTATATCTCATGGTACCTCTGTCCATAAGAATGTGTGTGTGTGTGTGTGTGTGTGTGTGTGTGCGCGCATATAACCATATTCCATCCAAATATGTAGACAAATGAAATGAGCTATAACAGTGCAAATCCAAAATAAAAATCAATAGCCTTACAGATTCTTAGCCTCACTCTGATCAATATGCATGCAATCAAACTTTTCGCCAGCATTACCTCCACCACTATGCCCATCGATTGACTCCATTGATCCTGGCGCTCAACCTCCTTTTAGGAGCGGAAGGTATGGATATTTAGCACTTGAGACCCCATCTGGCCACCTTTGTGAACTTTGACCTCTGTGATAATCCTCAAACAAAAGATAGAACTTATTGGAACCTCTACAGTCTGACCGGGAATCATCCCAGGGGGGTTAAACTCAAGCAGCAGGGTGCCAAAACAGACTCTAAAACTCAGGCCAAGGCCCCCTGCAGGAGCCTGGGCTCTACTACAACAACTTTAGCCTGACAATATTTGATGTCTGTGATTTGGAAATAAGGAGATTCAGTTTGATATGTAACTTTGGTGTAAGTTTGTCTAGACAGTCAATTGAAACATTGGTCGAACATGACTGATAAAATCAAGAGCATAAGACATGAAGACAGAAGGCAGGACAGGGAGAACGAGAGAGAGACGGAGGGTCAATGAGGGTGGGGCAGCCAGAACCAGGATCTAGTGGGGGATTGGCGTTCATTGAGGCGTCTCACTGATGTGCCGCCAGGCCCTTTGAAGGGATTATTAACACATTTTGATTACTCTGGTCCAGTTGTCACAGAAAATATAACCTCCATCAGGACTATAAAATGGGCGGCCCTTTTCTTCTCTAGCCTCCCTCATGTTGTTGCTCCCTTCACTCACTGCAGTCCCTCCCATCGCCCTGGGCTGGCCCGACTCAAAGCAATTCACTAATTACAGTCTCAGACATCTTGAAGAATGGACTAACACACTATTAGTCTGATAGAGAAAAGACAGCCTCTTCAACACACACATATCAGTGGACACACACACACACACTCGTAACCTGTATTGGCACTGTGCCTGACGTTTAGGAACCTACAGTGTGTGGGTTTTGAAAAAATATTTCATCTCAATTGTCTGTACCGATATTCATTACAGGTAACATTAATATAGGAGGTGGACAATAACTGAATGATGACATGTAAGTTTTATATAAAAGTGGCTTGTTATTAACAATATTGTGAAATCAATTTTAATGTCATTCGGTTTAAGGTTTTAGCCCCTGTGACTCTAATAACCCAAGAGACCGATGGCTCCATTACCCCAATGGTGCAGTGTGACGGGGAAACTTTCTATTAATACCACTAAATCTGAGACATCCCCCATGTCCCATTAATTGCCAGGTTTCTCATGCCACTAGTTACAATAGTGGGCCACCTCCTGCTTCGCCTATTAAGACCAGTTTGGACCAGTTAGGTGCTAGTTTTGACCACTAATGACACCAAGCCAGCTCTAACCTTCCAGTAAGAAATCAAGGCAAGTGCTCTTTCTTTGCTTTTGTCCAGAGGAGCAGGCAAAAGGGAGACTGATTAGCACTTTGGTATACTGTACATTGCAGATTTTTACCATTGTAGGATCAACACTTGTTGTATGTGCTGGCCCATTCCCAAAAAGCAAAGTGGTCCTAATAAAGGGCTGACAAGAATGAACTGTAAATGTATTTTATTTATATTTTATTTATTTTAATTGGCCTTGTGATTTAGAGTCTAGAGTCAGTTATAACTACAACTGAAACATGTTCAAAAATACAGGCAGTCCAATGTTGTGAGAAATGTGAAAAATTAGTGTTTAATGGATTATGGGCCTCTGTTATCAGAAGACGTGGAACCTAATAAGAAATATGTCAAATAACCATCAGTTAGATTTAGTTTACTTAATTGTGAATTCTGCATTTAAATGTGAATTTGAGGCTTTTTGCACGCACTGAAAGTGGTTGGGATGAGAATTTGAAAGCGGATAAGTAAGGTTACCACTTGATTCCCTGAGTGGTAGTTTAATAACTCTACTCACACACAAAGAAACTATACATATTAGGGGTGACAAGAAACTGAATAATGAAACTGAACGTGAGAAACTTGGGGTGAGATCACCCAGGGTGTGCTCCCTCACACTGTGATGATGTTACACAGCCTTGGTGGCTACGGATGGCCAAAAATAAAAAGCTAGTGAATATGTCAGTTTGAACTACATAGAGTATGCAATGCAGTTTTGCAAAACTGGTTTCTAAGATGGGGAAATGCTACCTGAATTCCAGCCCTGTAGTAACTATTATATTATTTCATCTTTTTATTTTTAACAACACTTCACCTCAAGAGACGGAAACCAACAATACTTGTATCCTGGTAACAAGTACTTACGTGTTGTTACAGCCTAATATCACTTACGCCTCCATGCCACAGAATTCAGTTGCATTAGGTTCCATACTGAATCAACAAAGAATAAATGTAGGGTATTTTTTCAATTCATATCATACTGTATTTGTAATAATAAAAAAACTCCCAAAAAAGAACATTCCACAAAGAAAAATATCACTCAGATTGAACAATCAAGCCAATAACTTTCACATTTCAGGACTGAATTTCACCATCAAGAAATAAGGTATTGACTCATTTCTTTTTGGATCAAAGGTCATGTGACAAGTATGCTCTCAAAGCATTCATACAAATACTTCCATCTGAACCAAAGTAGACTCTGAATGGTTCTCTAAAGCTAAAGGCAAAGACTAAGATACTGTGAAATCCGCTACAGTGCATTTATATCATGAGACAAAATTCTCTAATACAATGCCAAACTGACCAGAGAAATATGAATCCTGTTGATTTTACCTTAAAAAATAAAGCAGCCAACTTAGTGTCTTGTTAGTGTTTGTGCTTTTGACTTCTGAGATGCACACGCCTACCCAGCTTCACACCCTGTCACTTCAAGACTAAATGAAAAAGATGCTAACAGACAAGCAAACACACATTTCCTCCCTGAATAAAGCTTCTTTTCCAGGAACTGAGTTGGGAGATTCGTAGGGGGAAAAAAACATCAACAACAAAGGGATAAAAAACTCCGCACTGACTGAAAAAGAAAGGAGCGAATCAAGTAAACGGAAGAGTGGTTCACTGCAAACCTTAGCATCATTTACTGTGATAAGCACAGCTAATACATGAGAGAGAATGCTTCTCTTTGTAGACCATTAACTACATATCCTGTTTGTGAAATGTATATTCATAAACAGACTGAGGATTGAGCAAAGGAGCCAATTCCAAACATACACATGATCTGTGGAAACGGCCATCACAGTCGACATCAAAGGGTCCAGTGTGGGAGAGGTAAAAGTAGGCCAGGCCATGGCCTGGGAGATAAGTGGCGAGGATACAGAGCATAGTAAAAGAAAACGAGAGAAGAGGCTGTATGGATGGAAAGAGGATAGCGAGAGAGAGAGGTTAGTCCCAGGCTGGGAGGAGCTCAGGTGTGAGTTGTGAGGAGGCACCTTCTGTTCGTGGCTCTGAGGCCCCACTGCCGAGACAGACATGGGCCCCTCTTGTTTGGCCCAAATAAATCCAGGTGGCTCAAGACGCATGCCCTTGTCACTCAACACAACTTCAGCCCCCACAAACACACACGCACACACAGGCCCACATGCGATAACATACACACTAAAAGACACTCATGCGCTCGTTGTTCACTGAAATGTGATCATTTTTAAAAGGCTTCATGAGCATCGCTGACAGGAAAACAATATAAATGGCCATGAGAGAATTTAAGATGAATCAAGTAAACACTCATTTAATCAAAAAATATTCATGAATTCTATTGATTCATTTATTTCAGTTTAAGTCACTAAAAATAGAAAATGTATACAACAAACAAATGGCAGATTTTCTACCTACATTATCTGACTGTTCGTTTTTTCCATTATAAACCTGTACTACTTTTGTTTTTGTATATTGCACTGATGTGCTCTGTACTGCAGTAAAGTGGTTCCTCACTTTTTTTATAAAACAGATGCAACATCCAAGCTTAAGCTATTGCAGAGGCAGTAAAAACATCAAAGAAGAGAACAAACAACAGACACACTGTACTTGAATCTCATCAACAAAAATGTCCACATTTACACTAAAGTCCGGCCCACGAAAGGTCCAATGAAGACAAATGTGTTGACATGCAAGATATGCTTGTGTAGTGACCACCTTCCTAACAGTTTTATATCAGAGGGCTCTTTGATTTCTGTTCTGCAGTTGACATTTATGATCACTGTACAAGCCCAAGAAGGCTTGGGCAGAAGGATTGTGTTATTGTGCTGCTGCTCTGCTCCAGTTTAGAGACCGGAGTACACTGTGGCCGCACATGCCCATCCTGTTGACTAGGGGTTTTCTGAAGGGCTATAATGCAGCTGACATACAGCAGCAGAGGAAGAACATGTTTATGATGGACATACAACAATAAAGTGCAGATTATGTGAAATGTGATTAAGTATAATGACTTTTTTTGGTCTGTTTTTTAGTTTAAAATGTGACAGAAATGACCTGCATGCCTCTGAAGATCATCTTGACAGATCTAACCAAAAACTTCAACTTCTCCGCAAGAAAGATGCTCAAACCACTCAAATCAATTACATCAAAGATGGAGCTCACATATCGAGACTTGTTAAGTTAACTGTAGTCATATTGCAAAGGTAGGGTGCCGGAGCCATTGCTGTCACTTGACGACGCTTGCGTCTAAATTGGGAGTGAAGGCCTCCCCAGGAGAGATGGGTGAACCTGTCACAGAAGACTGAGGGAGCAGAAATGTTCAAAAAAAATGCCAAAGCCACACACACATACACACAAACACTAAACCAACACAGTATCTCCATATGCTTAAGATCTTAACCATCATCACCATCATCTGTTCTGTCCTTTTAGTGTGTGCGTGCGTCTGTGCGCGTGTGTGAGTGTGTGTGTGTGTGTGTGTGTGTACGCGTGTGGTTCACATGAAAGGAGGACATCTGGAACACAATTATTCCAAGACACCCTCACACACAAACATTTTCCCTTTGCTCTGAATTTGCATGAATTCCATACATCTGGCCTTTAAGAGGCTATAACAATTATTCATTGAGCTGGTTGTTACAGCCCAAATGCAACTGGCCACTAGTCTAAACAGCTCATTAAAATAGCACAATACCTCCCTTCAAGCACACAGAAAAATTGGCATGCAACTCTATCACTGCAATATCATATGGCTCTGAATGTCCATTCTGGATAATATAATGAATTCCGAGTAGCTTTGTGGGGAATGTGAATGTTCTGTATATTTCTTTTTGATTCTCTGCCACTGTTTTCGTGCACTGCCTTTTTTGTCTGCTCCCGCTGTCCATATTGTCTGAAATTTTGGCTTAGCATTTTTCAGGTAAGCCTCATTCTGAATGAGGTAAATTTGGCAATAACATTTGATCAATTCAACTGTCGACAAAAGATTTTGCATGTTTAACTTCCATTTATTATGATAATTAAGAAAACTGTTTAAAATACAGGCTGGCATCAGGTAACAAAGAGTGGAATATGTCATACTTCTATCAAATGTTAGTTTTAATAAATATTTATTTCAAAAATTCACTATGTAGCAAGAAAATAATGCATCTAAAATAATATGACATACAAAAACGAAAGCTTGTTCTTAATGAAATAGAGGATGTTATTTCCTCTTCCTGTTTATTGTCTGTTCCTGGATTATGCAGCTGAAAGTTGACCAGAATTATAGCAGGAAAACGTCAAACAAATTACTGAAAAATGTTTGCCAAAAAATACTGCAAAATTCTTAAAAACCACATCCCTACTATCAGGTGGCCTTCACCAAAGATTAAAAACGTCTACATCAATGCATCGACTCTGTTCAGTGTGTAGTCATAACTACACCCATATTCACATCAAACCTGAGATGGGCCAGACCAAGAAAAGTGTCCCTTAGGCCATCTTAGCCAGTCCTTCACAACTGAGCTTTAAAAGATGGGCGACAGTACAGTACGCTGCAGTTGGCCTTGATTGATGATTGAGTAACCCAAGATCATAGATGTGCTCGGAGAGGACTTGCCGGTGCAGAGCTGTGCATACATCAGACCTTCAGGACTACCACTACAGTACATACATCATGCGGTGAGACTGACTGATGTGAGCATGGGGACTATGTAGACCACTTAAGGGAAGCTTTCTACATGGCAGTCAACAGTCAAAGTTGACTAAAAATGATTACAGCACAGGAAAGGGATGACTTTGTTGTTATAAATCACATTTTATTGGCGCCTGAAACAAGTGAGGTGTAAAGCACGTGCAACATGCACATATAACTAGGAGACACACATCAAGACACACACACACCACAAAAGCACACATATTAACTTGTGCTGATATCCTTGACAGGCAAAACTACAAAAGCATAACTCAGTGGTAAATAAATAAGTTCATGCTGTCTGCGTGCATTTTCTTTTTAGGAACTCTTGGGCTCACATAGGCCCGTCCAAAGGATTATGTACGTGCATTCGTGCGTGCACAGAGGCCTCCTTTCAGCACCTTATAACAGAGTGAGAACAAGCAGCGCCTCCCTGCTAAAGCAGCTCAAGGGCGCGGCCTATCTACCAAACGATAGAATGCATGAGTGAAATTATGCTTCATTTCAACCAGCCGACCAACCTCCATTCACTCAGTGCCTTGGTTCATTTATATGGGAGACAAACTGTTTGTACTGTCAAGGTTATGTTATTTAACAGGGGAACAGGAAAAGGAGAGAGACAAGTTCCAGGCAATTTAAAATTCTAATGCGCGCTCCACCAACTGTGGTACCCATAAGAAGTGAGCAGATCTGAAATGAGACCAATTAACTTCAATACAGGCCGAGGACAATTCTTTGAGACCTACACATTCTAATCCCTTGAAATCTCTGCCATTCAAAAATGTTATTATAAACACATCAGTTATTTTGCCCTGATCTGACAACAGAGAATCCAAATTTAAATTTTGGTCAAAATGTGACAATCCTGCATGTGCACACAAGTCACACATAAATTAACAGGGCAATGTCAGCATGTTGTTTGCGGCTAGCTTTGCTCAAAACGGTTAACGGAGTCTCCTGTCCCAAAGCAACACACACACACACACACACACGCGCACACATGTACACAGACACGCTTGAGCAGCACACAGAGCACTCCTAAGGTTACCCCCCAGGACAAAAGCTTTACCATCCCACTGACTGGCAGATGGGGCAACCAGCTGACATCTCGGCCCGGCTCCGTTTCATGTTCGCTGGGTGTCTTAAACGGGCGGGCACCCTGTCTGATGGGCACAGGACAGCCAAGGAGGAAGCTCCTTTGACATGGGAGGGGGGTTGTGCTCCTTGGGGCTTCCATTGAGGAAAAGAGGCGCAAGGACAGACGGAGATGGCTAATGTGCTTGACTGTGTTTGTACAGTATAATTGTGTGTCTTGCAGGGTGGGAGGCTGAGGGAACTTCTACAGAAGACGCAGAATAATAAAGAGCTAATGACTGCATTTAGCCCTATATGGTTTTCTATCACAGGATCAAATATTTTCCTCAAGGCTGAAGCCAACACTTACTGTTGCAGGGATCATGAGCAGTTGTACTTTTTTAGATTTAAACCAGGGGATTTAAATCTAAGACTACAAGCCTTGCTTATTGTAAACACAAAAAAGGTGCAACATAGCAGTTTGCAGACGTAAGGCTACAGGGTCTCTCTATCTGTGCTACTGAAAAACATCTGCGTGACTATACGAGAACTGACACACAGTGCATTAACTAAATGACTCTGACAACAAAGCACCAGCTACACCATCTTACGCTAAAAAGGAGTCATTGTTGTTGTTGTTGGGTTGTTCGCTCACAGACCTTTGCATGTAGTCCCAAGCTAGGAAAATTACTTTGAAAATAATCTACTAATAACATGTTTATAATAACTTGTTTAAAAGCAATAATAATAATATAATAAGCATTAAAATGCTCTAGAATACTCAAAACCAGCAATCCTATGACCTAAAACATATTGGCACTTGTATTAAAACACATAAACAGATGTAAAGTGACTATTGTTCCTGCTATTACTTCAATAAACTGTATTTGTACAGTTGTAAAACTTTTTTGCGTCATGTCCTAGTACTATAAATAGCATTAGGTAAGTATTAAACGGTTTTCAAGGAAACACATTTGACACGAAATTAGTTTATTACACTATATCATTCATAAATCTCCAGTCTGCATTTTAAATACTGTTATGAGAGTGATGTAATTATGAGAAACACAACGTGAATGTGCATAACTTTTCCTAAAAACAACATACTGTGTTATCAATGACATTGCAACTAATTTTGTTTCTGTGTATGATTAAATTATGATTGATTACTATTTTAGGGGAAAACAACGTAAAAACAAATATAATGCAAAACATACATATGATATGGTGGAATTGTATAAATTATAAGTTATATTTAGTGTTGAAAATGACAACCATTAAGAGAAAATTCAAAAAACAATGATATTTAAGATTGTGAACTTGAAGACAATGGTACAGGGCAAGACAAGATCATTTATTAAAAAATAAATAAAACTCATTTATGCTATGTTTTGGTGAACACAGTATTCAGAAAAAAAAAATTACTTATTATTTCTTACTTATTTCCATGTATTGAGTATTTTATTTTACTGTTACAGTAAGGCATGAGCCTAAAAATACACTTGGCAAACTAACTTTTATGTAGCTAAGTGAATGATAGCAGACTACTTACATTAAAATGGCATCAGCAGTCAGCTGGGTAGCAAGCTACCATTAGTAACTTTGCCTGAGACTCTCTGCTTACTACTGCTAAATCTGACACAAATTCCACTGCACTGTGAATGTAATGAAGATTTGTTTGTCCTCAAAACATTTAATGTTTTAAAACTAGAGTTCATTCGTGTGCCATTAGGGTCAGTGTGAGGTAAGTATTCCTAATCAGAAAAGGTTTATATAGGCCGACAGTCATAGATGAATTACATATTAGTTCCTAACTTCGGTCAGGTTTTAGAGTTGTCAATACTGAAAGATTTCCCTTTCTCAGAATCTACTATCTGTAATAAACATGTTTTCACTTGAACGCAAAAAAAAAATACAAATTAAGTAACTAATTAGTTTCGATACATGCTGTTACAAAATACAGTTACTGTTACAAAATACAGTTACTGTTAAAGGGTATCACTATTGATGCCATAGTGCATCACAATTGTTTTTGAACCAACATTGCCATTTTACATAGCTATGAGCAAAGCACAAGGGACTAGTTGAAATGCAGTAATAACACTGCTTTGCCCTTAACAATTTTCTTCCTTAAACCTGTTGAATCTGCATCAAAACATTGCCCATTTCTGTCTGCCACCTTGAAAGAAGACGCACTGTGAAGATATATTGCTAATGGTCGTTTGACTCAGTTGTCAAGTGCTTTGCTTGCCTCTTGCTTAAATAAGATGGTCATCACTTGACTACACTGTAAATGAGAACACATGTAAGGGAGGTTACTGGTTAAATAAGAGCCTTTTTTTTTTTATCGTAAAACAAGTGAAAAAAGTAAAAACATTACGTGGCTGTTACAGTCAACTCCTTCCCAACAGCTCTGTCTCTTGTTCCTATACAGCAGCCTATCCACACTCACTCTGATAATTTCTCCTCATTCTTTTACTCCTTTTAGGGTTTAAACTGACATCTATCCTCTTGTCATCCAGTGCGTCATTCTCATCACTGAATTAATATTTCTGATATACGTCCTCGGGTGACAAGGTGGCACAATTCTCTCTCACTGCCACTCCTTTACTTTATTTCACTATTTAAATTTTTTTTGGTTCTCCCTTTCCATTTTTAATATTTCAGCGCCTCAGATGTAGCGGCTCTTTAAAGCGCCCATGGGGGCTCTAAGTCCTCGCTTTTGTCTCCCATTTCCTTCTGAAACTGTTTTTCTTTAACCCTATGTGGCTCTGCACAGTTGTTGTCTTAGCTCTCTCCACTCCGTCTCGCTGTCTGCTGCCCCCCCCCCAGCTTTCTCCGTGTCAGCCAGAGGTCAATGCTACACTTTTTTCTTCTGCATGCTAGAAAGCAGGGGGTATCTTTTAAGTTATTGTAACCTAAAAATAGAAAAAAATATTCTGATTTAAGGTTGGGACGAAGGGGTCTTTTAAGATATAGTGGCATACCACTATCTAGCAATTGTCAGGTGTTTCGTGTCTTGAGATAAGGATTAGATTATATCAATAAATGATTTGGATTAGGTTTGATCGAGAATATAGAACAAATTACAAACTGTGCAAAAATGACTTCATTTTCAAAGTTATTAATAAGTGAAACTGTGCATTACTCAATTTGTATTGAATATATTGTTACTATACTGATCTGTAGTGTTGTGGAGTGCGATGAAACACAAAAACATGCCACATTTACCGTGTTTGGGGGGGCATTCTTCATGGTCTGCTATGGAGAACAGTTAACAATGCCGTTGGCTCAGCTTACAAAGTTTAGATTTTATTTAACAATGTAAGCATAATTCCAAAATGGAAAACCAACATTTCTCTTAGCAATGTTGCCTCATGTTTTACTAAGCCTGAAAGCTCCAATGAGCTCTCTAGTCAGATCATTACTTCCAAGAGTCTCATTATGTTGAGGGCCTTGTTGAAGCTAATAACCGACTGAAGGTGTAATTATTAGATTTTCTCATAATTTTATTAATGCTAGCTAACACCTTGTGTAGACTTAACAGAGGGACACAAGGTTGCTGTAGTAGTTGGTGGACTCAAGTGAAGCGTTATTATTCAGCCAGGAAATTTTAAAATGGCAGCTATCTTTGGTATAAGGTTCATTTAATTTTACACAAATACGTCACTCATTGCCATCCTAGTATCTCCACTTAAGCTGAGCTAATATTTGGATGTTTGCGACAACACCTGTCGATACAAAAGGTGAAACACAGACTTGCCCACGCACACGCAGGGAAACGGGCGCACACACACAAACACATACTCGAGTCTGTTGGTTCAGCTCTTCCATTGAGGGTTCGTATACTAGCTGGCCATTGTGCACGTAAGGCCTTTTGTCCGTGCAGCCTGAAACTGGTGATTGCACCTTAGCTACCGCAGTTCAAGCGTAAACAGTGTTTTCATGCCCTACGATATACACTGTTGTCAGTGGACCCCTAAATCCCTGGAACAGCTGAGTCCTAGGGTGTCAAAGATAATGGCGATTTATTGCAGTGCGAGGCTTTCTCATTGCCCCTCCCGCCCCCCTTTCCAATCGTCCCTCCACCCCTCCCCCTCCCTCAAACAGATTAAAATTAAGCCTTAAACATGTGAGGATGGAATTAACACATTTAGCGAGTCTCCTCTTCCCACATCCCATTTTCGCTCCAGAGCGGCTGATCCCCGCTGCCGAACGCGGGTGCAATTTTAATGACTCGCAACGTTTTTGAAGTCCACATGAAAAAAGCGTCGCTCGCCGTTTGTGGCGGCGCTAGATATGGCTGGGCCACGGCCGGCCATGATTGGGGGGGGACACACGCCGCCGACTCGGACTCCAGGCTCTTCGATAGGATCGGTGTCATTTTCCTCTCCACGATAAGACGCCTTGCTGACAAGGTCCGATTAGGAGAGAAAAAATCATTATTGCTACGCCTTTCATCCACCGGGGGTTTACCGATAAACAGCTCACCCACGGCTAGATTTTCTGAGAGCAAGATGTTATGCGTTGAAGCATATATATTTACGAAATATGGTTTCAAGCGAAATTTTGGGAGCATTTTTAATAATTATTTTCTTTTTAAAAAGCTATAGAATAACAGTTTTCCTTTAAAACATATTTTAAAAAGGCCCTCTTTCTCCTCAGCTGAAAACTCAAGCTGTGAAATATTTAAGTCCTAGCTCTCGGCTCCCGTAATCAAACAATCGTTAAATAACTTCAAATTCTTTTTGAACACAATACAACATGCTGATTGCATCAGCCTACAAAAAAGTTATTATTTATTATGCTATACACCTAAAGGAAATCCACGTAAGCAAACTGTCCTTTGCAAAAGAGAAATGAAAAGGAGATCCTTAAAATATTCAAACTACAGTACATTGTAGCACAGAGAGAATAAACTAAAATAGAAGTGAGAAGAGGTTGAGCTACATGTTGACAAGAAAATGATTTAGATTACATATACACTATATATATAATTCTACAAATCATTCATCAATCATGTAGTGACTGAAAATAAAGTATCAAATTGTGGTGTTTAAGCAGGTCACACAAAAGTTCCATTTAACAACATACACTTAATTTAAAATTGACATGTTCAAAAAGTTTGTGATTTAACAAAAATAATTCAACAGTGGTTTGCTTGGAAAAATAAATAAATTATAATTATAATTAATCCTTTTGGGACAATTTCCAAAAATGTCCATTCCAATAAAAACATTTCTTTTTTCAGCTTTTGATTTGTAGAAATATGTTTCGTTAACATGATAAATTATTTTATATTGCTCTGGATTAACCAAATATTGTAAATATTAAAGAATGACATAAAATGTGTCAAGAGCTAATAATAGCTTCTGCTTAAAATATCACATGGGCTTCATAAATGTAACTGATTATGTCATTTGCTAAGTGTTTGCTTATGGATTTGAGGAGCGAGCACCACTTTGGTGGCCCAGCACCAAAAGAATCATGGAGTCTGATCTTTAGAGGGAACAGGGAGAAATAAAGCGAGTGGGAGAGAAACAGAGAAAGAGACGAAGATGGAGGGGGAGAGATAGAGATTCGGGACAAACGTGTGCTGTGTTACTGGGCCACTCCAGCGCCCATGGACTCTCAGCAAGGCTCAAAGCCACACTCTGCTTCAAAAGGGAGCCATGAAGATTTTTTTTTTATGTTTACAAAAATTTATTTATTTATTTCTCGTCACTCTGTCATTTATCTATTTATTTCTTGCTGCCCCAGCACCCCTTGCTCTGCCACTGGAATCATGTTCGATGACGCCGACACAGTCGCCCTCCCCTTTTTTACCCCTTAGCTTTTATACCACAGCAGTCGAAAATCAAACTGCTCTAAAACAAATTGATGTACTCTTTAATATAGTCGTCACATCATCACAGGGTCCCCACGCGTCTGCCTTGGTGACAACTGCAGGGCTGCTTAGCTTAGCCCAGCGATGGCTGCCACTTTGTTGGTCGCTTCAATGATTTATTACAAAAAAGAGAGGGCGATTGTGAGAGTGGGAAGAGAGAGAAAATGGGAGAGACAGAAAGAAAAGTCCCCTGGATCATGATTGAGTCACTGGCACCTTTGATTGACAAGGTCTAATCAGCTTATCTCCATCCTAATAAAGTTGATAGCCCGCGGTGCTGCTCTCTACCTGGCATGGTGTGAACTTTGGGCTAGGCAGGGGCCCCTGGGGGCCGGCCCCGGCCCTCTCTGCTTATCTAAACGGGACTGAAATCAATCCCTAATGAGCTGTTTTCATTTCGCAGGATTGATTACAGGCCCCTAAACACCAAGAACACTCGCCTAAGAAGTATTCTCAGCCTCTTGCTGGCCACCTTTAAAATGCAGAGTAGCAACGCTTTTGTCTGTCTCGGTCTTTGTTTCAGGAGCTCAATTTGCTGGCATTGCAAAGTTATTTGTGTAAACTGAACAAGTATAAAAGGGGATGAATTTTCAAAGTTAATTCACTCGACATTTGGTGGTTGATTCACTGAGTCTTACAATTTTTTAAATATTGCTTCGGGGATCACTTCATTCATTCATAATTGTAAAAATTAAAGCACTTATATTTCATGTTCAAATTAAATCTAAAAATTTTGAATTGCATTAAACCTGCATGAGTCATGTATCTGCACGCAAACTACAGAAGCTTTAAGCACACAAACTACTGCTGCTATGATGAGCCCGTAATTCAAGTTTAAAGTTTACCTTTAAGTTTACAATTACTGTTAACGTCCTTATACAATTGCACATTTATAGTACCATCAGCAAAGGCTGTTCAATGTTGACACGACAAAGCAAATTTAATTTAAAGCAATTCAATTATTAGAGTGATGCCGGTAAACAAAACTGTGGGTTTTTATTGCCATAACTGGAAAATTCAGGAAGGGTTTGATGGAACATTATTTAGCCACGTCTTGTATGAACTGTCGATCAGTATGTTAAACTCAAACACCACCCCAACCCCCCCCCCCCACACAAACCCACAAAAACAAAAAAAAA
>CM022492.1:15202454-15213669 GCA_011952105.1 Coreoperca whiteheadi
ATATATATATATATATACACACACACATATACATATACACACACACACACACACACACACACACACACACACACAAATATAAATGCAGTTCTATGGAAAAAGGCACAGGCATTTTATAAGCTTTTCTTTCTTTATAAACTTTCTTAAATCCAAATAAAAATGTATAACGAGGAACCAATGAAACATTTATACAAAAGCTTATATTGATGACAAGGCATGTTGATCTACACCTGACAATTTGTAATGTAATGTAATGCATGCTTTATTATCCTGAATTAAGTGGAATATGTATGTCAAGAGTTTTCAGGAATGAGTGGGATTTTATTGAGTTTTATACACATGTTGTGAGTGATAAGTTGAGGTTATTTGACAATGTCTTAAATGTTTTCCTATTTGGTTCAAACATAATTCTTTGCACTGCCACCTTCAGGGGACCCTGAATTTCATCTCAACTACAGGTAGTCAATTTGTCAATGAGTGTTGGAAACAATTTTTCAGAAAGCAGAAAATCTCTTGCTGGGAACACCTACTTTAATGTTTTCAACATTACATTTTTGAAAACAAAAGAGGTTTACTAACCATGACTGATCTCACTGGCTTTGGTTGTGGTTTCAATAAACTGCCTAAAAATGCCAATATAAGATAACAGAATTTTTTAACCACAGTTTTCCCATGGAGGTTCCCCTCCACTTCACAAATCATGTCTATGTTTCGGTCATTTAAGATTTCCTTCAAAAAGGATGGTACAATTCCCCATGACCTGTTACTGTCATGAGGAAAACAGGTTTTAGGGTGTTTCCCAAATGTCTGCATTAAGTTTGATTCTGAGTTTCTGACCTTATATGTTTGTAACACAATTCCTAAGATCTAATAAACTATGTCTCTCATTAAAAGATTGTGCTGTACTGTATCACAAGGGGGTTAATCATGGAAGCATCTGTTTGATCGCTCTTTGTTTCAAATACTGCCTGGATATTAACCGTTATCTTGAAGTCGTTATATTTTATGCACTTATTTCAATTCATCATCATGGTTGCTTCAAGCTGATTTTAAACAAATATTTAGGTGTATTTATAAAACTAACTACAGTAAGTTGTCTAAAGACAGAGGCACATTTTAATTTCAATAAACTCTATTGTTAATCTATGGTTTGTTCAGTGCAAAGTATCAACAACCTATGTAACACACTAACATACCTTCAAACAACATATACAGCCCCATTTTGTCCACTGTAGTGATACAGGATAGGATCATAAACAGCATGAACATGGAAGACTTAAATGTTTACTCAAATGTTGTTGGTTTTGATGGCCTTTCTAATATGTTATGTTAAGAAACTGATCAGATGTTACATATTTGACACTCAAAAACAACCCGACGAATAATAACCGCCTCTCTGACAAGGGTTTATGCCCATCACATGAGCGAAGGGGACAGGGGGAGAAGTGAAATCTCTAGTTTTGGTTAGGCTGTCAAAATGTGTACCAGCTAATCACTCAGAGGAAATGAAAAACATGGAGGAAAAAAAAAAAAAAAGTCAACGACACACTTTTCAAAGTTTGACAATAAGAGGGATGGGAAAAGAGCAGGGAGGAGAAAACTCCCTCTGAACTCTTTTCTTTCCCTCGCTTCCTTTTTCTTCGCGCTGCTGACAGATGTCATTTAAAATTGCAGAGATACTTTTTAATAGTTAAAGGGAGGGCAGGGGGAGGATGGAGGGATAGGAGAACGGGTGGGTGGATGGGTGGTAAAATGGGCTGCTGGGAGGAGGAAAGCGATGAAGAGATGGTGAGTGGAACAGGATGCATAGTGTAGTGTGTTTTTGGTGAAGGGTGTGGTAGGAGGTTTCGGGGAGAGGTTACATGGGTGTGGAAGTGGTAGTGGCACTGGCAGAGAAGGTGGCAGTTTGTACGTGGGAGAAAATGGATACCAAGCTTGGGCTATAATGAGCCCCTATGGATCAGAGGGGACGTATTGACATGCAATGCTTAAGCTACTACACCTAGACCATGGCTGCAGTGCCTGTGTGTGCCTGGGAGCATGAGGCAGCCAGGGATACTGACAGAGTAGCACACTCCCCAGGTTCTTCAAAGAGCTCAAGTGATTAGTATGTTATCATTACCATTCGAAACGTGATTTTCCTATTCCCTCTCGGCAAAGGTGACACGTCTCGGGGAGACGGCCGGCAGACTCACCGCGATGGAAAGCCACTTCAAAGCTTTTTCCTCCTGAATTTCTCTCTCTCTCTCGCTCTTCTCTCCCTCGTTCTGTCTACTTTTAGGGCCGGGGGGAGGGGAGGGGAGGGTGAGTGCGGGTGGGTGTGTGAGGTGGGTGCTGGGGGTGGGGGGTGTCGTGGTGGCAGTGGCAGTGTATATGTGTGTGTGATCATTAGAATAATGCGCCCTGAGTTTGACAGTGACGGAACCTGAAGGAAAGGGTGAGAGTTCAGCCACTAAGAATCCAGTAATGGCACACTGTGATGGCCCTAATAACGAAACAATCCAGCCATGGACACAGGATGATACGATGGAAAATAATGAAAAGGAACATGTACAATTAAAACTAAACATCCTACAATACATAGTCACAGCCGAGCCTGATAGAGAGATACGGTCTACAAACGTAATCTAAAATGAGGTGACTCTTACGCTCTACAGAAAAGCAATTTTGCTCCAATATACGAATGTCACACAACAACCACAAAAATGTGAATGTATCGGAGTGTTCAGCTACAATTTTATTCTGCAGTTAGCAAGCAAAATCCAAGACATCCATGTCAGCATTTTTGTGGAAGGAAATGCAAAGAGCCTGCCAGCCCCTACTGTGCTACAACGTCCCATATCAAGGCTTGACCCCTTTTGTTCTGATATAACCATCGTGAAACCTTCAGAATAAGGTAGAAACACACATACCCTAACGCCTTTTCAAGCTCAAACACTGTGAGTCAGATGTGCCATTAATCTACTTCAGAAAACCTAAGGATCTCACCAAAATCAAATCTGATCGTCTCATGGAGTCTTCTAGCAAATAATTTAAATACAATATATGATAAATATTGTGTATCTCCGAGTGCACTGGTGCACCTCCCCACCACCACCATTTCTGCCTATGCATGTATCCCTCTTCATCTGACGCCTACATTTTGAACAAAGATCTTCTTAGGAACCACGAAAAATGGTGTTTTTTTGTTGTGCTTTTTTGCGTCAAGAAACACTCTTCAGTTGTAAGTTATTAACAGGGAGCCCCAGAACAATGCAGCTGTAGCTCAAAAGAAATCTCTCCCCTCTTCTTTCGCTCTCCTGCCTTTTTTCAATATCAAACACAGGCGGTTACTATCACCATTTTCCAAAGTTCAGATGATTTCCTTATTATTTCAATAAGGGTGGGGGAGAGTCAAAGTGAATAATGATGACAGCTGTGATTCAGACTGACTGTGTGATCTTCTGTGCCGTTTGTTTGGGACTTGTAAGACGAGGAATTACAAGTGTCAAACAGCTGTGAATATGGGTGCTAAATATTTAAACATGTTTTGCAGCTGAAGAAAAAAAATAGTATAGTTTTTTAAAAGCAAGGCTTAAGTGTGTATACGCTGTACCAGTCTTTGATTCAAATGCAGGAAGAGCAGAAGGGTAAAAGACTGCAATGGAGAAGTGCAATGGCGAAGAGGGCTCAGAATCAAGCCCGATTACACAGTTTGGGCCATTCCAAAAGGGGTAGACAGGTGAGATAACTCAAGATGTCTTCTGAACCTCAGGCTAGGAAGAAATGCACAAAAAAGGTGGGAAGAAGAAGGGGAAAGAAAAGTACAGCTAAATAAAAGAAAAACGCATGATAACAATGGCATCTGGGCCAGGTTGGCGCTCTAAATTATGCATGGGTGTGAATGGTGAGGCTTTGATAGGAATTGAATTACTCTGCTTCAGCAGAAGCCCTCTTGAACATAGCCTGACTAGAAGACACATTTAACAACTTACTGTAAGTACACCTGCGAATACAAGTTCAGTGATGCTTCAAAGTTCAAGCAATATAATGTGACCCACAGAAACAAACTAAATCTTCGTCAATTAGAGGCAATTACACATTGATGATCTTCATGAGTATTAATTTTGTACTTAATAATTAGTTGTTGTTGTTTTGTTTTTTAACCACCTCAAAGAGAGAGAATTGTAGTGGAGAGAGTAATGCCAACTGTTACTAATGGAACTGGACACAGGAAACGTTTAGAAAACGTTACATGAATAGCAAAATAATCATTAATGCCAATTAGCCTAGATTCTTACTTGGAAGCATACCTAGTTTGGTAAGCTAATCAGCAAGCTAACTATGATTCTTGTTTCTGCTGGCTGTGTATTGTAGCTAACTTTATCTGCTGATCCAAAATAATATTTTAGGTGCGGCATGTTCATGAATTAACATGATCTACAAGGCAGCAATGTACAGTACCTGACAGCTACAAGATTTTCATTTAGACATTGACATGTTTGTTGACATTTTTGTTGGTTTGAACTGATGTACATTTCCGTTGAGCACCAACAATAACACTTGAGTTGACACTTAGGGATTGGTACCTCACGTTGCACATTATAGACTATGAACAATGAAATACATTAAAATGTCATGTATTGAGTTGAGTAATCTTTGGCAATGGTGGGGACGTAAATGCAGTGGCGAACGACAAAACTACAACTACCCTACAGCCTGTCATCATGTATAGCTTAAATGTCATGTCACTAATGAAAACCTCAATCCAATTTATTGAAAAAGGCAGAAAGCAACTACTATGGCACCATTCAAGAAAATTAAGGGATAGTAAATCTTAGAAGCAGCAGTTCCCTCTTGAAGCTAAGTTGGAATGAAGCAAGGCTACTCTGAGCCTTGCTTCATTCCCCAATATTTGTCTTCAAAAAGGCATATCAGAAATAATATCTTATCTTCACTTTCTGATATTTAAGGTAGGGGAAACTGGGGAAACCTTCAGTGAATTCTTTATCTTTGGCTTGGCCTGTAAGCTGTTCAATCAGACATGCAATAAAAAGTGTCCAAATGAGCGGATTTTAATTTTCTACAGGAGAGAGGAGGGCAAATTGAAATTTCAGTGGGAAAGCAGAATTTAAATCGTTAGAGCAGAGAAACACTTACCTCTTCACGTAACTTTATCAACTGCATCATGAGAGCAAAAGAGAGAAGAGAGAAAGATGGAAAGAGTGAAGGAGAGATAAAAACGCAGAAACATGGCAGGAAGAAGATCAGTCATGTGGCTGGGTACAGAATTAACCTTGACGATTTATCTGTTTGCATGTTTAGCATTTGGAAATCACAAGACAAACACATTAAACGAAGATAAACGTGCCGCTCGGGCTGACTTTTTTGAACAAACAAAGATCAAGTCCTGGAGCTGTCACATTAAACAAAGAGGGAATGGATCGCTCGACTTGCAATATCAACTAACATTATCAAGGAAGTCACATCACAAAAGCTGATATAGTAAGAGAAAAGAATAAATGAGTAAAATATAGTCTGCAAATATATTTTGTATCTGTCATTTTGCTGAATTCTCTAGAAAAGGATAAAAAGAAATATGTGCCCTTTGGAACCGAGTTGGAGAAATGCTGAGCCACTCCATTTCTACCACTGTTTATCAATGCTGATATGCCGTCAATATTTCATGTAGCTTATGCATCTCAGTAAAGGTACATGCTGTTTAGATCATGTATGGAAAGCCATGTGAGGCTACCACTGTATATACATACAGTGTAGCTTATTATTGGGACAGCCACAGATCATGAAAAATGAATCTTAGCATAGCTATACATTTTTGATGAAAGAGCATAGCAAATTTAAAGTGAAGTAAATAAGAAATGCTATTCCTATTCCCTGTCCTGGAAAACCTCGCATCTCTGATAATGATTTAGACATTTGAGGGAGGGCAACAATCCCATTTTCCATTAATTATGCCTAATTACAATTTAAAAAGGTTGCTTCCCTGGCCTGTTCTTAAGTGAGGGCTGTAGAGAAGGAAAGAGAAGGGGCTTATCGTGGGAATGCAACACGTTTGCATGAAAAGGGGGAAGGACAAATTTCTTGATTTGCAAGCCTTTATAGGAGGGGATTTTTTTTAATCCACATTTCTTGGCCAACATTAAAAGGTTAGCCCATCTAAAGCGAGGCTCACGGCCACTATTACTTGTGCTGTTTATTTTGAATTTTGTGAGTCTGCAATAATTTTGTATCATATGAGGACAGAGCTTGTAGATCTTGAAAAAGCTTGATTGCTAACTAAGATAAAAAAAACAGCTAGTGGAGGATCAAAAAATGGCATCTTCATGTTCAAAACAAGTGACAAATAAGCAGAAATGAAGCATCAGCTCCTTCTAGTATCTCTTGTGACCAGAATAAATATAACAACTAACATTTAACTTTTGCATCTATTATACTGCAATCCTAGACAAAAAACAATACTCTACTGCATACAATTGTCTCCTCTATTTATATTACACCACTAGAACACACACTAAAAAGAAATTTGTCATATAATAATACATTCAGGAGGACTCTGTACTGTATAAACCATAAACAAAAATAAAGTACTTCACACATTACAATCTTGCATTTGTCACAGCATTTCCCCCTGTAATTTTAGAAGATCTCAAAAATAGTTCCTGCATCATTTTAGTTTATTCCACCAATCATAAATATAACTACAATGGTTCACTGCTATATTGCAAATATAAATAATATTGTCAATATCTGTAATGTGGGAGGTAAACAAGTATAATTGCAGGTTTTTCTAAAGAGCGCTTTTCCTTAAAAAAATGTCGGCAGTAACAAGACGCACTTCAGAGTGGAAACTGTCTTTTCTAACTTAAGCAGCACCTACCCACTAAGAATGCATTATTGAAGGGGCCAAAGTTTAAAACTACACTGTGGATGTGGTTATTTAGGGGTTGAAAAAACCCAGCAGATCCTGCGATCCCTCACCCCAGCTCTGCCATCAGTCAATGGCTACCAAACAAAACTTGTTCTAGCTCATTTGTGCTGCCTGACTGATTGTAAGTCCTCGTGGAGGATTTGTTAAAACTATATGAGGGGCATGTTGAGCTGTGTTTCTTGTTTCTTCCTGTTTAGCTTCATTTTTCTTTGGCATCCATTCTTTAGTACAGCCAATGATGCTCGCGTTGCTCAAGAGATATAGAGCTGTAAATACAGAATATTGTAAATGTTATAATTACTCCTGCATGAGCGCCTTCCTTGTGTTTTTGTGTTGCCAGCCAGTATTCAAAATTGCACTGCTGCAATTTTTCTGTTATGATAATCAGCAATTTTTTTTTCAAACAAAAGATTTTTTTTATCCAATACGGAATTCGATACAAGTGGTAATCTGCTTCCTTTGTAGCCTGTAAAATCTGGTCCATGCCGGCTCAAACCAGCACAATCTCTTGTGGCCAAGCCTTCTGCTGTGACTGAAATCGAAACTATTCCGTATAGTGTTCGTGTGTGAAAAATGTGTGTGCATTTGCTGCTTTGTGTGTGGGGTCTCTGTGTGTGCGCACCAACATTTGTGCGTGTGTTGCATGCAGAGGAAACAGAAAGAAAAAATGTGCAATAGTAACCTACCACATTATTAAAAAAAACGAGCGATAGTGCCAATTCAGTCTCTGTCCGCATACAGATAACGAATAAATGCCGAACTCTATTAAATCGTCCTTTAGCCATTATCGCAGGGCCAACACGCCATTTTCAGAACTTATGACGGTTCCCTATTTACTTAGCTATAAATCCTTGCCATGTTACCAACAGATTTGTGACTGGTAATGATCTGCTCAGCCAGGGCTATATGAAATGATCCTGACCTCTTTCAGATCGTCAGGAATTAAATTGACCGACTTGCCCCGGCCCCCACCATCTTTTCCCCTCTCCTATCACCGCCGTCTCGTTAGATAAAAAACCCTGAAGTTCCGAGTACTCCACTCACAGCAAGACCAAGACAAGTATTATCTCCACAAGTTTTAAAATGAAAATTAGGTAAATGGGACATGGGAAAAAAAGGGAAAATGTATATAATCTATTTACTTTGCTTTTGCCCCGTGCATGAACTCTTTCTAAGGCTCTGTGTGTGTGTGTGTGTCTTAGATATACGGTATAATTCCACATTGTTATTGCTAATTATTACTGTGTTTTTCACAAGTCAATAATTTATTGTGTAAGTTTTACACATACATTTTGAATCTTTTTGCAAAATAGAAGTTGGGAGAATGAAATAAAATGGTATACAAAAAAGATCTAGCTTAGATGTTTTTGGCCTAAATTCCAAAAGACAAATATGTTTAAAGCTAAATACATTTTATACGTTACTTATTATTTCATTAATTTGTTTCACATTTCCATTATTATGTTGAACTGAGAATTAAGAATGTTAATTAAGGTTTGGATAGTGTTCACAGATGCCACTTTTTGCTCTATTTTTTTCTGACACATGTGCATGCAAGGGTTAAAATAGCACAACATTGTATTGTTTTTCATTTAGTAATACAATCGTTTGAAATAAAACAAAATAAATTTGGTAATTATGGTCAAGAATAATTATTCATTTTTAAAACAATAACTACAACAGTAAAACTGCCATTTCCAAAATGTTGACTATAAATGTGTAACTATAAATCATTCCACAACATTAATTCTATACTGATACCTGTTTTTTTTTAACAATAACTTTCTTCGAGATTTAAATTCTAGAATTATAAATATTACTTTTAAATATTGTCGGACACATTTTTAATGAATGGGAAATTAGCGTGAAATTAAATGCAATACTTTTTTCAGCTTTTCCTTGACAGGATTTTGATAGAACTCATCAGTGTCTTAAATGTGACATTTCTGACAGCAAATCTCCTTCAAACTTCTGCATAAAATGTCAGTCACTTGTGTGTCTCACTAATTTGCCAGGAATATGCATTTCAATTACACATCTTGGCTCGTGATACATATGTTTCTAAGATGTGAAGTTCATGGGTCATCATTGAAATGGTAATAGGGAAATGTTCAAAAAAAGAAAAACAGACAACTTTATTTAGCTTTGCTTAGCTGTGAATATCTAAATATACTTCCATAAAGCACTGTGGGACTAAATGTGCAAATATGCATTTGATTATACATCTTTGTCTTTTTTTCCTTTTTTGAGTGTGCATGTTTGCACATGCAAAGTATTTATTTGCATGCGAGTGTGTGAGATTGTGTGTGCCTTGAGACACAGTAACCCCTCCAAATTGACAGCAGATTCTAAAGGCAATATATAATTAGTCAAAAGGCATTTGGTCATAGTTGAGAGTGGCTGCGTATGAGCCGCAGCTGTGCAGGTGAACAATAGGTAAGTGCGTCTTAAATGTTAAAACACTGTTTGCTGAATCCGTTGATGTATCACTATTTTGATTCAGTTCTACATTCATTCAAAACAAGTTTAAAATAACGTAACATATTTTGGCCAATTAAGATCACAATTCAATATAATTGTTTTTCTTCTACATTGCCACTTTCATAACTGAATGAATCTTTTGTAGACATTGCTGACAATGAATGAAAATTGCTAACGTGGTCTTTATCTGTTGTTTATATCCCTCAAATTCAACAAGCTGAACTGATATTCAAACAAAATGTCAGTCATCGTCTTTTAGTGAACAATAAACCAAATGTAAATATGTTGATAGATAATAGATCAAAACCATGAGGAAGTCAAATAGAATGAGATTTTTGATTAAAGGCTGATACTGAATAATAAATGAAAATATTTAGGGGCTAAAGGAGTACTGCACCAAACTATTTCAGTGATTTCTTTTATTAGTTGTCAACAATATGAGAACCTGCATTCTTATTCATTTTGCGTGTCTGTATTGTGCACGTTTGCCACCCTTTGAGTTTAAAGAAAGACCGGAGAACAAGATTTAGCAATTCTGCGTGCGCATGTCTGTCTATGTACGAGTGCGGACCTTGATGGAGGATGATCTATTAGCAGCCTAAGTCCACACCCGGCTGGAGAACAGCTGTGGGACTGTTGGAGTGGGGAGGCTGGGTTTTTAGATTGAAATTTGTGTTCGATTGTGTGTTTGTGTTTAGGTGTGTGTGTGTCAGTCATGATCTGGCTTTGGCCAGACACTGGTCCCATACCCTGAGCCCACTCACTGGCAGACCAGCTTTGCATTAAACAGTGTTCCTTACGCATGACTTGGTGACAATACTGCGGTCTCAGCTCTCGATGGCCCCTATGAGGGGCCCACCTCCTCACCCTGGGGGCCAGTCAGCCACCCACACTGGCGTCGTTTGGGACCCTGATTAGCACCTCACCTGGCTCTCTGAGGAACTGGCGTCATCTCCCAGGAGCTCGTTGCGCACCTCATCACTGTAGGCAATACGTGACCTTTTCTGCATGGGGAGGAGGATGAAGAAGGACAAAAAGAAGAAGACAAGGGAGAAAGAGAGGGGAGCAAAAAGAGAAAACAAGTGGGGAAATATGGCTTAGTACTGTTGTTGAAGCAAAAACACAACAGGCATTCCTTAAGCACGAGAGCCCCCTAATGGAACTCGGTGACAAGTCATACACATGCAGGTGGAGCATATCTGTGCGAGCGTGTCTGTGTATGTGTGCGTGTACCCCTACAACACATGTACTGAAAACAAGCACGTCTGGGTTTGTGCCCATGCCTCCTTCCAAGGCGATCTACTGTACCTAGTGCACTTGTGCCACAGAAGTGGTGGCAAAGAGCCCCCCCACCTTGCCCACTTAAACAAATATAAGTTGAGGGATAAAAAAAACCATCTTGTGTGCATGAAGAGACTGTGGAACACAGGGACAGGGGAGAGGGCCAGGGAGATGTATTATGAGGAAGTATCACTTGTCAGCGCTAAATCTTTTCTGGGGGCTGTCACTGCTGTCATCCCAGTGCAGTGGCAGGCTCTGTGATAACACCAATGCTGAGACTCAGACAGGGAATAATTCATCACCCATTGGCGGCCCATCGAATTTGGGGTTGCCTCTCTCTAACACACACACACACACACACAAACTCTCTCTCTCTGTCTCTCTGTCTCCAGATAGGCTAGAAAGAGAGGGGATGCCATGTCCAAAAAAAAAAAAAAAAAAAACAAAAAACACACAAAATTAAAAAAAAAAATTATAAAAATTTTTTATTAAAAAATAAAATTTTTTTAAAAAAAAAAAAAAAAA
>CM022492.1:15213694-15225972 GCA_011952105.1 Coreoperca whiteheadi
GTAAAAAAGAGACGGGAGAAAAAGAGGGGGGACCACATCCAAAAAAAAAAAAAAAAAAAACCCAAAAGACACACACATTTCATACACACTTCAGAGTGTGCCACCTCCGATTGTCGAAGAGTGGGCTGCCATTGTACCGCTTGTTTACAGACACCCGACCTATGGAAAAACAGCCTCTTGGCATGCCCTCTAAACTAAATACACACCAGCAGCAGACACAGAAAGTGTTTACTAAGCCTCCTTCGCTTTCTCTCCCTGCCTTGACAGGGTTTCTAGGTGGGCTGCAGGAGGTGGGCAAAATCAAAGACAAACACCAGCATAGGAATGAAAATATCACTTTTTCTCCACATGAATTCTTTCTGTTTTCTATATTTACTTAGTTCCCGACTCTAAATAAATAAATCAAAGTAGGTGAATCAGTGAAGGAACACCAATTACCTGGTGGGGACGTTTGTTTTTTTTCCTCAAATACAGTATCCTTTCCCGGTATCTTTCTATTATCAGTAAAAGTTTGAAGAAGCTATTGCACAAGTACTTTGATGCTACCTTCCATAAGAAAAGCACAAATCAAACTTGAAAAACCCAATTCTAACCTCAAGAGTGATGATATCAAGAACCAATCACAATCGAGCTAGCTGATTTTTTTTTTTGGTCTCTTCATAATCTGGAGCACTGAGTGGAAAGTCATGGCTGATGTGATTTGGTTGTTATTATCGTGATGGTAAGGGCCACAGTTCTCTGGAGTAATTACTGACTAGATGGAGGGCCTGATTGACCCTGACCACAAAACCCATTAGATGAAGAGCGCACCCAAACAATACTCAACCACGGGGACCTAAGCTAACCACAGAACGCCTACTGTGGGGAAAAGAGATCGGCAGCACCGACACAAATAAAACACAACATGCTCCCTCCCTAACACGCATTACACAGGAGCACTTTGTGAAAATGTGCTGTTTAAAATGTTTTTGCAAATGTTTTGTGATTGTGCCATACAACAATTTGCTCAATTATTAACTTTTAAGTTTGTGATAATTGTTGCAACAGTCAATTATGTGACCGCAAGTTCCAAAATATCTAGAAAAACTAGGTAAATTATCAGACATGTGTAATCCATTTTTAAATCAAACAAGTCAATTTGCTTCAACATCAATCACATAGATATGGAGATCTATGGCAAATATAGGTGACAATCATATATAATAATTACTGCTTTTATTCCCTTCTGAAACACATCCTTTGTTGAAATGTCTGCAGAAAATGTATGTATGTGATCATATTTTTTCCCTCTAAAGTGTAACCATCTAAAAATGTAATTAATGTTTATGTTGATTTTTAATTTCAATTCAAATGTGAGCATTTTGTAAGCCCCATCTTATGTGCAGGGGCGAATAAGTGGTCACTGTGCTGCTGTCAGGAAATAAAAAGGAATTTCAGATTTCAGTAAAGACAATAAGTATCAATTTGAAGACAGCATGAACACTTGTACACAAGGCACACACACACATATTTGTTGCCAGGAAAACACCCACATATTCCATTTAAGTAGAGTTTCATCTTAAAGAGCTGCAGTGCAACTTAGGGGGAAAGACGACTTCACCAGTAATTGAGACGAGGAAGCCTGGGAGAAGCATTGATTTGAATGTTAAGGCTTACGTTGCCTTCAAACCATATGCAGGGTTTTTTTTTTTGGTATTTCTAAATAGCTGTCTGTTACGGATGAATGTATGAAGCGTTTCTGCAATGAGAACAGCGTAGATAACAGAGAAAGTTTAAAGAAAGGAAAATGTCATTGAAATGAAAGTGTTGCCGCCACTTCCCCTGTACCTACAGTATACACTCCAGTTTTTGGATTCCCCCTCTGGAAAACAACAAATTCCTGAGTGATTACTGCCTCTCCATTTGATGTAAAACATAAACAGCTGTGCAATATTGACTGCTTAATACAGTAACAGATTTTGATTATAAGTTAGGGGTGTTAAGATAAAATTTCTAAGTGACAACATGATCATTGTTGAGGTCAGGGAAGCAGATATCAGATACCTGTTCCATAATAAAATCTTCTATTCTATAAAAGACAAAGCACTGAAACTCTCTCATTCTAGTTACAGTATGTAAAGACTGAGCTCCGCATCTTAAGACATAGCCAACTAATCAGGCTTTGTAATCTAAAAAAGAATGAGCGCTTTCAGAAGATACCTTATTGCTCAGAAAAGAAAAAAGGAGCTTTTTTTTAATCCTTTTGAAAGGTCTGTCTTTTGTCACTTTTTAAATCTTGGGTGAGAATTTGCTTCTATTCCCGGAAGCACACAAGAAAAGTACAAAGGTACATCTTAACTTTATGCAAAGTGGCCTGCCTTTAAAACTCTACACATCCCGTCAAATGCAGCGATGGAGGTTCTGGTGTCCTGTCAAAAACACACGTTTTACCTCTGTTGACATGGAAAGCAGACACACACACAAAAAAACTATTCTTCTTTACCCATCAAAATGTAATTACATATGCATGCATAACAATTCATATCAGATATGCTAATCAGTTCGGCATAATCCTCTGAGCAGCAAATTATATTTATTTAATTATAGTGAATATATGGGTCTTTCCTTTGTGTGCAATTTCTTTCTAGTATATGGGCATGCATGGGTATATATTGTCTATTTAACATGATGATATTTAAGGTCCTCCATTGTCCCAAAAGAATAAAGTAAATCTAAAAAACAACTGTTTAGAGAAAATGTATTAATAATTGGAAAACAATGACCTTTCCTTATTTCAAACAGTCGACAATCGCTGTCTTTTTATTGTAAAAAGGAAAGTTCCATATCGACAAAACAATCACGATAATTAAAATCAAATAAACTAAGATTTATAAACACATTTCAATGCCCTCCAACTCTCCTCCTTGCTTTTTGCCCAATGCAACGAGTGACACAAGGACAAGCGCAAATAATTGTGGCGCCTGGAAAGCTGAAAAATGTAAACAGTTCATTAGATGGGAAATAAAAGGCGTAAAAATACCCAGGGGGAGAGTGTAATGAGGGGCCCTGAAGTTCCTCTGCAGATGCTTTTTCCCTCAACTTTCCCAAGCTTTTCCTTTTCGCCCTGCACACACGGCTGGTGGCATAGCATGAAGAGTAATTAACTATATTCAATTTACAAGACTATGTTCCATTACAGGCTTTTTCTCCAGTAGGAGAGCAGCTGGGCATTTCTAAATTTATACTTAATAACACTTATGTCCAGCTCCACGTGCTTGTCTGAAACTGGCATTTAGGATTTTATTTTCCTAACCGTCAGAGCTGCTCTGTGGAAGCATAGAAGACTGTGGAAACATATTAACAACACTTTTTTAAAAATAGCTTTCAAGTAGGTTTTAAAATTCTCACAAATACGCAAAAAAAATTTAAATATCCTTGCATATCTTGAAATAACTGAAAAATACAAAAGTCTAAAGTCAGCAATGAAATGACAAACTGGGGTAATAAAATATCTCTATGTTCACAAGAATGTGTGCTAAACTCAAAAGGTTATCTATATCACTTCCTTTCCTCCCCCTGCTGTGATATTTTCCCAGGTGATGTGTGGACCAGTGCCAGCAGGTCCCACTCTGGTTCCCTCCACAAGTGGGGGCAAAGGTGGACTGATGCGGCATGGCGTCAAAAGGAAGCTGAGACCTTTAAGCAGGCACAAGTATCACAACAGCATCTTAAATAATGCATCTCTGCTTGGCAGGGGTTTAACACACACACACACCACACACACAGTGCACAAAGGAAAACATACACACTGTTGTCTAACGTCTTCTTCTCTACTTTAACACACACAAATCAGGAAAGGTAGTTCAATTAAGTAACTGCTCGTTTATAATGCATTTGATATATTATCAGACAAAGGCGAGTAGCTACACTTGGGATTGTCACAGGAGGGTGTCATTTGTGCCTTTGTTTCATTGTGGTCTTTGGTGCCATCGAATCCTCCACTTCTGACTGTTGTGTGTGTGTGTGTGTGTGTGTGTTTGTGTGAGTGCATACACGCGCGCAAGGGCTAACCTGTATGAATGACGGAGGCTTCTACGAGCCTTAGCATCCCGGGGAAATCTCCTTTAGTGAACATACGCGCGCAACATATGTGAACGGTAGCCTGTGTGTGTTCTCTCCCCTAATAGAAGTGCAACAGTGGTAGAGAAGCCGGAGCCTTAGATAACAGCGTGGGGCCTCTCATTAGCTCACAGGTTGGTGCATTGGTGGCTCTTACGCACATGGCACTGTGTTCCACTTCCATGAAAAACCTGAAGGAGTCTCAGAGAAGCAGTTGTCGAAAACACAAATATAGTTGAACGATCAACCGAGGCCAGGAAATAAATGAGCCTCCGACATATCTAAAAAGGTATGAGGTGAGGAGAAGTTTTTTAGGGTGACAGGGTGTATCAGCTTCAAAAAGATCTTATGTCACTAAACAAACAACTGACAACTGTGAAAACAATTATCTTTAATATTTTAGTTTAATAAAAACTGAAATGCTAATTCTTGTTTTAATATTGTATCTTCTTTTTTCCAGGTAAACTGGATTTTATCTCTGGGGGAAAATACCTAGCCCTTTGCTGGTGAAAGAGTATATTATTCTGATAGGGGCCTTTCATGCTTGTATCTCTGTGATACCGGTGGTGTATTTCCCTGTCAAAGTCATTTCTATTGCTAAGTACAGCCGAGATCAGTCAATAAGCCTAACGACTGTACCCACCAAGCAAGAGGCCGAGAGGCGGCAAGAGAAGAGAGGAGGGGGGAAAAAGGATTGCAAGTGAACTCCAAACAAAAGAGCAAATTCGAGGAGGGCTTTGATTGAAGAAGCGCCATATACTTTTTGAAGGCAGAGGGATCGTCTCTCAATGGTTATTTCTTTAAGGCATGAGGGCCCGATTAAACCCAATATTAAAATATGGAGGCGCGTCTAATGAAAAATCAAAGGCCCTGCTTACCCTCCCACACCCCCATCCTTCCACCTTTCTTTCCCTCCTTCTCTCGTGTTCTGTCAGGCTTTCTCCCCTAGCCCATGGTTGTGTAGAAGGGGACAGAAAGAAAGAAAGAAAAAGAAAAGAAAGAAAGAAGAGAGCAAGAGAAGGAAAGAAAGAAAATGGGGAAAGAGGGAGGGTTATAGAGATGAGGGACCTAGGTGCTAGTGGTGCAAAACAGACACAGACAGCGTTGGTTGGAGGAGTAAATCAATAGAGCAGAGCCGTCGGGGAGCCGGGAAGCCAGGGCAAGGAGAGAGGAGAGGAGAGGGGGTACCAGCACAGGGGCTCGGGCTCCGATCACAACGCTGGCTTCTGGCGTGCAGTGGGGAATAAAGTGGGCCTCCCCGGGTCAGCACCAGAGAAAAAGGTGAGATTAGAGGAAAGTGGAGGAGGGATTTTCACAGAGTGAAGGTGGGAGGGGTGGGAGGATGACGAAGAGAGAACAAGTGTGTGTGGAGGGGGGGGGGTTAGGAAATGTGCAATGCAGGATACCTGGCAAGCCAGGGACCAACCGGCCCATTAGCCTGTGGCTACCTACATATGGTTCACTGAACCCTCTGCTGAGAAGAGCTCCTCTCCTATCAGTCTTCCCATCTTTTTTAAAGAAAGAAATACCTTCACTTTTAACCCTTTCTCTGCTTTGGAAAGAGGTTCTCTCCTGACCTCGATTTATGATTCATTTTTGTTTGATGTCTATTCTTGGAGTGTTATCTAAAATTGAAAACTGTAATAAAAAAAATAAAAAAACCTAGACACAAAGGGAGAGGAATCGGGCCTGCTGAGCATGTGCGCGTCCGTCAGTGGACATGCACAGAAGACTATCTCCTTCAGTGCTTTGCCTTTTCTTGTAATGTGACCATTGTCGGTGCTTAATAGCTCGCTCATTAGCATAAGAATACAGCAGCACATATAGGGACTTAGCCAGATCATTATCTCTATATATTTATGTATACTTTGTTATTTCACTTGCCAGAACACATTCAAATGCTGATGAGGCCAGAAAGGCCCCCCTCCAAAGCCTTTCCAACATGTGCCCTCCTGAACTTCCCAATACACTTACCAGTTTCCTGGGAGTCTGCAGGTTTTGTACTGGAATGTACAACAGCAGTTAAAAAATTATGAGAGATTGCCAACTGAAGGCTACAGAGAAGACTTGGTTACACCCTTTAAGCGGATTGAAAAAAACAAAAGTATACAGAACATGCTAGAGTCGACCCAGGAATAACCAGTGGAGCGAAATAATAACAAAAATAATCGTCTGCTGTTTATTCTTTAAAAGAAAAAGTTGCAGAACATATAAAAATAACCACTGCAAACTAAAGACTACATAAATAAACGTTAATTTAATGAGCAATTTGATTTGATTGTTTTTTTAAAATAGGCAACAGATACATTTTTCCTACTGGGAATTCTTACAGATCATTTCTGAATAAAAATGTACAAAGACAAAAATGTAAAAAAAAGTTTATGCAGAATGTACAATGCAGAACAAACAAGTGCTCTATGGTGATGAGAGGAACAAAACTAAAGAGTTTAGTCTCACTGCAGGAGTAGGCTGATGCTCTAATGGTGGCCAACCTCTGGGATAATTGAAAAGAAAAAACCTTAATTCATCTTCCACAATGTAATTCTGATCAAGGCCACAGCCAGATTCCACTGCAGGCTTCAAAAACACCATAGAAAAGGCAAAATTGTTGGTCGCTGAGAGCAAAGACACTTTCCCTTTCTTTCTGGCACGCTCCCTCATTAGAAACACTTAGGATGAGAGGAAGAAACTAAGTTTAATTGTGTGTCTGCACGTGTGTGTGTGTTGTTTGTGTGAAGAGTGTGCGAGGAGGGGTTAAAACATTTGTAAACATGGAGCTTTAGCTATGAAGAAACGCCAGAGAAGATGCAATGTAAAGAGTTCTTCCTCTATTTACCCCATTCCTCACTCTCGCCTTCTCTGAGGCTTACTTATTAAAAAGCAAATGCCACTGTCTAAAATACAGAGGAAAAACACAGACCCGATGATTCATAATATATTTCATAAATACTTCATGAGTCCCTTCACCATACTTAAGCCAGTCTGGGAAAAAAAGAAAACATTGTCACCTATTCTAGTACTCGCTTGTCAGCACATCACTGGGGAGTGGGTGTCACATGTCACTTCTGGTTTACACTACTGCGTGGGACAGGCTCGGTGCACGGAAATCGGGGGTAAGACAGAAAGAAGAAGAGAAGGAAAAGTGAAGGGGAGGTGGAAAGGGGAGTAAAGAGAGGGAGGAGGGGGAGGAGGAGGAAGGGAGTGTTATCATATCATCACCCCATGTCTTCATATTTTCCCCCTTATTATCTTTGGCCCCCACTCACTCCAGTCACTCAATCACACAAGCCCTGAGGACAGCGAGGGGACCTGGGAGGGCCTTCGCTTCATGGCAGACTCAGCCAGACATGCGTCTGAAAGCTATACTGATCGCTGTCAGTGTGTGTGGAAGTACGGCGACTTTGGAGGGGCAAGGAGAGATAAGCGAGAGAGGAAACGATCGCGTGGAAGGATAACGGCCGAATTTGCACACTGCCAAACAAAACCTGTGCTCCGGGCATAATGCAGATACCCCATCCATACAGACAAGACTGTTAACATAAAGAGATGGAGAGGGAGTAGGGGGTGATCTGCTTACAAATTGTGATTTGTGCGAGTCAACTACTGACAAGAACATCTTGTTAATGACCGTAAAACTCATAAGGATGACAGTTAAGCAAATGACCCCAAAATGTATTACCACTTCTCTGTCTGGGATACTCATCTTAACGATTATCATATCTATAAAATGGTGTGCCAACATATGTCTTTGTGATCATTTTGCACTCGAATTTCCTGTAATTTCAATATCAGGTCTGGTCAAGTTAAGGGTAACCAGTGTAAAAGCTTGCTGCTATTCCAGCATGGTTTCAGTCTTGTCACTTTAATTCTTCTAGTGGTTATTAACAGTGCTAATAACTTAAATAATTACTTTAAATTGTTCTTGGAACTACACTATTATAGGTCGTAGTGGAAAATGGAGTTGAAGACTTGTAGTATCCCCTATTAATGCTTAACTGCCATTACACGGTTGACAGCACTGTCATGCTACTAAAGTCGAGGGAACACCCATACTATAAAAGGGGCATTTTCAGCTTGACAGACATACCCATCAACCATCAGTAAATTCCATTTGGAATCACAATGATTACTACAATTACTTATAAATGATTATTCACTGTGTAGGAACGATCAAAACAACCAGCACGTTTCAGTGTGGCTGGTTAGATATCAGTGTCTCCTATAATTTAAACATGTAAAACAAGATCCATACAATTTAAAATCATAAAAATCCAGTTTTTTCTGATAATAAAACTTGAACATGGCACTTCTAGACAACACATCCTTTTGTCCTTATTGTGACACTGTCCTTCAACCCAGATTTGACCCAATGCTACCATTACACCATCAAACCCATAAAACATGAGTGACATAAGGCTAATCCGCAAATGAATCCAATCTTCGTGTCCATAAAGAGGACATGGAAAAGCCTCCAACGCCACAAATCCACAAAGGGCTGGAGGAAGACATACTGTGCACAACAACTTCCAAATGAAAGACATAATTCATAAGTAGAGAAGACGATCTATTTGTTTACATCTTAAATCTGCACTCAGCTCAGAGGAAATATACAGGAAAAATCCCTGTCAATTGAGGGAGTCCTTTAAAAACTGGTTATGAGTGATTAGACTTTGGTGTCATTGATGGGTTGTTAAGCAACAAATCATGAAAAGAGTCCATCTGCCTTTACTCCTCTGTGTTTAATAAGAACAAGTAAGCCAAGGCAACCTAAGGCGATTTAAAGTGTCTAACATCCAACTAACGTTGGTCTGTCATGTTGTCCGCCTGCAAGAGTCACCATAACAAGGACAGGGGGCAAACAACAAGAACCCTTACAACCATGCCAATTTAACATCACTACTAGTGTGGTTCGAATGTGGGAAGTACAGTCGCCCTAAAATCTCCCATCAAAACCTAAATCTCAACATAATTATCAGCATCTGGTTTTTAAAAAAAAAAAAAAAAAATGATGTCTCATTTATGATGTCTGAGCTTCTTAAGAAGAAACACAACTTTCTGATAACTGACTTTGCAAACCCTTCTTTCTCCATTTAGATTGCTAATTGTGCCAAACATAATGAGTTTATGGCCACTATCAGCTGAAGTTCTCCACAACCTTGAATTGTCCATGACCACTAATTAAAAACATGAGCATTCTTTGAGCAAAGAGTAAATAACAGTTCATACACTAAACTCCAAACTGGACCAGACAGCAGAGACAATACCCTGCACTTTAAATGGCATTTCAAAAACCATAGAAAAATGGTAATTTATTGCCAATGATGAACCGATCGTGGAGGACCGTGAGACGCAAAGGCAACAAATAGCTCTGGGGTTTGGAACCAGGAAAACAGTCTTATGGAAAACTTCTGATCGCATACTGGCAACTGAAACATGTAGCCTGAGCTGTGTGTGGTAATCAATTGTCATTCATTAGTTCTATTACAACACGTCAATTTATTCTGATAATAGGGGACCAAATAAAAATCAGGAGTTACAGTAGTTTGTTCACATCTGACTTTTTATTTGTGTTTCACATTTCAATAAAACCATTTCTCCTCAATTAAAAGTTGTTCTTAAAAGGTCCACTGTGCTAATTCGTTAAATACAGCACTCCTTCTTTGCTCCAACTGAAAGCTAAATTTCAAGTTATCTTGAGACGGTCACTAATGAGCACTTATGAAACTGATACAGGTAAAAGAAAATTAAGAAATAAAAAAATTGAATCAGTACCAATAGCTTTTTGTTTTTACTCCATTCACCTCGGTGTACCTGGTAAACAAAATGTTCAATATTTCAAGGTTGGTTGACTCTTTGGAAAGTCATAAGTTATCTCTCCTGGGCAGACACTAGGAGGCATTCCATCTAAAGGGTTTCATTAAAAAGGAAAAGGCAGTCCAGGCATCATACTTGACCGTGACTGTAACTCCAAACAATACCCCAATAGACAATCAGAAGTTAGAAAGGGGTATCCCTGTGACAGTTGGCCTACATTCATAATAGAATAAATGAAGATAGGAATGACTAAGAGACAGTAGAAAATCATTCCACTATAATAACAAACCTTACTGAATAGGCCTCATTTGAAGGGGAATACTGTACTTCAGCTGAATAAAGATGTACTTTGACAACACATTTACCAAACTCATATAAAGACTGGGTATTGATACATGTTTCAAATGGAACACTGATGCTTGGTAATGAATGACATCTTCATGGTCCTTGATGAAATAGTATAGAGCATATTATGATAAATCAACAATAGCTTTCTACTCAGGCAACATTGGCGTTGCTCTGACAAAATGAATGCTGCTACATATAACAAGTGACTGTCATGCCATCAATAAAACTGCCTTGACCATTATGGGCACTGATTCTCAGTTAATGTAATATTTAATGACTATTAATTAACCTTTATCAGAGTCAAGGATCCTTGAACACAAAGCCTATCACATCACCTCAGAAAGATTAATTGGGAGAGAAGATGGGAGAGTTACAGTATTAAATGTTTATCACTTCAAAAAGACATTCCACGTTCTTAAGGAGGCACTATTTCATTCACATTTTGTTTGGCTTCTTTAATTAACTTTCAGAGCATGACTGCGCAGAGACAAACTAAAGAAAATGTATAAAGTTGGAAGCCATACTACTATAAAGCACATTGTATTAAATGGGTTTTTACCACAAGGACATTTTTGTTAACATTATTTTCAATCTCTATTACAAAGCATAAAGGATGAGGTCAGGCATAGTAATAATGGGAAGGATTTATCATAGCAAGTCCACTCATACATCAGAAAGGCAAAGTAATTGGTAAATGTGCCCAATATTGTCCTTGTCATGTACCTTATCATTCTAAGTAGAAGAAAATTCTTAGAGCAATACCGCCATCTGCTGCAAAATAAGATCAATAACCACAACAGCTAGTGCAAGTGGGAGGCCTGCTGATGCCTCAAAGTAAATGCAACACTATGTTACATGTGAAACACAATTAGATGACACTTCAAATATGATGAGGATTTAATGTTTAACCATAAGAACAGAATGCTCTAAACTAAGTGCAGGTAACTTACTTAGAGTAACAACAGTGAATTTAGGGATGCACCTTTCATTTCTTGTGAAAATTCAAATAATGTATTAAGCAAGCAGCAAGGTTGGACACAGTTGTTTCAATTCTGTTTTACCAATGATATCATATTTAAAATCAGTTCATTCACATCGTTAACTGCAGGTTCACTGATATATGGATTAGACTAATAATATTTCCTATTTACTAAACATATTCAAGCACAGACTTAACAATATAACATGGAACACCTTTGAAAGTGGCAAGAAAGGAAGGGCCTTTATGTTAAAAATACGCATTGACAACATAGAAGTGACCACCATGAGTTTCAAGGACAAAATCACCTATAAATCTCTGAGCAAATGTTGCTTTATGACAGCTTATGGTTGACATCTCATCATGCCCATGTCATAGGCATCACACATTTACAATTAGCATGGTACACAATTTGAGTCACATCTTCAAAAATGGATTGTGTTTTGTGAGACACAGCAGACGCCTGCAGACCCCACCTTCCCTACTGGGATGGACCAAGCGCAGCCCTTTGAAGATGGTGGCTCTGTTTACCCGATAGATTTCATTAAAATAAGCTTACGTTAGGCCTCTGCTTTGCCTGATCAAAGCCACCGCTAAGAGCCATGCCACCCTGTTTCCACTGACTTGAACAAGCCAACTCCATCAAATAGGATTTTCATTGTACTTTTTAATTTTTTTTTTCCAAACTCGGACTTACTCTTTTTTTGATCAGGCTGGCAACCCCTTTAACCCCAATGCCCACTTGCCGCGACCCAGCACCTTTAAGACCCCTACTGTCCCCTCTATTATCGCAATGAAGCTGTCAGCCAAGCCAACAAAGCTACATCTCATATATACACCTTTGGGATGCCCGTTTGATAAGTTGTCTTCCTGGATGAAATGGCTGGGTTACTGAGGTCGACTCGGGCCCTGTCTGGAAAGGAGCAGGAACGAGGTTTCAAGCTGGCACACCGGTGGTAGGAAGACTTCAAACCAAGGGTGAATGGGAGGATGAGAGAGCAGGTTAAGGGGGGAGACACCCGTGGGAGGCCGGTAGGGC
>CM022492.1:15225997-15345785 GCA_011952105.1 Coreoperca whiteheadi
TTTTTCGTTAAACCAGTGGGGGGGGTGAAAAGGGGAGGGCGGGGGGGGGGGGGGGGGGGGGGGGGGGGGGGGGGGAGATTGGGTAGTGAGGGAGTGGAAAGGCCTTGATATCCACGGAAAGCACAACAAAGCCGGAGCTTTTTACATTAAAAAGAAAGGAGATTGCCTTTTTTTCCACTAGACGCCTCTCGAGCTGTGTGTCATGTCCTCCCTAGGCCTGCAGGAAGCAAGAGGCTGAGCTCGGCTATAGCATTTGGCACATCTGAGGCACATCTGAGGGGGCTGAAGTCCTTGCCTTCTGAACACTTGCATCAGATTTGCAGGAGACCAGACATACTAGATGTTACTGTGTGTGGTGGGTGATCCTGGTTTAAATGTACACTGATCTGACCACACCACACACAGCGGTGAAAAAAATTAAAATGACTCGATCAAAGTGGGGAGTCACAGTTACAAGCAGGCCTATATTCTTCTTCCCTCTATCCACTAGGACTATCCTACTGCTACCTTCTGCTTTGTATTTCAGTATTGTGGGCCTTGACACATACAACTGAAGTATGCAGTGATATGGAAGTAAGAATTTAGATGTAATCATGTTCTGTCCATGTACTGTGCATGCAAGGTTTGGTTTGGAGGAATGCTAACTTTTTCCAGGTTAAAGAAAAACAAATTTTTCATTTTTTGCCCCTAAGAAAAGTAATGAAAATGAACACCAATATCAGCCACAGCAGGTGTTAGCTGCTTGATGATTAAGCACGGTAAGTGTGGGGAGAAGAAAAGTTAAAGATTAATCGTCAGCCAATTAATTGCCCATGGCGAGGAAAGTAAACTGTCTTGGCACAGAGAGCTCCTCTGTGATCTCAGTAAGCACATCTCTGTGGTGTGCTCACAGATCACTAGCACGTGATAACTCCATCCAAATGGGCTGTTTATGCATGTGTACTTGTTTGTTCTGCATTTGGAATAGTGATTGATTGGGGGAAAATGTTGTTACATTCCCTAATTTAATTCAATGCAGATTTTTAACAGCATTTTGTGACGAATGATATTAGATATTAAGCAAATGTTTGAGATAAAGATTAGGGTGAAATATAAGCAGGCTTAAATATTTAGATTATGTTTGTTTTTCAGTGGTAGGTAGGAGCATGGACTGCGGTAATATGAGACACAAAATTTTAGGTTACAGATGAGTTGTATGTCATAATTCACAGCATTATTTTACACAATGTTTGAGAACATTCAAAATATACAGTTTCACATATATTGATAATTGTATTTTGTTTAAATGTTATTCTCACAACTATCTTTTCATTTTGACAAAAGTTTGTTGATTATCTTGCCAAAATCTAAAAAGTTAACAAAACCTCATTGGCGCCACATTAATGTGGCACCAATCCAGCCTTTTATCAATTTCAATTTCAATTAAAAGTTCCTAAAACGTCCAATTCATTATTTATTTTTCCAACCCATTCTGAGGTTGCGGACTTATTTCACATCGCATTTGATTTGCAGAAGGACTCGTCCGCTCTAGTGCTTAAGGTCAGTTGCATTTACGCTAAGGGTTTATTATCGTGTTGTGAGCACCAGCACAACAGCACTGACAACAGAAAACAATAAACAGAGAAAATAAAGACGTACAAAAGGTAAGAAAAAAAAAAGCAAGCAAGAATTCCATTACCATCATATTATTGATTAAGTGAAATACTTGAACAATGTGGACTAAAAGCAAGGAACCCACAAGACTGGGCTGTTAAGCTTTGATAGAGGCTAGAGATCAAGTCAAGACATAGTCATTTATGAATTACTAAACAAGGCCAGATTCTGCAGCAACAACACAAACACACACAACCTGTTCTCAATAGGCATCACTTAAAAGTTCAAATATGAACTCTGAATTAATCTCGGTGGATGCACCACTGAGCTTCAGCGTAGGACTGTTTGTGTGTGTGTGTGTGTGTGTGTGTGTGCTAGAGAGGGAGAGTTTGCTTGAGGGGGCAAACAATGGATCTGCATATAAATCACAAAGGATTTGAGAAGGTGACAACTTCTAACTACAGTATGTCATATGCATAAACTGTATATTGCTATACAGATGCACATTTTGAAAGAGGATTTGGCAAGTGACGATAGCGTGCATTATATTTGTAATATTTGAATAAACATTAACAAAGATTTAAGAAGGTGTTTAAGTACTTACAAAGTCTTTCTCGAGCTTCTCTATCTCCTGTTTGTAGCTCTTCAGTCTGCTGTTGTACATGGCTCGGCTCTGGATGGGGATCTCCCGTGCCTCCAGGTCCATCTGCTCCAGCTAAAAACCGCAGTGAATCCAGTTCATTTAACTAACATTTCAAATATTTTTTAAATCAATTTCACAGCAAAAAAATAATTTGGAATATGATCAGAATATTAATTCTGATCCAAATTTATATTATAATGTTAAGGTAACAACCTGGTGAAATGGTGGACTTTTAATTATAGTCACTTGAACAGATGCTAAAAAAAATATAGGGCTCCCTATCCTCTAATGGTCATATTTCTCTTACCATCTAAACATTTCTGTAAATGTTGCGTTGCTATGCCTCAAGCTATGTCTTATTTAACTATGACAAAAAGCGGCTCAAGATAGAAATTGTGACAACTCGGAAAATATTAAACTTTCTGAAATGAGTAACTTCAGCGGCATTAACTTTAAAATGTTCCAATGTTGATTTTAAAAAGGAAAAAGCCCCCCCGCTTTGGGAGCTGTGATAAAAGTTGCAACACAGGCTGTTCTCTAAATAAATACACAATCAAATATGAGGGCCCCTTCATTGCAGTGACATGCACAGGCCCAATAATGTCACAGTGAATGAAGTAAAAGTACATTTGATGTATGGCTAGACAGGTCTCTGCGTGGCAGATTTGGAGGAAACTAATCACTGTGACATAACAAGACAACTGCAACAACAATTTGTCTTCTGTCAGGTGACTTTGCTCGTTTTTAAACAGCAACATGAAGACTCCCACCTCAAGATAATGGCTTGAAATGTGTCATAGGGGTGTCACTTAAAAGCAGATTACTGGAAAGTAATCATGTGAGGAGGAAGCCTCCTTTCCACCATGTGAAATGTGTGTGTCTGGGTGTGTGTGTGTGTCTGCATGTCATGTCACCACCAGGATAATACAGGTGCCGTTGTCTGGTGCCAGTGAAAATTGTCCCCTCCCTCTTTGCACAAATTCATTATTTAGGAAATGGGAAGAGGAGAAAATTACTGATCAAAGACATACCAACTCTCTGACTTCTTCAAGCTGTTTGTCGACATTTAGAACCAGCTGTGTCTTCTCCTCTGAAAGAGAAAAAAAACAGCAACATATTGATCAGCCGACAGAGGAACAGCGCTTCATGACAACAACCTAACTCCCCCGCACCGGGGGAAGAGAGGGGGAGAGAGAAAGAAAGACACTGGGAGAAAACAACACACGAGGACACATTTGAAGATATATTTACACATTCTCTCTACACGACGAGCCAACATTTGATGTCTCTTAGTTATTGGCGTCTATGAGGCCTTTGTTGGTTTCTGTTGAGGAGCAGTGAGACACCTCGTGCCAACTCAAAGGGAGGGGAGGTGTCAGCTTTGCTCACTTGCCAGAAGTATGAGTCCCACTCAGAATGACTAACGCACCGTTCTGCACCTCACCCCGTGGCTGCTCTTCCACATTACCCATTGAAACTCATTACGAGAGTTCCAAAGAAGCATGTAAACTACAGTACATCCCATCGTTATTCAAGGCAGCAACATTAACAAGTTGCTGCCTGTACATGTAAGAACTGGTCTTTGTTCTGGAATTAGCTCTTTGCCATGGAAGTGAATCACATGAAATGTAGAGCTCTGTTCTGATAGTTTAGCGATCAAGCATCATTAACACAACATATTTTAATGGAGATATAAAACAAGAGAGACGATTGACCAAAGCTTTTAATACATGACAAAATGTGTTTGAATACCTCAATTTTAAATGTAGTCACAGATTAATAACCAAGTCATTGTTAAAGTCGTATATCAAGAAAATAGGCCCCAAAATCAAACGTGCAAATGTTTGAATTAGCTTGCTTTTCTCTGAATCATATTCTTGCGAATTGAAATAGTTTACGTTTTCTGATTGTTGCTCTGACAAAAAAAAGCTATTTTAAGACATCAGTTTGAGCTCTGGTAAGATGTGGTGGGCATGTGTCATTATTTTTACATTTTTAAGATGATTAGGTAATTATTCAAACAAATTACTATATATTAAAAATAATTATACGTAGCCCTAGTACAGTGTTTACAGTAGTGTTATGTTGTTATAATCCAAAATCCACTCAAGGAGTGGGATATTGCAATAATTGATAGGCCTTTTTCACAGCAGACATTTTGACTTGTTGTGGTAGGAAAAGCACAGGTTACTAATAACATGACAACTAATAACGAAGGCTCAGTTTTCCCAAATTCACTCAGAATGGTAAACTGATTAAACAGTTTGTATGCAAAAAAAATTCAACATACTTTACCATTTTATTCTAACAGGAAATGACTCCCAAAAATGTATTATTTGTTTACTATTAGTCACGAACCAAGGTTCACCTTGCCACTACTTTCCCGCCAAATCATCACACTTATTATATTACATGAAAAACAGATATCAGCCATGTACACGAATAGCATAGATGGAGGCCTCCATTTCTCCTCTAAGCCCTCCTTTTGAAAGTGTCCTTGAAGACTGGCAAGCATACCTAAAACTACAAATCTTAGAAGATAATATACAGCAAGAAGTTACTACAGTCTGCTAAATACAAACAATTAAATTTCAGCAGATTCAGATAATGATGATCTGCAGAAAAAGGAACTATGAGCACTTAACTTCTTTGAAAAGACAGCCAATCAGTTTGGGGATCCTTTTGAGAAGACTGACTGTCAGCATGTCAGTATTCCACTATGTAATCAGAAAAGAGGTGATCGAAGACAGAATAAGACCAGTCTCAGTTTTCTCTCTCAAAAACAAAGTCATTCAGAAAATCTCAACAGTGATCAATTCAAATATTTCTCTTTTAAATTAACACAATTTCAGATATATTTTTAAAAAGTAATCATTTAACTGAAAATATATTTCATCAAATAATTCAATAATCATGAGTAGCACCTTTAACCTGATAAATAATGAACAGCATTTTAAATAACTAAAATGCTAAATCAACAAAACTTCAAGCTCCAAAGCAAATCACAAGGCTATCCGCTGTGGGACTGCAATAGTGTAAAAAAGTTAAGCCATGGTCTTCATTTCTCTGGCACCATGGGCCAATATTACCTTTTGCCAGTCCTCAAATTCATTTTTAAAACCTGTGTCCAACCTCACAACCTACACAGTAAACAGCCAGAGGCGATTCACTGAAAGTTGAGATGGTGTTTTCTTGCTCAAACTCAGACCCGAGCTGGAGGGCTGTGAAATATGTATGGATATTTTACCAAGACTACAACTTGCGGACAAACGGATGAGGAGTTTTGTACACAATATTAAGGCAAATAAAGTAGGCCTTGGCAATTTTTTTCATATTTGGGTTGCAATGATTGCCTGTCAATCTCTTGCCATAAACACTCAAAACGTGAAAAAAAAAAAAGAAATTAAAAAAGAGATCCATGTTTCATGGAATAATGCCCAAAATGTCATTGTATTCTTATTCAAATATTCCTTGTACCTTAGGTTTTGGTGGATGGTAACAAATAAATATATAAGAGGAAATTCATTTGATTGTCACATGAACGAAGACAGTCAAGGACATTTTTCCCCACTCGCCCTGGCCATTATCAGCAATTCTGCACATGTGAAATAAGGAGATACAACAACAGCGATGACAAAAGCCCTTTGTCTGGAGCTATATTAATGTATTAAATAGAGGGCTGTCAAACCACAGGCAAAATTCAGCCACTTCAGGAAGAAGAGCCAGAGGGACTTAAGAAAGACAGAAGAAAAACCTTAATGAGAACGGAGGGAAACGAAATTCAACGGTAAACTATTTTGTTGGTGGAAGAAGACATTGAACAACTACTTATGGTTGAAATGTGTTTCCTGGCTTTGTACATATTCATATGGGCTTACTCTGACACAGTCAACAGATGGCGAGAGGAAGCAATGTGGAATTACACTGTGGAATGGGCTGCCATGAATCTTCAAAGATGCCAATTCCAAACCAGAAATATTCAGTCAGGCGAGGTTTTGAGAGAGACAGTACCCTTTGAAAAACCAATGAGCAAGCCTGAGTCCAGAGAAGGAGATAAATGTTGCAAGTAGAGGTTGGAAGCAGTTTTTAGCAGTCAAAACTGAAAACAAACTACTATTACCTGTAGTCAACTTGTAGTTGATAATACAATTTAGCCAGCACCACCAAATTTACAGTAGTTCATTATATAATATTTATGCTTGTATATATATATATATATATTTATCATATCATGTTTTGCTTTGTGCAGTTAATGTTAATCCAAAAACATGCAGCGCATTGCACACTGCAAAAAGCCAGTTTTTGTTATTTTTGCATATTTAGAAAAATGCAAACTCGATGACTATTTTACCTCCACTTCCAAACCTTGATTAGTATTCACTGACATACAGTATACTGACCCACATTTACATGGTATAATGTGTGAACTGCAAAACACAGTGTTTGATCTGTGTAAATAAGGACAGGTCTTCACACTCACAAGAACAATTAGCCTACTGTACACATCTGCGCAATACTGGCACAGTGATGGCTCAGTGAGGATGTCTGGTTTTAATGGCTCCATAGGTTTATTAGGGAAAAACGTCATGTGTTTGAATGAGAAAATAGCCTAGTGTCTGAGTAAAAATATGCCACGTCAGCATGCTGAATAAACAACTTTAGAACATAATGAATAATAGAATAACAGGAACAACATTTTGAAAAGATAACCAGCTGGGTAAAACAGGTGCATCTGCTCCACACTGACACACCTGAATTGGTTGAAAGTTATTACAAGCAGTCTGTATTATGTAATTACTAAACTACAATCCACTGCTTGTCTGTAACTCTCTTATTTGTGACCTAAATATAAAGGACTATAGATTGATGGACCAGAAATTATATTTTAGAATAAAAAATAGAAGGAAACATTTCCCAGCCCTAATGGCTTTCTGCTTGTGATACCTAGGTCCTACCTGTGAGCATAGCAGCACCACATGGGCGTATGATCTCCCATCATCTTTCACCCTGCATACGAAAGGCTGCGTCTGTTACCACCCATTTTTAAACGTCCCAACAAATATACATTTACCATTTGACAAATAAAGGAATTCTGAGTGGGACTCAACATCTGTCATCAGGTTGCAAGTTCAAATCAGATTGATCATCTCTGCTGCATGTCATCCCTATTTATTGTCTTAATCCACAGTTTATGGAATAAACAAAAAGCTGTTAATGAAAGTTACTTTGCAATATACTGAATGACCATGTATCCGCCCAATCAAGCATATAATATACAACCTCAACAAATGTGTGAATTGCCAATACCTGGCAGCCACTGAGAAAATATTTGACAGTGTAAACGTGCTGTTTCGGGGCCTTTTGCACAGTATGCTGACATGCTGTACATCCAGCCCAGCCATGTGACAACACAACCTAAATTGGCTGCATGGCTGTAATCCATGTGGAGAAAACAAGAAAAGAAAACTCTCTATTGACGAAAATCCAACAAAAAAAATGCATAGTGTGAGACAAGAAATATGAACTTAACTGACTTGAATGGTCATTTGGCTGACACAGAATGTGTGATAATGTCATTCAAACAATTTCCTATAGGGACTTGTTAAATTTCAGTCATAGTGGTCTAATAACCTATTCCAGCATCTATTGGGAAGAAGATTGACAAACAGACTCATTCACAACTATGGACAGTTTATCGTCGTGACCAATTCACCTGGCCTACATGTCTCTGGAGCGCTGACAACAGCGCTTACCACCCTGTTAGACAAGGTGATCATAGTAGTCCCTTTCATTTTAGTGCAGGAAACACAGAAAGCTCCTGTGTTGTCATGGTGATTCCAAAACTCACTTTCCCGAGCAATGTCGATTCACAAGATTCACAATGTCGATTTCTTTGTTTTCATCATCAAACGTCTATGGGATGAAGCTGTGCTGGGGCTGCCACAGGAAACCCCTGTGATACGAGTTACACTTCCTATCCATTCATTTCTGATTTCAAATAATATTCACCAACTATAATTAACGTGACTACAGGCCTCCCTTCTCTTCTTAACACTAACTTACAGTTAATGGAGATAGTAGCCTAGAAAAGCATACATGCGTTAATTACTGGAAAACATAAGATGTTATTTGCCACTAAGCTCAGAGATAAACAGTTTCACACTGGCTAAATCCATTAAAAGGCAAAGCAAGCTATAAGCCAGCAGTACGTGATGTATTCTTTTACATGAGAGTCAAGAACACACTCGAGCTGTGCTTCACAATTTAGTGAGTAAATATATTTTACCAGAAGATACTATGGCAAATTGCTGCAGTGTACACCTGCTGCCGTTAGCTAGCCTTCTCGGCTGATAAATGCCAGCTAACTGGCAGCTAGCTCCAGCTCAGCGATTCCAGCTTATACATTTAACTGACTTACCTCCACTTAGTTTGGGGATTCTGCCAATTTTGTTGGTTACTTCTGCTGTAATGGTTCCAAAGTCCTGCTCATAGGCTTCAAAGTCTGAAGACATTTTGACGTTTAAGTTTAAAACAGGTGTTTGTAGTTGACAGTTAGCTCAGAATAATAAAAACAAGGCTCGGATGAAGTCCCTTCCTTGAGTCGCAGTATAATGTGCTCGGCAAGGAACTCGACTTTATCTTTATTTTCCCGACATTTCCAGAAAATTGTTCAGCTAGTGGATAGAAAATATCAGTGACGTTTATTTTTGACAAATATAATGTATATCTATATTGCAGTTCTGTGATGGTTGAGCAATAAATTGATTTGATTTAATAGTGTCCACAAGGGTTTGAGGGTAATAGTTCCCGAGACACCATGAGTAAGGTTCCTCTCTGTATACAGAAGAAATTGAAGAAAAAAATCCAAGGAAGTGGCCAGGTTGGTAATTTAAAGTGACAGTTTTTTTACTCCACTCATAAAAACTGTGCATATACATGTATCAGTAAGCATTCGTTATATCTTTAAGATGCAAAATTTCCTCTTTGCAGCTTGTGGCAGTTGTCCAGCCTGATCCGTTAGTATTTGCAAGCTGGCGGACCAGCTAACGTTAGCTAACTGTTGTAACGTTAGCCCCGGTGCTAAAGCGAGTCATTTTTTTTGCCAAAAGTAGAAACATTTATGTAGGTATTCATAATTTTTTTTACCAGAGTGGCTTCAGTTGGCTGGCTTGTGAATACTGTGAACAATACATACGGTTGCGTATAACGTTAATGTTGCAGTGCAATGTTTTTTGTTAATGCGAATTACCTAGCTTGGTAACAGCTAACTAATTAAATAGGTCGCTGTTGAACAAATGCTAACTTATGGCAGCCAGTTAGTCACTTGATAAATACAGCACTATCACGTTTAATGTGCTTGCTTTAGCGCTATAAGCTAATAAGCTACTTGATAAAGTGAGTTATTTCTGAAGGTTCCCGATCGACAACATTTAAATTTTTCAGTGACGGCCATGGTGTGAAAGCTAAAAAGTCAAACAAAGGGAAAATAATATTACCGTACAAGTAAGACCGGGAGAAATATAGCATACATTGTGGTTATTATGTTCACCTCATTGATGTCAATGAGGTTAGACTAAATGTTGGAAACATCGCAATACAATTCAACACCACAACAAACTAGAGTCTCCAAAATGACCACAGAGTTGAATCAACACCTCTAAAACAGTCCCAACAAAAACTGAACATTTTAACTTTCATGACCGTTGACAGCAGTAATGACTTCAAAGTGAGAATGAGCATCACATGACTTTTGGCACTGTCAGTATTTCACAGTTAAAGGTGTGTTATGCTCTCCTACTGATTTTTAAAAATGTCTCTCTTTCTTGTAGATGGGGAATTTGAGTCTGTCACAAGGATAGTGTGCTCAGAAGATTGGCAGGAGAGGATGCTGCTGTTTGCCAGAGCAAGAAACAATGGGACACAGAGAGCCCCAGTGACCCAAGATCAGGCCAGTTGTTGGGTACTCGGAAGACGAGAAAAAGTATGTGCATCATCTGCACCGCTGACTTTGCAAGATAGCAGAGGAAAAAAGTAACTTGAAGCTTGATCAATACACTTCAGGAACTCAACAGCCAAAACATTAGTACTAACTTTGTGGCGAAAAGATGAACTTCCTGTCAACATTTGTGACATTTGAGAACCTCCATGAGGTTCGGAGATTGTGCCACTGGGGTCCAGTCATAGCCCTGTCTGTCATTGCTATATGCTCCACCATGGCAATTCTGGACTCCATTATCTGGTACTGGCCGCTAAATACTACAGGAGGCAGCATTAACTTCATTATGCTCATCAACTGGACTGTCCTCATCCTCTACAACTACTTCAATGCTATGTTTGTTGGACCTGGATACATCCCTCTTGGCTGGAAACCAGTAAGGATCCTCAATTAGGATAAAGGCTTATGACATTTGTCACTGGTGTTTGTTCATGTAGATAGTGTAAACAGGTTGGGACCACATCTGCAAAATTACCACATAAAGATGTAATCATGTAATCATAGGAAAGATATTAAATCAGACATTTGACTTATTTGTTTGTGTCGAAACAGGAGAATCAACAGGAAAACCAGTACCTACAGTACTGCAGAGTCTGCCAAGGGTACAAGCCCCCCAGATCCCACCATTGTCGCAAGTGTAACAGGTAGCTACATTTATAACCAAAGTTAGAGTAGGATTTCACTCACCTGTGCCAGATGGATGAAAGAAAATCAAAGCGCACATAGACAGAGCTACTAAAGTCACTGAGCTGTTTCCAGCACACAAAACTAGAGCTGGCTCGAGCGTGTTTGTGGCTGCCCATGTTATTTTCACCCATGCGGTGCTGTAAGGTTTCTGTGCTGCACAAAGATCTTACGTCATATAATCTATTTATGTGATGTTAAATATTTTAAGCTCATACCTGTGATGTCTGATCATCTATATATATATATTTATTTATTTTTTTAAACATTCAGTGTCACTTGTTGATGAACTTGTGACTCTATGTCCTCCCAAACAACCAGTCAATTCCCCCAGCACTCCTCTCCTCCTCTGCCTCCCCTCCCCCAGGTGCGTGATGAAGATGGACCACCACTGCCCCTGGATCAACAACTGCTGCGGCCACCTGAACCACGCCTACTTCACCAGCTTCCTGCTGCTGGCTCCACTGGGCTGCTCACACGCTGCCATCATCTTCATTATGACCATGTACACGCAGCTGTATGAGAGGGTCAGTAGTCTCGTTACCCCTCTACACCATGCATTTGATGGCCTTTTATCACCGCAGCTTTTCTCTAGGCAGAGTTGCATCATGAATTTTATCATTTGATACTCATGTTAACACACATGTCAAGCTGTTTTCTTTTTTCCTCACTGCAGATATCATTTGGCTGGAGCACTGTGAAGATTGACATGAGTGCTGTGCGTCAATTCCAGCCCCTCATGCCCTTCAGTGTGCCTGCCTTTGCTGCCACACTCTTCGCCTTAGGCTTAGCACTGGGCACCACTATTGCTGTTGGCATGCTCTTCGTCATACAGGTATGTTTTTCACAGGGGTTTATAATTTTCACAAGCTGTTGGCAGTGGAATGTGATATTTAGCACGATCACTTACAATTAATTTTGCAAAGCCAGACTACTTGAGCTCAGTTTTCACGAGTTTGTAAAACATTTGGTGAAAATCTGACCGATCAACATATTGTGACAGATATTTTGACAATGATGTGACTTTCTGCCATTCGAAATTCCCATATCTCATTAACAAATATTTAAATTAGGTGTATCAGATGTGAAAATACAGTACGGTTCTACAAATGCACAGCATGTCCCTATTCATTCTGATATACTTTCTAAACACAGACACAACATAGCACAACAAAACCAAAAAAAATTTAATTTATAAACGTGAGAGTCACACAAGCTAAAAATTTACAAATTGTTTGAAATGATAGCTGTCCTAACAAAATGCTTACTGAGATTTTCCAGGCCAGAAAGTGCAAAGCAAAAATTTAGGGATGGTTTTGTGGGTCATTTAAATATCTGAATTTCCAGTAATTCACAGTGCATAGCCAGGGGAGATCAGTGATGCAAAAGCAACATTATTAATTAAAGAAAATGTATGTAGTGACTATGATATTAAAATGGTCTGTCCTTTTCAGATGAAAGTCATCCTTAGAAATAAGACCTCGATCGAGTCCTGGATCGAGGAAAAGGTCAGGATGTTTCCTATGACTTTTTTTTATGATGTCATTTTGTGATGTTGGTGTAATTTAAGATAGATGACTTTTTGTATTTTCTATTGTTTGATCTACAAACAATAATGTAGGATGTCAAAGGGCTTTTTATTCACACAGTATTGCAGGATTTATAATTAACAACTTGTTTTTTTAACATTTAGTTGTCAAAGTTCTTTAATAACTAATGTACATAAGTTCCAGGATCACCTGTCAGTACAATATAGTACGCTGATTACAGAAACTGGACACCACCCCACCAGCCCGATACCATTGACACACATACACACACTACCACTCCCCGTGTCTTTTCCAAAAGGCCAAAGACAGAATACAGCACTACCAAACAGGGGAGGAGTTCACCTTCCCATACGACCTCGGCAGCCGCTGGCTGAACTTCAAGCAAGTGTTCACATGGTCAGGGACGCCCAAGGGTGATGGCCTTGAATGGCCAGTCCATCCCAAGTGTCACCAGCACACCTTAACTGTAGGTTCAGTTTGTTTGTTGAGTTGGGTAATGCATGCAATGCTGTTTTTGATTTGTCTGTTAATGCTCTTATGCACACTGTGAAATGCCTTTGTATGTTAAATGATAAAATATCTTTAATTTGTAAAATGTAAAAAAGCAGTTTAGGCAGTAGGTTTTGTAATAAGTCCTCCTATTGATACATTTCCTAACAGTTAAACAGTGAGGTAAAAATGTAAAACAATAGTGACTTTAATTGTCTTCAAACAGATTGAGCAACTGAAGCAGAAAGCTGATAAACGAGTGAGAAGTGTAAGTACCTGCCAAATCCATATTGATTTCCATGTATGACAGACAGACTGGCCAGGATGTGTGTGACTTCAGAGAAAGGTTTGTGGGGTTTAATAAATTGTACTTCATACATTTGCCAATACTCCCCAAGTGTAGTGCTCACCAAAAATAGTTGTAACTGTGCCATTTTATGAAAGTAAAGCCATTTTTAGTAAATCAGAAATGTCACTGCAGCTTAGTGTATATCATCTTAACAGTTAAGGATTTGTTTCCACTGTCCAGGCAGGAAACTAAGTTCGCTTTGCCCTTCATATATGAGTCGCATCATAATTTGAACCACATTTCACTAATGAGTCTGGCTTCCATCTGATCCATGCTTATTCAGTTCACAGTGGATGTCTCCAAACTAAAATCTTGTGGAGAAAAGTGAGTGTGTGAGATGCAGGCTGGGTTCAAAAGACTAAACTAACTGGTCAAAAAGAGGCCTTTGCTGCATTCCAAGCCTCAGGCTTTCCGTTTACTTGTGAATTTGAGGTGTGTGCCAAAGTCCAACGTCTGAATCAGGAAACCAAATTTGGCATTCCTTTTCGAAGAAACTAAACCTATCTGCAAGCAGGATTACACTTATATTGTCTTTTAACTTTAGGAAGCTGTTTTTCAGCTGCCTTGATAATAGAATAATAGACATTAGGACGGAAGAAAAACAACCACTATATTGACCTTATGCGACCTGCCCCTTTTCTCGTTTTTCCCACTTCTGATTTTGTCTCTTAACTTCCAGTTGCTATTGCTGGTTAACGTAAACACAAGGACAAAGTTCCTGCCCTGACCGGTTAACACACCCTAAGATACATTTCTCAAAGTTGGGAATGCACGTCTACATTTTTGAGGTCATATGGCATGATAACACCACATCCACCAAAGACATCAGACATCTTTGGCAGAAAGTTATGCTCGTCTTTATCTAACTTACTATATTTCGTTGGCTTACTGTGTGTTGTAGCAGTATCTGTTTCTGTGGCGAAAGTTTTCAAGAGCTCTGATGCTAACTTGTCAGTGTGATGATGCAGGTTATTAAGTTGTTGTTATCATCACTAAACGCGATGATTTTTACTTTGTTGGTCTGGAGTCTGATTTATCAACATTAATTAAAGTGCATCTTTTCACCCAATTATGTAATAAATACATATCATTAATAGAATTTTGAATAATCATCTTATTACACAATAATAAAACCAAGGCATAGAAAACCTTCCGCCTAACATTTCAGCAAATATCTGACATCTGAGGCAGAGCATGAAGGACTGACAGAGCTGGAAGAAAATAAGAGACTTTCAGTCTGACATCCATCAACAGCTATTTAAATAGCCGCACCAATTTATATCAGTTCTCCTGCACAACTCTGTGATCAGCTGGGTCATTGTACTGCTATAATAGTCATGGTGACTCGTTAGTGTGTTTATAACTACATGATATCATAACAGGGGTAGACCGAGTGTGGCAGTTCAAGAATTGTGTCACATCGGAGACTCATTTAGTTAATTACACAAGGTCCAGTGGTCAGACTATGTCTATGAAATGCCACACATTCCCGCGTCCGGTGTAGACAATACGAAATTACAGAGTCAGAGCACTTCCGTGTTGCTGACATGCATAGGGTCATCAAAACATTATAACAGGAGCTATTAGCTGTACTGTAGTAAAAAAACACTATTATGTAATGCAGAAATGTTGTCAGAAGTTTTAATGCATTAAGATTAAGGACCATGACTTTATAGGTTGTGGTCAAAGCAGTAGAATAACCAGATATCTTCCATGCCTCGGTCAGCAGGTCCAGTACCGGGCAGTGGAGGACTATAATGGAGCTTGCTGCCCTCTGAGCAAAGGTCTCCAAACCTTTTTCAGAACCCCCTGCACCGAGGAGCCCAGGATCCCCCTCAACAAGGGGGACACCATCCTGGCCACTCGTGGCACCAAGTGAGTTCATTCAGGCCGAACAAAAACAACAATCGTCATGGTTGTTTGTCTAGACGTCTGGAAGGTTAATAATCCGATTAAGTATTTATTTTGAATCTATGAGTAATGGACCAAAATGGCATTGTCTATGTGAAATCTTCTAACTAATGTTATTTTTTCTCTTAAGATGGTGGATGTATGGAGACAAAGCTCTGAACGAGGAGCAAATGCGAGGTGACGCTTTTGCTGTGGTTTGAATTAAGTTTTTAAATTCACTGTAACAAATGTGTAACAGTTTCCTTTCTTTTTGTTTTGGCTTTCAGCCGGAGAGCGTGTACGGGGATGGTTTCCGAGGCGATGTGTAGAGAAGTGCCATTATGACACAGCTGCCAGTGATAGCACCAGTGATAAGAAAGTAAATTAATATACAGGCTTTATATAGACCAGGGGAGTTAAACTGAACAAAACTTGTCTGTCTGTGTTCATAAATATACATCCACTGAAGATGTCATGCCTGATGCTGCAGGCTTACCATCACGAATTTCATACTTTGATTAAGAATTCTCACAAATTTCAATACCAACTTGAATTTTTTAAAGGTAACATAGTTCTCTAAGTCACACTGAGCACCTTACTGTCCAATAAAGTCCTAAAGAAGATGACAGAGTTCAGTTCAGAGGAGATGGGTTCAGTTTGACTCCTCTGACCAAATGTGAAACACAGCAAGAGTCTTAATTTCCAAGAACTGCCACCAGGCTTCAATGTGACTGCATTGTGATTACATGACTTTTTACTTGAATATATTGTTTTTACTTGTGTTGATGTCCTTTTTTGCTAATTATGCAATGCCTCTGCCCAGCTAACCCCGGGGCTTCGTCATGCAACTCTTTCTACAGTATGGAGATAACCCTTAATTTCTTTTTATTATTTTTGTAAAAACAAATTGTTGGCCTCAAAGTATAAATTGAAAAATAAAAGATCTTCTGAAAGAGTCGTTGTTTACCTCTGTCTTTGTGTTTGCTATAAATACTCATGTTTTGATACATATTCATTTCTTACTTCCTTAGGCTTAATGTAAAACATTAATTCAGCATTTGTTTAGATCTAAAATGCTGCTAATGGGATTTACGCTAAACTAGTTTTGATGTAGTGACATGTTTGTACATTTTCAGGTTTACATTGCTCAGCAGTTAGGTATTTCCTCAGCACTACGCTATTTAGACATTATTTTGAAGGAAATTTACATTCACATATCTTAGGATACCCAATACCTTCCATTATTTTTTTTTTATCAGTAGGATGTGGGTGGGGAAAAGTACTGTAGCAAGAACTAGGGATATTTAGAAACTGTTCCTAAGTTAACCCTAAATTCCTTTATACACATTCACATTGTGGTTTTAGCCTACCAGTGCAGATTGTCTAATGAACTAACTAACTAATGATTCATAGGACCTTTACGATAATTACTGCAATTAGCTAAGTAAAATATTTAAAGTTAATAAGGGGGGAGCCTGCCACCTGTCTGATGTCAGGCTTGGGAACTTTTTTAATTTGCCTTCTATGTATCAATAATCAAGGACCAACAAAAGGTGTTAACAGGCAAGTCAGTGTTGTAAAATATGATTCAAATTGATGTGGTGATTGCTGCCCCCTGAAATATGCCTACATGCAGTACAAGGACAAGGAGGATGTACTATAGCTGTACTAGAGAATGTTTGCATGACCTCTTGTCCACGCGTCACATAAACCTTTTCTGAACCTGAAGGCTTTGCTTCTGAACGTGTCTGAAGGATTCAGGTTTTTAGAGTCTAGCATCATCTTTGCCATCAGTTCTTAAAGGCTCTGCATACCCATGCAGGTGCCTTTAAATAACCTCACTGATTGGACCTCTTCTGCGCAGGTTGGAGTTGGGCAGAGCTACGGTGGGAATTGAGGTCACCAATGACACTAATAAAGAGTGTAAGTTGTCCCACCTTAGCAGGTGCAACAGCAGAGAAAGGGACACATTTTGTACACATGCTTTTTTCGACCTGTCAACTGCTAATACACTAAATAAAGATACAACAGTAAGAGCTGTAGGAGAAATTTAGCAGAATACATCTTGTCTCTGGCATTGGTGGAATATAACTAGGTACATTTACTCAAGTAACTGTACTTAAGTACAAATTCGAGGTACTTACGGCAGTTACGTAACTACGTGACTCGTACGTCACAGCTTTTTCCTCAACCAATCAGGGTGCAGGTAAAATAGCACGTGAGTATCCAACCCAGTTCATGTGTGAGTGACTTCCACTAACGTTAGTGGCTGCACAGCTATTTGGACTGGATGAGGCAGCTCCTCGTTGAAGATTATCGGGAAAACGATACTTCCTGTAGCTATATGGACAGGTCTACCTACATACGGCACCATTCATCCGGTCGTACATTTGCTCAACACAGGTAAAGTCACGGTAAATAGTAAGGCTGCCTAACGTTATCCGCCAGAGTAACAATGTCACGTTACAGACTGCTCCGTTGTTGTAGGATCATACGTTTCTTCAGCAATATCATTTTGATCCTGCGTGATCACTTTGCAATGGTCTTTTTCTTTTTTTTTTTACAGTCAATGTGATGGTAGTGCTCTGTACTACATAGCTAGCTAGCTACGACTTTGATTAAGTTAAGTTACACGGATAAGTTTACCTCAGCTCTAGCTGTCAACTGTTGCAAATAATGACTTTATATTTTACGGCTGCCAAACGTCGTGTGAACAGTTATGGTGTTGCCCTCCTGTCAGCAGTTAGCTAGCAAGAATACACAGTGGCTATTAGCTAAACATTGATCAACTTTCACCTCACAGCCCTTGCTATATGCTGTGTATTCATGCTCAAAGCATAAGGGATTTGATTGGTCAATGGCTGAACGTGCGACCAATAGTGTGGCCAGGTGTGGCCAGGTGTGGGGTCTGTCCAGTCAGGTTCCTTGTTGGCAGGATGAGGACTGGTGGGGCCGCAGCATTACGACGCCGGCGTACGCCTGTTGCGCGCCGGGTAGGCGGGGTCTGCACACCATAACGCGCTGACGGACGCGACGTGTACGTCAAACCCCGAGCACAGGGCCCATGCAAACATAAACAGGTGAAGACAGAGAACAGGTGCATGTTATTCAGGCTCACATGAACTCCTACTGTGAACACTACTGTTCATACCAGCAGTTACTTGTCAACTAGGAAAGCCACCATGGCTTCTGCCCTGTAGGCCGACATTGTTATTGCCCTCGCCGTCAGGTGGTAAGCTGTGCACCGGCGCACTGAAATGGAGTCGACCCCATGTGGCAGTCACAAGGAGTTGTTTGCCAACACTTTAATTCACCTAACTATCTTGTGACTCTACTGCTGAATTTCGTGGACTCTAAGGGGGTTGGGGGGGGGGGGAGCTTAGTTACCCCAGAGATTCCAGTCATGAATGGAAACACTGACACAATGTTGGGAAGTCCCACTGTTACAAATGAGTGGCAACATTAGCAGAAGGGAAACGTTTTTAAACAACAGTGCAATTGACAAGTGAGTAAATCATTCAGTTCGCAACCCAATACATTAGGTAAACATAACAGGGCCTATAGAGACACTGCAAGTAAGTTGATAATACTATCTCTAATTTAGACATTCTGTGACTATGCCCTAATTTAGACAGTGGAGCTTATCTGTAACTACAAACAATGAATAGCATGCTAACAGCCCTGTCAGTAAAGTAAACCAGTGATGCAGCAGTAATGAGCCTGATCAGTGTGTAAAAAGACTGGCCAGACAGGGCAAAAACTTGTGTTGCCACAGTGTTGATAATATGGGTTAGGGATAAGTAATAATGATTGTAATTATCAGCATAATAATTTCTAATACAATGTACAATATGTAACTAGTATAACTTGTACATGTAACTATCTATTCTTCAAGTCTTGCAGCTGATACGGTTTCCTGTGCGTCTCCTCTGGCATGTCACGGTTTAGTCTGTATTTATTCATTATTTTTAAAAAGACGTGTGCATGTTATGCGCTAAGTATTTCTTCTATATTCTTTGAATAGTAGCGCTGAAAAGCCACAACAGCGAAGAAATGACCACCACAGCTTGAGGAAGGGTGTAGTCAGCGTTGTAATTTGGTTCTAATGTAATCCATAACTAAACATTTTCAGCTTCACAACACATCAACTGCTGCTGTTTTTGACTTGCCTTTCACTTTCCACCCATTCCAGAAGTTTTTCCCACCGCCCGACAGCGCCTCCTCAGATACTGTGACAACGGTGATTCCCTGTGATATCAGCCAGTAACATGTCCATGTTCAGCACAGGCGTCCTTGTGCTGACGTCTCCACTCCACACCCTCCCCTTGCGCATCGCTCCAGTGCTCAGCTCAGCTGCTCAGCTTGTAGAGCGCACACTGTACGTCCACCTCCACCCCGGGCTGAACCTGGGAAGTGGGAGCCAGCCTCGACCGGTTTTCATTCCACCGGTGGTGGACCTGTCTACGCTCATTACCCGCCTTTACAGCAACGCAGCGGATGTATGCGGGCACCTGGATGTTCGTGTTTTGCTGACTAATGTTCGCGCTCAGTCAGCTGCCTGCAGCGGGACCCCGATCCCAAACTGCCCCTTCCCCGCACCACAATCTCTGTCTCACTCCCCGGAGGTGGTGCTAACCGACTTTCCTCTGCAGGACCCAGGTCAGTCCCATCAGGTTACGCAGTGTCTGCAGAGGTACGCAGGCCACTGCTACGTCTGTAGCCCCAACCTGCCCTCAGTGCTGCTTCACCCACAGCTAATGAGGCTGCAGGACAAACAGGAAGGGCTGAAAGGGCCTGAAGGAAAGGCAGAACCCTTGGAGACCTACAGTGACGTGGTGGTAGGGGGGACGTTTGATCGGCTCCACGGGGCCCACAAGACGTTGCTCAACATCTCATGCCTGCTAGCCAATAGAAGGTTCCTTATCGGTGTGTGTGACCAAGCAATGCTAAAAAGTGAGTCATGTTCAGTACTTCCATTTACGAATGTGTATTTATATTTTTGAGGCTTATATATATCATATTTTAATGATCCATGAAGACAACGATCAGAAGGCAGCCCCCCCCTGACATCCTTTTCCTCCCGGCTTTAGAAAAAGTGCTGAAGGAGCTGGTCGAGCCCTACTCCCTGCGGGTCCGGAGGCTACAAGAGTTCCTGCAAGACATCAAACCCTCCCTGCAGGTGGAGATCGTGCCCCTCGACGACCCCTTTGGAGTGTCTGTGGTTGACCCCTTGCTGCAGTGCATCGTGGTTAGCGAGGAGACTAGAAAGGGAGGCGAGGCTGTCAACAAAAAACGCATTGAGAATGTAAGTTAGGAAACTGAAAATATATGTTACGCAGGCCTCTCCCTTTGACTTTTCCCAGCTAGTGGAGATCTCTCCGTCCCCTCAGGAGTGACTAATAGATTACTCTAACAACTAACTACACCTTGAAATTACTGTGAGCAAATACTAATCAGAAAACATTTTTAGAACACAATTCCATACTTCCTACCATGCCGAAATTATTAATTTTTTTGTATATAAAAAAACTGGTCAAGTGACAAATATTATTTTTATTTTTTATTTTAGTATTATTATTATTTTCTACAGCTGATTTCATTAAAGGAATTTTTGTAATATAATTACAGTCCTCCTCCTAATTAAGGTTTTCTGGGACAGAATTCTTTACCAACATAGCAAATTGTATGCCTCAGATGATCCTTTAACACATGCTTAGGTCAATATCATGTAGCCCTTGTGTAGTTTTTTTTCCTCTACATGTTAATTGTTTAATGTAGATTTGTCCCTTTATCCTCTCATATGTCAGGAGATATAGTATCTACTGTCGCTTTCTACACAGCACGTTTTATTACATAACTATTCTCAGCTCATCTCTCATGCCAGGTTCTATTCTCTAGAGTCACTGAGCTTCACTATTACGGATTGCCGGTTGTCCATTGCTTTTAAAAATCATTTTATTGTGACTCGCTATAAGAAAACCGAGAGGCTTTCAGTGTAAGGAAACACAGAAAACCGTTGTCGTGCACATTTTAATCCTGGTCCAGAGTGGCTACACCTTAGCAAATATTTACGATTTTGTGTTCTCCGCTTCCTAAATCAGGGCCTTCCTGCTCTAATCCTCCATGAGATCCAGTTGCTTAAAGATGCCCACCACACTGAGACAGAGGAGGAGAAGATCAGCTCCTCCAGTCTACGCTCTCGTCTGCTGGGCACCCTCCTCACCCCGCCTAAAGCAAGTCATGTTTAATAAGAGTAATAATGTTGATAACAGATTTCAAGTACACACGCTCTGCACAGCCTCCTTTCACGAAAGAGTAATTGTCAAATTGCGTTCTGATGTGCATTGGATTTTTTTGGACTGAAGCAAAACATTTAACTCGGCCAGCTGTGTTAAGCAACATGAGTTAACGGAGCTATGTGTGTTGGCAGTAGACACGTCAGTTCATGAAGTGGACTTTGAGGGTGATTGGATCATGGTAGTTGAAGTGGGATCACACAGGCTTACAGGCAACTAGAGTGAAAGATAAATATTGTTTATATTGTTCAGTCAGAGGATTTGTCAGATTTCTTTTCATCAGTTTGCGGGTTTACTGGACAGGAGGCTGTCGAAACGGGTTACAGATGCTCTCATGTTTAGTGCTGCAGTATTTGCTGGTATTCTTCAATATGAAATCCTTGTTTCTTCTGCACTAGGACACGTCGCATCTCCCTCCCCTTCCATATGTGATTGGCCTGACGGGAGGCAGTGGCAGTGGAAAGACCTCCATCGCCAGGCAGCTGGAGGCTTTGGGTGCCGTCCGGATTGACTGCGACAAGCTGGGCCATGAGGTGTACCAGCCCGGCACAGCAGCCTATCACAGAGTGCTTGAAGAATTTGGGTCAGGTGAGGAAACACTTATAAAACTGATAATGAACTGTAGGAAGTAAAGGTCAGAGTTGTGATGTCTTTGATTTGATTTTGATCAAAGTTGACAGGATGACTTCTGGCTAAAAATGTTTGATTGGCCCAATGACAGACAAATGGAGCACTATAGTATGAGGTCCAAATATTACATTTTGAAAGGCCATGAGTCTTACGTCACTCGTCTTTAAACCAATCCATCTTGCCACTGTTGTAGGAAGTCCCATAATTAATTTTCCTCTATAGTATTTACATATACTTCATGGTCAAAAATGTTCTATTTCCTACAATCTGTCCTTGTTTAGAGATAAAGACTAGTGTCCGTGAACGTTTGAAAAACCTAATCTGGAACATGATTTCTCAGACGTCACCAGTGCAATTTCTGACTTTGCTTTGAAGACCCATTTTGACTAGAAGACATTGCCCTGCTGGACCTGATATCGGTGGGGAAATGAAATGTTAAAATTTGAAACTTTGAAAGGCCATAACCTCTCTCTCAAGTCTGACTGACAAAAAAAACCCCCTGCTGCGTGCGCTTTTAAGCTTTTATGAAAATTTGCCCTAAATGTCCTCTATGGTTGTGCCACAATTAGAGGACATAAATATGACATTGTAATATCTTGGCATCATTAAGCCAAGTTAGATTAAACATTATTGGCTGACACATTTTGACATTATTCTGAAGTTTAACAAATTACACTCATCGGTAGCGTCTGAGACGTGAGCATGACAGCACAAAAATGAATACACCACACAAGCATTAGGCAGCATAATTCTTAGTGACTATCGCAAAAATAGGTCGCCCAATAGCTTGATTTTCATGTTGTCTTGTAAATGTTAAGCTGTATGAAATCTCATGCTTTGCAGTGCAATGATGAGGTTTTCTTCATCACCTTCAGATCTCCTGAATGAAGATCGAACCATCAACAGACGTGCATTAGGAAGGAAGGTTTTTGGAAACCAGGTAATATGACAAGTATGAATAATGGTTCCGCACGTCACGACATTGCAAATGACATGTCAGACTGCACCACTGTGTGCCCACAATTTAATAAAGATGCTGTTTTTCATGCAGGAGCGGTTAAAAGCCCTAACGGACATTGTATGGCCTGAGATTGCACTTCTCGTGAAGAACATAATCAGGAAAGCCAGAGAGGAAGGTATTGTACGGACCAACATTTGTTAATCTTAGTACTGTAGAACTGCATGTTTGTTGTAGGGTGGCATGTTTTCTGTCTTGTGTTGCAGTAAAATAGTTTTTCTGTTCATACACAAACCACTTACAGTATGCCATATGTTTCAGTAAGTTGTGGGAAAATTGGGATTTATCACTGAAATGTTATTTGGAAAACAGTGTGAGGATTAACAGTTTATCTACAGTAGATCCAAAAAGTTTTCATTTTAGTTTGGCTAATGTACTGATCTTATTAATACATATACAGCTAATAAAGAAACTGTGCCCTCGCTTTGAAAAACAAGAGACTTCCCCATGTGTAGCTTTGCTCTTTGCAGGTAAACGTGTTTGTGTGGTGGATGCAGCAGTCCTTCTGGAGGCCGGCTGGAAAGACATGGTCCACGAGGTCTGGGTCACCGTCATCCCTGAGGAGGAGGTAATATGTTTGTACCTGCAGACATGGAGTCACATCAGCTGGAGTAACTGCGAGGAAAATCTAATGGCGTAAAGGTGTCTCACGTGTCCCATCACAGAATGCAGTTGTTTTTTCTGTGTACTTGGCTCAGAATCTAACATTGTCAATCTCTGTATGTGGCAATTGAGCAAAAGGGTTGCTGTGTCAGCATTTCTTACTGAAAGCAATGGCTACAGAATGCAAGTAACACAGCGTTTAGTTTTCGTTAAGGAAGTGAAGTGGTAAAGGCATATTTACATTTGTAAAGAAGTTTCAGTGCATACTTTTTCTTTTTTTTTTTCCTTGACCGTATTGCCATGTTTTTTTAAAATATCCAGATGGTTTTATTGGATTCTACCACTGGGGGGCATCAAAGTTGAACATTTTGAAATTCTACACACACTGGCTTTAACAATAAAAAGCACTCGCCTTGTTAATCACACCCAACTGCCTCGCCTCGTTTCCGCTCTCAGGCAGTGTCGAGGATAACCGAGCGCGACGGTGTGAACACAGAAGATGCCCTGCGCCGGCTGCAGAGCCAGTGGTCCAACACCAAGCAAGTAGAGCACGCCAACGTAGTGCTCAGCACGCTGTGGGAGACAGAGGTTACGCGGAAACAGGTCCGACACGCATCATGTCATCAGTATAGGGTCTACACATCTGCGTTACATGAAAGAATTTGACTCTGTAATATAAGAAAATGTTCCACTTGTCTTTCATTATATAAAGGCACTGAAAGCGTGGAATCTTCTTCAGAAGAGAATCCAACAGAGGCAAGAGGGACAGTAAGAACACGTGTGGGTCACTACATCATCTCCGCTGTGACCCGTGGCATGCAGAACGGGCATGTGTCAGGCCCGGGGACATGTGCCGACAAATGAGTGATCCACATAAGGAAACACAGCTTCAGAAAGAAGTGAGAATGGTCACTGTGCCACGGCAGCAAACCCAACGAGCTCCCTCACATCTTTGACCAAGACTCCGTGCCTGGCTGACTCTCCACAGGTTTTTAAACTCTAGTTTTAATTTAAGATGAGGAAAAAGAGTACTTCATAAATGATCCCTGACAAAATCATTTTGGCATTTAGAAGCTGGAATTCATGTTTGGAATTAATAAAGTGTTGTCTTATCTTGAGAATTGTAGGTCTGTTTTCATTAAAACTTTTTTTTTTTTTTAATGAATGGCATACCTTTAAACGGATACTGTTGTTTAAATGATATGCCTAAAATTCGGCAGCCTTGGATAATTTCAAGACCAAATCTCACAGCATAGTCTGTCAGCTGACGGCAGTATAATAAATCTGACTGTAGCTTAGAAAAGCAACTAACGGTAAGGGAATGGTGAGATACCATATTGAAAGATTATTGCAACTGTTAAATCATGTTTAACTTTGATGTTTCAGGATTGAGTGAATATTTTAACAAATTCACAATTTAATGAGTCATTACCAAACAAGGTACATTATAGAAATATGTGCAATTGATTAGGATACTTTGTAATATCAGTGTAGCTATTACGTTGAAAAAGGCTAAATAAATGGCACTGAAAAGGATTAGTACATTGACTAACAAGTGCAAATACCTACAAAGCATGCTGACAAGAGATTATCTTTGAAGCATTTATAATTGAAAAAACCTCTTGAATTGCACTCCAAGAAACCAACAGCATGGATTTTATAGGTCACAAGAGCACGATCACTACATGAGCTCACCAGAACATTCACGTCTCCTGAAAAAGCCAAATGGGACAGCAGAGTGGCCACTAAAGTCATGGTGAGGTGTTCAGCTAATGGTAAATTTGACGTTGTCAGCCCACAATCGAATTATAAACCAGTGTTTACATAACAATGAAATACTGCTTCATTGCTTTAGCCATACCTTCATTACAAGGATTGTTCAATGAAGGTTAATTTGGTCAGTGTCTTTGATTTCACCGGCTTGCATGTCATCTGGAAATTCAGTGTAATGCTTTAATTGGTATGACATTAAATGAAGTGTTTTCAACCCATGAGTGATCTGCTTTTTCCTTGTTAATTTTTAGGCATGGACTAAATTGGTTTTCATTTGTTGTAGGTTTCATAAAATACTCAAACAGCATGGACAATTGCCTTTATGCTTAGTTTGGTTTTTGAAAAAAAGTATGCCTTTCAGTAATTTTAAACATTGATTTTCACTCAAGTAGTTTTTTTTCTAAAAGTCAGCCTTTAATTTTAATGCATTAAAAACATTTAAATCTGACAGGTGTTTAAATGAGCAAAATTTACAATTTTCATGTGACCTGTCGCATGAACAGTGCTGAGCTTGGCCACAGTAGCATGACATTACTTTATTTCAGTGCAACAAAACCTTGTGCTTTGGTAGCTGAACTTGTTAACTACACATTAAAATAATAGTCTTAGTAAGTGTGCTAGTAACTGGTGACTTGTTAAACAAAGGGATCGGGCAATGCGTGTCCAAACCGTATTATCCTATTATTGGTAGAAGACCACAACACACCCTGTTTGCTGTGAAAGCAGCCTTTTGTGTGGCAGTGAATAACTGTCTTTCCATGTAAGGAAATGTCAAATTAAAAAGTCCCAAGTTTTTCCTGAAATCAGTACTCTGAGAAGTCCTGGAAAATCTTAAATTGTTGCTTCCACCGGTTTTCTCCACAGTCACATTTCAACCCTCAGTTTGGCAGAGCACGTTGCTTCCCCCGTCCTGTTGCCTGCCCTGCACACATAAACCCCAGAGTCAGAAGGCTCCAAATCAGCCACAACCAGAGAACAGAGCCCGTCTTCTTGTTGCTCCATGGTCACTCTGCGCGATTCAGACACTGGCTTCTCATTCTGAAGCCACTTCACCTCCGGCTGCGGGTAACCTGAGATTGAGACAAAGACATTACTGCAGAATCAAAACAAAAATTAAATACAGGAGTTTAATAATCAAATGTCAGAATTGTTTGGATAGCTGGTCTTGAGACCCACTGAGTTTTTCTACAATAAACCTTCAGCCAGCAGGACATTAACTTAGACTAGAAACTGGGAAAACAGGTAGCCTGGCTCTATTCAAAAGGTAACAAAGGACTTCCTGGAGTCTTGTCACTGAGGTTGCCAGGCAACCCGCGGCACCTCCTGGAAGTTTCTGTGCAGAGCAATGAAATAGTTTGGCACATAACCCCAACCCCCACCCAAAAAAACCCCACAGTGCATTGTTTCCACACTTTGATTCTGTACTGATTAAACAAAAGGAGTATTACGAATTAGTCACCCTTAAAACGATGCTGATGTGGAGCGCCTTGGTAGCCGAATGGTTACAGCACATGCCTGCAACAGTCGCCAGTTCGATAGACCTTTGTTGTCATACCCACTCTCTCCCCATTTCCTGTCTACCTCTTCACTATCAAAAAGGCAAAACGTGTGTCTCCCCCCCCCCATAAAAAAAACAAAGCGCTGATAGGGGGATTTAGTTACCTTTGGCCAGAGGTGGGCTAGCTGTTCAAAACAGTTAAATTTAGAAATCTAAAACAATGAGCTGAAAGATGGTGAAACACTTAATAGAACTGAATTGCAGAGCTGGGTGATAATTATCTGTGGGTTCGTACCTACAAGCAATCCCTTTATAAAAAAAATATAATAAGTAATTTGATCCATATAATATATGAATCATGGCAGATTTAGGGCTCATTCTTCTACAAGAAGATCATTTCAGGCAGTAGTGTCTTTGCTTTTGCCCTTGTAGAATGTGGCACTTTTTAAATTTAGTGCATTCCAGTTCTGTCACTCTACCATTGACACGGCATGTTAGCTGAGCAGTTGCTCCTTTGGGGAGGGTGGTGTCCTTCAGGGCCTGCTGGAAGCGAGGCTCACTCTGAAGCTGCTTATCCAGCGACTGGATGGCCTTCTCTGCCTCTTGGCTCCAGTCTGGCTCTGGATGAGAGGGAGGATGATGACGAATAAGGCAGATGCAAAGCTTTACTGATCACAAAAGGGTAAACTTGAAGTGACAATCAGAAACGGAGTCATCTGCCATATGTATGTAGCTCTAGGTAGGACATTTGTGTGTGTCTTTTTATCTGTCTTACCCTCTGAGGAGCAGCCAGGAGAGTCTGACCTGTTGGACAGGTTAGCCATCCGCTTTAGGGCCAAAACAGCCTTGCCAGTTTTCTAGGAGTTTAAAAAAGGACAAATAGCCCTTATAAGCAAGCTTCAGGTCTATATCAGACAATAGATTGAAAGGTCATTATAGGGAAGCATTGATAAGAAAATTGTACATCGGTCCAATGGCGGGCCAACGGCAATGTAGTCATTTTCAGCTGTGTTACCTTCCACTTGCGCTTAGCCAGAAAGCGTCTCATCTTCCCCTTATTGAGGGACTTGGTGGGTCTGCGGTTTAGAGGGGTAAAGGAGACCATCCAGGGGTGGGCGAGGGCCTCAGCACATGACAACCTGCATCTAGAGTGCAAGAGGATAGAGTGGGAGAAGCAAGAGGCTGTCAAATGCTGCCAGCAGTCTCCTCAGCTCACTGATGCAGCCGTGGATTACCTGTTGCATAAATAAGACTGACTATCTGTAACTTGTATTCAGAACTCGCCAGAACTCATCGTGGATGAAAATGTCACAAGGAATATGTTGATCATAATGTGACATCATCAACTGGAGAGAATCAAAGCACATGCATCATAGGTACTGAGCTTGAAACCTAACTGTATCAAGCAGTTTGTGAGCACAGAGTGGAACGATCATATAAAAAGGAAAAAGAAAATCCAGACCAACCTCCGGTCTTTCTTCAGCATGGAGCTGATGAAGTCTTTAGCCTGATCAGAGATGTCTTCAAAACTCTCCTGGTCAAACTCATAGCTGGCAGCAGTCACAAGAGCCAAAGTCTCAGGATCACTGTTCCCCTGGAAAGGAGATTCTCCACTGAGCCTAGGACACAAAACAATGTATCAGGGAATTAAACTTGTACACAGTCTCATGCAAGCTTAGCGCAGTGTCATGTTTCGGCGCCGACATCCTCATTTTTAGTGTTTGTACCCATTAACAAGGGAAACATTCTTTTAAACATTGACCTACTGGTATATCAGTTGTCTTTAATTTTATTATTCCCATAAAGTATTGCTGGTTTGGTTGAACTGCACACTTAGGTTGTTGTTATGGGGGACTGTAGTAATACAATATCGCCAGGAGATGGCGCCAAGTCTGCATTTGTAGAATTAAACTTGCATTATTGCCATAATTCAAGTAAGGTATTCCTTTTAGCTATTTTTAAATTTGCCATAGCTGACACATATAGCTAATGCATAGAGAAAGAATAAATACTGGGAATTTGTCATTTTAAGTTTTATTTCCATCCCACATTTTATGAAGACTCTAAAATGCCCTTTAGGATTACCATTTTCACTTCGACAAAGTAACCCCAGTTCTATTTTTTCCCCTATAAGGGTATGTTCCCGTGGCTGTCGTTTAAATCAGCACAGCCTTCCTTCAACTTACAAGATAAAGCAGATGACTCCAATGCTCCACATGTCCGTCTCCAGGCCCACAGGCTCATAGTTGATCACCTCAGGTGCCACAAACTCTGGCGTACCATGCATCACCATCAGAGGCTTAGCCCCGTCTGAAGAACAGGACAAGATTAAGAAACACTTGAAATGTTAAGTGTCAGGCTGAATGTTTTGTATTTGCAGATGGCTCTAAATAGACCACTCAGTCTGGAGCTGCACGAAAATGTTCTGCTTGAATTGGCTTCACAGGCTTTGCTGCATTTATTGACTTGTGGTAGTCATGAGACATTTGTCTATTTAAGGAGATGTTATTACGCAATGGGCATTGTAGACCTCAAGGAATGACATCTAGAAATGACACTCCTTGATGTTATCTTTGGTTATTTTTGGCATGCATTAAACGAGGTGATCCTTTGTAGACGTCGCTGGGTCGTCCGGATAAAATATGGTAAACTCCTATTGAGGTTTTAAAAAAAAAAAAAAATAATGAAATATGTCAGTTAAAATTGATGCAACACTTCATGCAGCTGAGAATGTTAATGTAGTTGTGTGAACCATATTGACTATTGCCTTATAAGGACCCTTGGATTTCCATGTAATGTAACTTTTATTAGAATACACACAGGATTTGACATTCATTTGAGTACACATAGGGAGCTGTATTCATTGTCCCTAGTGAGGGACTGCAAAAGCTATAAAAATAGGTCCCAGTGAGAGCATCATGAGACTGTTTCCATAAACAAAAACTCACCCAGTTTACTAGCCAAGCCAAAGTCAATGATCTTGATCTGTGTGCCAGTTGTATCCACACAGACGATGTTCTCTGGTTTGAGGTCCAGGTGGACGATATTCTGCTTGTGAACGTACTTCATGCCCTCCAGGATCTGCTGCATGTAGCGGGCACTGGTGGGCTCTGTGTGCTCAAAGTTGTCATCCACGATGCGTTCAAAGAGCTCCCCACCTGCAATACTGGGCAGACAAATAACACCATGCAGGTAAACCCATAACTACTGTAGCTCTGGTACTCCAGTGTTTAGCAGCACTTTCAATAGCTGTAGCTATGGCGTTTCATCAGTTAAAAATGTTTGACCTCACTGTGTCACTTTATCTGCCACTAATTGTACACACTGTAGTTGTAAACATAATCCAGATTGCTATTTTTGACGAATTGGGATCTAAAATCTATAAGTGATAGTTGACACAAGACATGTATCCATCAAATCCTACTTTAATATGATTTTTTACATATATACACCTGCATGGCTTGCTGACATTTACTGGTTTGAAGGGTTTCAATTCAGATACATTTGTTGTCTTTTAGTAGTTGTCACGCTAAATCTGCTATACACAACCTTGTATCACAGATTAAAAAAAACCCTTCTAATCACCTAATATCACTATAGCGTCACCTAGCAACATTAGTAATGCTGCGACTGATGTGAAACCAGGGCTTCCCTTCACTAACTGCTTTTCCATTAGTGGACGATAGCTTGATCGCTTGTGGCTTTGTCCTGATTAGCAGTAGAAATTTCCCTTCACCAGATACAATGATTTTACCAGATCAAAGTCCACTTTTCCGTGCCACAGTTACTTACTACTCCATGACCATGACCATCTCTGAGCGTGTGTCATAGGCAGCCAGACATTGGACCAGTTTTGGGTGGTGAAGACTGTTCATCAGTTCGATCTCTTTGCGAGCTGCCTCCCTCTCCTTGGAGGTTCGGGCCCGGTAGAACTTCCCCGCACACACCTCACCTGTGCCCTTGTGGGACAAGCGGAAAACCTGGCCGAACTTCCCACTGGAAACATGAGGCATTACAACTTCACTTTGAAAGTCAGTTTTCAATTTACTAATTGACAATATTCATGAGAATTATCTGAACTGAAACCCTCACCCATCTGGTGAGTTTCAAACTAAAAGAAGAGAAAATCCATGCTTACACTCCCAGCTTCTCATGCACATTGTAGTGGTCCTTGACCTTGTGTTTGGTGTCAGTGGTCACTGTGACGTACGACTCAGGCTCTTCCTTCTTTTGTTCTTCAAACATTAAGAATAAAACAAACGAGGAGGTGACAAATGAGCATATCCCTCCTGACAGAAAAGTAAAACCTCTGATCCTCCTCTCAAACATTTTACTTAGCCAACATGTCACTTACTTGCAGTCGCCATCTTGACACACTCAGACTCCTGGCTTGGCTCGCTGACCCCTGCTGAGTTGTAGGCTCTGACACGGAAGCAGTACTGCCCTAGAGGCTCCAGCCCTGAGTGGACGTTGTAAGATGTGTTTTTACAACGGCTTGTTACTTCAGTCCAGCTCCCAGGCTTGCCGTGGCCCGCTTGTCTGACCTCCACAATGTAGCCCAATACAGCTGTGCCTCCGTCGTAACTGGGACCCGTCCAGGACAGGACCAGGGACTGAGTGCACAGCTGGGAAACAACAGGTTGGGATGCCGGTGGGTCAGGTCGGTCTGAGGAGAAATTCAAGAACCAAATACCTTTATTTATATAGCTAGACATGAGGCAACGTCCATTTGAGCCGCTGATCATGTGATGCTTCTTGGAGCTGCTCATTTACATATATACTGCCTGGGTTTTAATATCTTTATATTTTGGTGCTAAGATGCCACCTTTTCCCTCTTCACTATATTTTCTGTCAGTGATTCTTTGTTAAAATAAATCCCCACCTCTGCAAGAGAAGTATTGATAGGGCAATCATGTCTGAACATGCATTCAAGGGACAACAAATATCAGTGTTGCACCATCTCAAGTTACTGCAGAGCGCCACATATCTAAATACTGAACTGTAGACCAAAGTGAGTCTCACCTATGACACTGAGGGTGACCGTATGCCGGGCAGAGCCTTTTCGGTTTCGTACTACAAGAGTGTACGAGCCTGCGTCGTCTGGACAGGCCTGAGAGACCTCCACACCGCTTTGTGTCTCACTGCTCCTAACCGACATCCTTGGCCCTCCTACCACCACCTGGAGAGGAGGCAAGGTACATTCCAAGACCTTTACTGGCACAGAATTTCAAAGTGAGAATATAAAGTAATGGATCGAACAATACTAACAACCACTGTTACCTTGTCTCTGTTGTAAATCCAGCAGCAGGCCACAGGGACTGAGCTGCTCTTGAACTCACAGTATAGCCGGGCCTGCTCTCCTACTCGCACCTCGACCTGCTCTGGTGGGTCTAGAAACTTCACAGGAGGCCCTGAGCAGAAGCAGAGTTTAACATCACTGAAGTGCAACAAATTTAAGCTTTCAGTTCAGTAGCTCACACTTTGTGATGCCCTCCACTCACCTTTGCTAGTGGAGGCTGTTGTTTGAAGGTTGATGGCTCTGAGATCTGTGGAGACTGAAGGTAATTAGGTGGATTTACAGGCAGGTGTGTTTGCTACGTTAGGCAGGTTTAAATAAGTATCTGACCAATCACATGTGAGCAGTCATGTTTGGTTGCAGTGGCACTGCAATCAACAGACAGCCAATGTGTTGGGAATGGAAAGGTAGTTGCTAGACATAATTTTGTCATGGCAACAGGTCTAACTAAAAACGAAGTTAAGTTTGAAAACTAAATTTATTTGTTTTTATTACCTAACAAAATGCATGTCATTCACTATTTTACTTGTCACTGTGCATGTTTCTTGCTGCCTCCCTGCCCCCTACTATCAGCATATTTACTATTAATCTGCATTTTCTTTTACAGAATAAATCAAAAAAGAAGAGAGAGGGGAGGATTTTATGAGTGCGTATCAATACAAAGGCTTTTAAGGAAGCTTAATAAAAGTTTGTAATCTACCTTTGTCTTCTTCTTCTTCTCTGTGTTGGCTTTTCCCTTTAGAAGTTGAGGACAATTGAGTGTTTTCAGGTGACGCAACCTTGTATGTGACCTCACTATGCACCTCATGGCTGCTTGTTCTGGGGACTTCCTTTGTTGCTGTTCCATAGCAAACAGAGCGAAGCAGGTTTACTGAACACAGATCAATTAAATTTGGTGAATTTGAGGTCAGGTCATACTTTACCCCTGCTTAACCTGTAATATGCAACACAGCACTGCTTGACTGTTTCCCAGCAGTGTTCTCAGCTATGCAGGTATACATCCCAGCATCTCCAGGCGAACAGTGAGTCAGAGCCAGACTTGCAACACCATTTTTGAAGGCAGTATTACTTGAATACACCCTCTCACCTAAATGACAAAATAACCATGGGCAAACACACTTTTACTGTACCTAATAATTATTCAAATCCTTCTAAATACTGGATGTTGAGGCTTGAACCCCTGCATAAGAGCTTTGGTTGACTTATTCTAGCATCATTTTCTCGTAATGGAGAGTATTTAGACATTTTGAAGGTATGGTAATCAGTCATTTACCATTGTGTTGCCAGGAAACGCTCAGAGGCCGACTTCCTGCGATAACACCTTGAAAAGTAGCATCACTTCCTTCACAGACTGTCCAGTCCCTGAGTGGTTGTTTGAAGTGAGGCTTTTCCAGCACCTTAACGGGGGTCAGTCTGGAGTCTTGACAGAGAGGACAGGTTAAGGACAATAGGCTTTGTTTTCAGATAAGCTTCGTTGGATTGCAAACTGTAAACACCAGCGTTTCCTCTGCCAATCACCCATCAGGTCGGGCCAACTTATTCAAAACAAAAATCATGAGCTATGTTATGCAAAACAAATGTATTTTAGAGGCCTTTCAAACTGTAAATGGACCTTAAATGCACTGTGTGTTAGTTACAAATGTTACTGTTGTCAAAAAATGTAACTGTGAGCCTGTGTGTGGATGTGTGCTATTCATCTGTGTTGCCTCCAGGTAGAGCAGCATTTCAGTTAATCAGTTTCCTGTGGCTGTATCTACTGCAGTATGTTCTGACATGGTGTTTACAAGCTTTTCCCACTAAATATGTGTTTGCACATCTGTATGTTTGGTGTTGGAATGTCCAGCAGAGTGCCTGAGGACATATCTGACAACAACACTACCATAGTAACTACAAAAACAACATATTTCCCTAACTAATGTTCGGAGAAGTAGCAAACTAACCATATCATACATGTGCAATCTAACAGATTCCAGTATTCCTGGTTGCCCTGATAGGCCTTTGTGATGCTCTCATGCAAAGGATTCAAGTTAAAGAAGTTCAAATTCAAACATGAAGCACCTGCAGGGGCTGCAGTGGGCTGACGCTCAGGGTGGGGTGTAACTGTGGTAAATGTTATGAGTCAGTCAGTCATTTTCTACCGCTCGTTCCCGTTGGGGGTCGCGGGTGACTGGAGCCTATCCCAGTAACTTTGGGCCTTAGGCGGGGTACACCCTGGACAGTGGCCGTTATGAATACAGTTATATTGTAATATTAAACAATGCGTCCAATATTAAAACTGACACATTAAAAAGTCTGTCAATCAATTAGTTCTTCTAGTCTTTACCTTTTACAGATGAGACTCCCAGTTTGGTGTTTCCCATTAACGTCCTGTTAGTGGTGTCCAGTCCATTGTCTCTCTGCCTCTCCACACAGAAAGGTTTTGCTTGAGGCTTTAGGGCCAACCGGAAAGTAGACACATAGGTCTTTGGCTTCCCACAATCTTTGTCCATCCTGGAGTAGAAATGATAAGCAGACAGCAAAGATGAGTTTCAAATAGCCACTCATCAGTCAGACTTGCTAGTCTTCTCTTGGTTGTGGTGTGTTGTAGTCAGTATATGTGTATAGTGTGAGGTGTATGTGATGAATTTCCACCCTGTCTCTGTACACACATCATCAGAGATGCTAACAGGAGGAGCCTCTGCTTTCAGACTGCCTCTGAAATCACAACCCACTCTCAGTTCCACAGTTCACAGGAAATAGCCAGTTTTACCAGAAGGCCAATTAAAAACACACATGTCCAGCCCCCCATTGTACCTCTGCACTGAAAACAGAGGGAGAGAAACACATAATAAAAACAAAAGATTGAAAACAAAAGAGACAGTAAGAGAGAGTAGGGGAAAATGTGGGAGACAAACCATTCAAGCTGAAGACAAACAGAAAGCAATAAGGTGGAGAGTGATAAAGGAAACACACACCACAAAAAGTACAAAAAAGCATATTTTACCTGGTAGTTCTCTTCATAAAAGCTACTTTTCCTCTCAGAACATCATTGCAGATTGTCACTGTCAACTTGTTTTTGCCATTTTACCCCCCTTAAAAAACGATCAAACTGTAAATTGAGCCACACTCCCAGAGTCACCACAGGAATCAGGAAGACCCAGTAGGGCAGCTTTCTGTGTGTTAATTTACTCTGCTGTGCGGCAGACATGCAGGGCAAGCTCTCCCAGCTCAGTGTGTCTGACTCCACCTGCAGGTGGATCACAGAATTCCTGTCTGACAGCAGGCAGAACGTGAACGTGAGGTTGGGGAAACACGTCTCTGACTCCAGAGGGCTTATCTCTGATGGGTCTGATGAGTCCGCCTGCAGGTGGTGTGGTCAGAACAGCCTGGAGCTCGACGCTCTTAAAACAGTGGCGATATTGTCAGGTGGAAGAACCCTGCCCAACTCGCTCCCATCACCCTATGTGACTCCCCTGTCAACACTGTGGAGTCCTTCCAGTAGAAGAATACAGTAAGTCAGTATTCTATGAAAAATGGGTCCGAAAAAATATTTTAATGATATCACAACTGACTTATAAGAAAGATCACTTATTTACATATACTGTATTCTTAAAGACGTTTAGTATCCCAATATACAAGAATGTTGCATAGTAGCCTATTTGATGCAGTACCTATGTGTTTCTTAAGACTGTTACAGGGCAGCAATAATTCTAATGAAGTCTCAATGTTCAAGACAGACATTTTGTTAAATAGTATCAACATAAGGGATAAATGTAACAACAGATTTTTCCGACGTATGATACGATCTCTCGTTGGAAACACTATTGGAATAATCTCTTTGACAACATTAATTGGGGATTGATTTGGACCGACCACAACAAATACCTTGTCAACAATAACATTAAGCAAGTGTATTTTAAAATTATACATTTAATCTATCCAACAAACCACTTTCTTAAAAAATATAGGTCTTTCAAAATCCTGTGTATTCGGAAATTGTGGTGCAGAAGCAATTGCATATTTATTTTTTGAATGCATTTATGTTAAACTCTTCTGGATTGATGTTGAACATAAATTTTACGTGCTTTAATTAACAAGAAAATAGATGTTAATCTTTATTATGGGGGAAATTATCTGGACAGAAGCTACATCTTTATTTTAAACCTTCTCATTTTATATGGTAAATTCCACATCTGTAAATGGTCTGAAAGGAAATCCAATATTCACCATTTCAGGCATGAAATGAAAATGTACTTTGAAACACTAAGAGGACTGACGATTCATTTACATTCCCTTAAGAACCTCTTCTTAATTTAAATGTATGCACCCCTCTTCTTGTTTTCTTGTTATTAATTGTATTTCTTATGTTTTTGTAACCTTTTTTGATCATTGAATTTAAAAAGTCCTTCTGCGTCCTGGGCACCATCAGGACCTCAAGTGGGAGCGGAACCATCAGCAGAGAATGAAGTTCCTGCGGCAGCTGAAAAAAATTCAACCTGACAAAAGTCAATGACGGTGCACTTTTCCACCACCATCATCAAGTCCATCCTCATGCCACAACAGCTTCTTTCAGTTTGCTTCTTTACTGTCATCTAAATAACATTCATTTTATACATATTCTTTACTATTTTCTTATGGTATTTGAAATATTCTTTAATACCTTATTGTTAATTTGCAGACACTGCAGTACTTTGCATTGGGCCTGCAGGTTCTCAATTGACCTACTAGTCTCAGCAAGGGGCAAAAGACCACATCACAGAAAAAGGTTTAATAGCTTAGTTGATTGTTTCATAGAAAATATGCAATAATCAAAGAGATATATCTGGGGCTTGTGGTGATATTTTAACTGCCCAAGTATTTAAAAAGAGCTGAAAAGAGTCAGTGCCACTACTAGCTCCACTTGTCCAAGGCCAAAGGTCTGCTGCGCCACAGGTTGCTTGCTTCCTCTCAGTCAGCTAAGAACTTTACATGTAACCCGATGGCAGTCCTCTCTAAGCCAACTCTATGGACTGGGCTGGCAATACACTGCAGCACATGAAGCGGACCCTGGCCTGCACACAGAGTGGTAGAGAAGAATGAGTGACTACATTTCAGTATCCTCATAGTCACTTAAACGTCACATGCACACAATACCGGCGTATAGAGTAACACAGAAGAATTAGTGCCAGCAGTGTTTGTTGCATGTGGCATAAGCAGGCCAAAGAGTGGAGGCACACCCAGACACTCCCACCTTCAATCAACCCACTGAATCAAAGCCACAGAAAATGTGAAATCTCTATGGACTGTACAAATATGTTGCTACATGGCTTTAGTATGAGCAAAAATGACTGCTTATACAGTTTAGCATGGAAATATGGAAACTGATGCATTTGTGGCTGATTAGTTATTAAGACAAACACTGGATGATTCCTGTAACAACAATAACAATGGTTGCATAACATGTTTTCTAAAAGCTACCCTCAAATAATTGAGTTGCTGTGTTGTGGTTTTAAGTGAACACAATTCACTCTATGGTGGCCAGTGCAAGAATGTAAGGAAACAGTTCCATGGACTGGTAAGCGTAAGTAGTGCCACATGGTTGGAGGCATATAATTTACTTTAGACTGCAAACATGAGCCCCCTGGTGCTAAAAGCAGATTGACTGGACCAGACATCAACGAAAGCGTAACTGTTTACTGATGGACAGACTCTCTCTACCCACTTCTAAGCTCTCAAATATAAAGAGAAGTCACAAAAGTTGCTTAACACACACACACAAGCACAAACATTTTCAGTAGTTTTTCTGAGTGAAAACAGTTTACACAGATGTGGCTCAAGAAATAAATAAGACTGATGTAATGCAGAGAGCAGTAGCCTAACTACAGAAACCGTGAAGTTGACAAGAAAGGGTTTGAAGATTGAAGGCTCTTAGCCAAAAGGTGTGACAAATATAGACGTTGTAAAAAAACAACAACAACATTTTATTCCTTTTCAGGTTACAGATAGCAGGGCAGTATCAACAAACAAAATTTGCTCTTGTTTCTTCTTTAGCTTTTTGTCCATTTGAATGAATTAGCTAGTTTGATGAATTCATTTCTAATTTTAACCATTTTAATATGTGATTTTAAGGTAGCTTAACCACATCAAATCATGTGAATTCCACTGCAGACAGGCTGCAAAGAGAACAGGTGTGATGTTACTTTGCTAAAGCTAGTCCTTTTAGGAGTTTACTGGCGTTTTTTTTTCTTCTCCATAATGATTAGATTTTGCCACTGTCTTATTTATGTGGCATAACAACCTCAAAATAAAAGTAAAAGTAAAAGATAAAAGTGGGTAGCTTCAGCCAAGGCTATTTCTCCAGCTCACCCTTGGTTTTCTTCTTGTGTTTTTCTTTGTTTCTTTTCCCCACACATCTAAAAATTAACATTATTACGGCAGATCCTGCTCTTTAATACATTTTACCATCCCGTTAACTGATAAGTCAGATCTAATTCATTTAGAAATAAATAAGAGAACAAAACACGACATCACCCTTGAAGAATGTAGACATACAACCGAGTATGGGGCCTCTAAGCTTTGGTACATTCATTAGAAAGAGCCATATATGGTAAATTAAAAAAAAGATACCACAGCTTTAGTGCATTCTGTGCTACTGTGAGGGTTTTATTTTTTACCATATATGGACCTTTCTACTGTATAATAAAGTCATTATTGTACAAAGAGATTAAATCGTAATATTCCGTAGAATAAATAGCACCAGTAGAATAGGCCCACATCTTTGTTGTCCTTATCAGACGGAAATCATACAAAGTTTTAAGGAATTCAAAACAGGATTAGAAAAGAGTGGGAAGGACAATGTTCTCTCTCTGTGACTGAGTACTCCAATTATGGTTATCATTTTACTTCCTGTTCCCATGAAGTCCTTCAAAGACATGCAGGCTCTGTGTATCCTGTTCCCACAAACTCTGTCAAACCACATGCCTACTCCATCAAATGTTGAAAGCATTTGTTCATAAACAGCGAAATGGGTCCCTCCCGTGGTTGTACACCTCACATTGCAGAAATGATCAAACCTATCAACCAGCATCGAAAGCCATACAGAAGATGGTCAAATCAGGAGCAAGTGATCTCCACTAAAGTCCTCAATTCAACTTTAAAAAAATAGATTACAGTTTTCAGCAATGCAGACTCAACTGCAGTAATCCAAAAATATTCTTCCTTATCTCCTCAGCCTGAATTTCTTTGCAGGCAAATAAGAACAAGTAGATAAGGGTTCATGGACAGGGAGTCAGTTTATGAACCAAAGAAAGACGAAACCACACACGTGTCAACTAGTCTCTTGCCAGACAGACAGCCCTCTATGTCCTTCTAATAATGACAGATTCTGGGGTAAAACCTTGTGACTCAGCCTACAACTGAGTCTGTTTGGTGATGATCTTTCCTTCATAAACATTCAAAGAGCCTGCTGTGATTCGGTGGTTAATGAGGACAGCGTAAACAACAGAATTTCTGATGTTATGCCTGAAATTAGAAAGCAGCATGGTCCTTCAAAGCCTGATGCACTCTGGCTTGAGCTCGAAGGAAGAAGAAAAAGGGAGAAGCAAAAACACTGAGGGGATGGAGGCAGAAAAAGACATGAATGGATAGAAAGAGATGTGAAGAACAGAGGACACTCTGGCAGTGTGTCATAAGCATCCCGGTCTCTCGCTCTACTGTGACGAAGATTATTGTGCTGCAGCCAGAGGCCTTGGTGCTTTTCCAGCCCGTGGAGTCGGGTCAAGTTTCCTGCAGCTGCTCCACATGTTGGTGGAGAAGCTCTGGGGAAGAGCTTGGTCCTCAAACGGAAGGAAGGAGCCCCGAAGCAAGTTCCAGTAGGCTCCAAGTAAAGCTGTGAGAGAAAGAAACTGCATTTGTGCATTTCTTTAAGAAAAAAGATTCATATTCTCTTGTCATTGTTCTATATTTTTTTTATCAAATATTTCCAGATGATGTGTGATTTACTGGCTATATAGCTAATAATCAGTTTGAATGGTTTCATTTTACAGTAACGTGTAGAAGTAACAGAATAGCTCATAAGACACAGTCATGGGGATTTATATTAGAATAAAAATCCAGAATTTCTCAGATAAATTATTCATTGGTAAAAGTACAAAACTTTCTCTGTACAAGCTTCTTTTGAATGAATTAGTTGCAGAAGGAGAGCGAGAATCCCGGAAAAGCTTTCCAGAGCTTCTCAAAGCTTTGGCTTTTGTTTTCAACTGACCCTTTAAAATCTTGCAAACCGATGTTGGTGTGTAGAAAATAAAAGTCTGAAAGATAATAGTCATTATACAAGTTACAAGTTCATTCCTGGGGGCAACATTCACAATATATTCCTAGAGTACAGTGCATAGATATATGCAGCCCAATATTCACATTGTCATATTTGATGGTACTTTTTGCACTTCATTGATGCTACTATTCAAATAGTCTAACAGGGACTTTATGTTTTCATGGGATATATCAATTCAAATGTTATCAGGCTACCTGCTCATTTCCATAATGTCACATGACATACATTCACTACTGAATTGAATTTTAGGTGCTCAGTCTGTATCTCTTCACACTTACTGTAGACTGTGGAAGGTCTGCTGCTTTCCCTCTGTTCTCACTTATCTTTTAATACGGTATCAACTTGGACTGGCTGCATCAAAGTCCTCACAATGTTCAGGTTTTGCAGCATCAAATGCTGGTTCATTTTCTTCAACACGCTCTTCTTGGTAAGTAATGTGAGTAATTCAGTTAATGAATGAATGTGTTTGGAACAGTGATGACTGATAACATTGATGATTCAAATAGTGAATAGGCTAAATAAATTGGGATTTTAATAAAGGTCATATTTAGTATTATATTAGTAGTAGTAGTAATAGAAGCAGTAGAAGTGAAGATTAAAAACAAACATGCAAACTACTAGTTTTGCTTCATCATTTTCAGATTTTCTACTAACCTGCTTCTACAATACTTATTTTTGGATTGATATGAATGATATGTTATGATTGATATGAGTGAATTGTCCATCAAATTAATCACACTATGGCAAAAATGTCAGCCCTAAATCTTTCAGCAAATTATTCGACAAAATCTACATCACTCTTATGGTTGTATGGTTGTTTAATAAGAGCGTTGAAGAAGTACAAGAGGTCTACTGTGACTGTAATCCTTCAACTGTCTGCTATTGTTAATGTGTGCAAGAAAGTACAAAAAGGAATAGGCAGGAGAGTGGAAGTAATTTGTAGCACCATTGTAAAGAGAATTAGAGAATTCATTAGTTCTTCCAACCATATCAAACACATGCATATTCGATGAGTCTCAGGGGTCTCAGTGGATGGGCTAAGCAGAGGGAACAGTAACAAGTACGGAAGATAATCAGTCCGACTCATGCCGGGTGTACCAGCAGGGGGTCCTGGGTGAACACACAGCATGCTAGTGGGCTGGTCTATAAAAAAAGGTAACCCACCAGCACAGAATATATAAGCCAGGCTTTTTAAATTGTTATTTTAGAGAAAACGTCATGAAAAGTATTTTATAACTTCTTCTAAATTAGTTTTAAGCAAAATGACTGGTTTATTTAGCAACATTAAGAAGGTTTAAAGTCAGCATGTCACGCCAGGTTTATGCGCACTAAAATTTCATAAGTTGAGAAAAAAAAGTATTAAAAAACTGTCAAATGTTATGATAGACACAAAGTTTAAAACTCAGTGCTTATTCTTGTTTCTCAGCATTTCAGAGCTCAAACATGACCACTTTCTTTGTTTTTGGCTTCCTCACTGCAGCGGGCTGGCAGTAGACTGGCATGAAATCACCGGCAGAACTGGCTTCATTGGGTTTCATGTTGCTACATAAAGCACTGCGTTAATTTTCCAGTTGTTAAATTTGTTTTTCAGGCGTCTGGGGTCGCCCTCATCACTATCGGAGCACTGCAATACTCGACTTACTCACAGATGGCTACTTTTGCAGGGAGCAGCCTGTCTAAAATCGCTACAGTGCTCATTGCTGTGGGTGTCACCATAGCGCTCATCTCCCTCTTGGGCCATTTTGGGGCATTTATTAATAATTCTTCTATGGTGGCTTGTGTAAGTAACATAATGCTCCATAATGCGTTTGAGATTGTTTGCTCAAAGATTTCATTAATATGCTTGTGGGACAATCTTGGGAGGATGCTGGATTTTTGGAAGTAGATTAAATGAAGACTCTGTCAAAATGTTTTGTAACAATCACCAGAAATGTTTCAACAGATATGTAATTGATAGTTTTCCTCAGTATAATTCTGATAGAAGAGATGTTCAATTCTGACTTTAATATGACACATCGGAAGATTGTTGCAAGGTGTTTTAAAGGGATATAGGACATGACTGACCTCTAACACTGTTCACTCTGTTTCTTTATGAACTAGTTCAACAGTATCCTGATAGTTATCATCATTTTGGAGATACTCACGGGGGCTTCCTTTTACATATTACGCAGCAGGGTGAGACATTTAAATTCTGCCCCAGGGGAATTATTTGAGATCAAGGTCAAAACATTAACAATGCTTCTCTATCCTGAAAATATTCTAATCGTATCATCTTTGTAGACGGCCCTCCTACAGATGAACAGTGCTATCAACACCGAAGCACGAGGGGTGATCTATGACTATAGCCTGGAGAACAGACACGCCATCAACAGAATTCAGGAAACGGTGACATGCAGAGATTTGTGTTTTGTATTAGAAGCGCTTCATGCTAGAGATAGTATATAGGGCCAAATTAACCCACTAGAGGGCCCAGGGGCAAAAATACTGTAAGCTGTAAACCCCTATTGAGCTGCCCATTTACCTCACTCTCTGTACATTGTACTGTACTCTATATGTATTAGTTAGTGATTATAAATGGTGTTTTTGTTAAAATGACTAAAGAGTATTGCACCATGTAAGCTCAATACAACCTGAAATGATAATAGTCCTTAAAACTAGATTTTAACCCCTCTACAAGGGGTTTTTCCTGATTGGTAATCATAATATTACACACACTTTAAAAAGAAAACGTTATCCAAGCAATTAAATACATGTGTTCATTTATTCAATTTAATTTGAGAAGAAATTGTATATCACCTGAAAACAAAATAGACATTTATCGTACACAGAAGATTGTTTCTATCACATGACAACATGACAGACAATTTCACTTTCCACAAAAGAAGCGTCAAAGGAGGTCAGCCTTAAAACAACATTCACATACACATTATGTACATTGAAACAGTTTTTGGTCTCTAAATTCCTGTTCATACTGGCCATGAATAGATCTCTTCCTTAAAATACAAAAGATTAGGGGGAAAAATCTACAGTCCAATATTTGTGTAAAAATGGATTTTAAAGTAAAGTCAAAGCTCATTGAGGCATCAGCAGTCGGAGTTAGATAAACCAAGTGGATATCTTTCACAAGGGATGACTTCACCGCCACTATGAAGAGCAGGAATGATTGCAATGAGAAAAAGTGGTTTCGATGTACACATGGGCATGTATCAACCTGTCCTTTGGTTTTATGGGTTTTGCAGTGCACCATCAATAGACAGATCCGCAGACACTATAGACAGCAAACAGTGCAATCTCCATGTGTTACAAACCATGTTACAGTTCAGCTGCTGTGGTGCAGACAGCCACACTGACTGGTCCAGGAGTGTGGGCTGGGAAAACCACGACGCAGTGCCAGATTCCTGCTGCGTAGTGAAGAGTGAGGGTTGTGGACGGGATAAGGCGAAAGTTCACACAAAGGTCTGCTGGGAAATCTCATCTCAAAGTTCACAAACATTTCATCTCATTTCTCATTTCTGTGAACAACATGAGACAGTATCATACGACTGTGTGCTCCTCCTCAGGGTTGTATCTGGGCTATCAAGCTCTTTCTGTTGAAAAACCTGGTGTGGGTCGGTGCTGTCTGCATTGCCCTTGGAGTCACAGAGGTAAACTGCTGATAGTTTAGATTTTCTACACCATTCAGTATGAAGTGAAATGTTAGTCTTGCAGATGAGAATGTCTTGTTAAAGATGATAAATTATGGAGGGTCATGGAGGGTCTGTTAAAATGTAGATCCAAGACATTTGTTGTATGTCATCAAAAAGAAAAGAACTGCAAATGAGCCAAAAGGCGAATTTCATCTGTTTTCCCTGACAACAAGGCAAAATTTTACCTCTGAACAGTCTGATGAAACAGGATTGACATAAATGTATCTTTACAAAAAACGAAAATCTCATGTGTTTCCCTGCGTGATTTAGTAATTTATTCCAACAATTTGCATAAGTAAATAGTACATGTAAGCAATGGTAATGCAGGCATTTGAAAAGTAAGTAGAGGATGGCATGAATGATAATAAAGCCTATATTATACTATTTACCCAGGGTAATACAATCCAGAACTAATTAGAATTTACAAAGAGAGACCCATCTTTGAGCTCAGTTGCTGGCACTAACTTATCATCTTTGTTGCAGGTTTTTGGAGTGTTGGTTGGGCTGTGTTTGTGTCTGGACATAAAACGAAAACGCTATGAAAACCTCAGCTGATGTGCCCAAGCACAGCCGACTTCCCACATCACTGACATTTTTTTTTTTTTGGTCAAATTTGATCTGTTTTATTTGGTTTTCCAGTTTATTCTTGATAGACTGTGCTTTATTTTTTCCAAACTTACTCTGATTTCTATAAAAACAACAATAACAACATAAAGATTAAATATGCAGTTCATCATGTTATTAATATGTTATTATTGCTACTTTCCTGCATGCCAAATGTGACTATTTCAACAAGCTATCTGACAAATTGATTTTTTTTTTGTCTATTGTGGACTATGACTTTGAAAAGACCTGTTATATTCTCACATTTAAATGTAGTGCATACTATCAATATTTCAATAAATGTGTGATGGATTCTGGTTAGGCTGTGTGGTTCCATGTGCACGTTTAACCTATTTTGCATGTGATCTAAGAACTTTTGAAAAGGTTTTCTTTTGAGCGAATTGTGAATAGGTTTGTGAGTTACAGATGAACAGCTCAGAATGGGCCTCAGCCAGGAAAGTTGACCACTGTGGCAGAAGGGCTTGGTCAGGCCTGTGGACCCTTGAGCTGACCTGGGCTTTGGTTAAGCAATCTCTAGGCTAGTCTCCAGTCTGCAGTTGAGGCTGACAGCTAGAGGTCACCAGGTTGCTGCCTAGTCTAACTCAGAGTGGCAAACTCACAGTAACTCCAAATAATAAATGGCAGCAACAACATGTAAAATGAAATCAGTAGACTGCACCCAGTGCATTTATGTCCACCAGCCTACAATTCTTTCTAAAAGCACATCAAGGAATAAAGGGACAGAATATCAAACAATGGGCAGTACTGAGTATGGTGCCTAGCCATTTGAACATATATTTTTTTCCTTGTCAGATCTCAGGACGGAAGAGGTGCTTAAAACTCGCTTATCACGTTACGCGAGGCAATTTAAGCAGTAGACTACATGTCCCGGAAACCACCTAAAGGAAATGTGTCCGCTCTCAAAACCGCTCCGACTCCAGCAAACCCCGTATCAGCACGCCAGCAGCAACCGAGAAAGTTGACTGAAAAACACAAGTTTAACAGCATCAGTGAGACTAAAACGAAAGGTAAACACACAGTTCTATTGCGATATTATTTACGGCCACCAACAGTCTTGCTAACCGCGTTTAGCCGGTAGGTGAAACATAACCCGCTCCAGCTAACGTTAACGTTAGCTGTCCAGCTGAATGTTGTGGTAACATCCAACTTTGAATGAAGCAAATGTACAATTTATACAGCTTAACTTGGTTTGGCTCTGGTAAAGTCAAAACGAAGAATAACGCAAGTAGCTAAGTAAGTGTGTGTTTATGGAGTAACTTAAGCTGACAAAGGGGCTCATTATTTGTAGTAATATTGAAGTTATCCTCGATAAACGGTCTCTCTTCTTGCTTATTCATCAAGCAGCATGTCCGAGGCTTTAATCCAGCGAATAAAGGAGCTGGAGGCAGAGCTGGAGATGCTCAGGTCCCAGCTGAAGGAGAGGAGTGAGCCTGGAGATCCACCTCCTAATGACAGCACAAACTGCAGGCCTGATGGTAACACCGGCAGCAGTAAAAAGGGTAAGAAAGCAGGCAAAGACCGTCCTTTTGACTTCTCGGCCCACCCCCGGCGCCATGTGGCCCTGCGGCTGGCTTACCTGGGATGGGCCTACCAGGGCTTCGCAGTTCAGGAGAACACGGACAACACTGTGGAGGCCAGACTCTTTGAAGCTTTGCTGAAGACGCGGCTGATTCAGGACCGACAGAGCTCCAACTACCACCGCTGTGGTCGCACTGATAAAGGAGTCAGTGCCTTTTCCCAAGTGAGTTCACTGAGACTTAAACTGTAACTCGTTGTCTGTGTATGTAGGGAGATTCTAATGATGTAAATCAGTAATGAGGAAGTGTGCTGTTTTGCAGGATGGTGCTCCAAAAGGACTCCATGCAGTAGTTGAGTAAGCTTTTCTCTTCTCCACAGGTCATAACCATCAATTTGCGCTCCACAGAGTATTGTGTAGGACTGGGCGTCACGCTCCCCGAACATGTTGATGTTAGTACCAAGAATACAGCTACTGGCTCTGAGCTTCCATATGTGAAGATGCTGAACAGAGTCCTGCCCCAGGACATTAGGATCTTGGACTGGGCACCGGCAGCAGAAGGCTTCAGTGCACGCTTTGACTGCCAGTCCCGCACTTACCGCTACTACTTCCCCCGCGGGTCCTTGGATGTGGCGTTGATGGCAGATGCTGCAAAAAGGTGGGTGAAGACACCGAGTGATGAACACTGATGTCGCCCCTTGATTTGAGGATCTCTTTGATACCCAACAGATATGAGGGCACTCATGACTTTCGCAACCTGTGCAAAATGGATGTGGGCAACGGAGTCCTGCAGTTTGAGAGAACCATCTTGTCCGCATCAGTCAAGCCTGTGCAGCCTCAGCACACAGACCAGTATGGCCTCTTCATATTTGAGATCAAAGGACTCGCCTTCCTTTACCACCAGGTATCCAGAGACACTAACTCAGTGCCCCCCCCACACACACACACACACACACACACAATTTGTAGCTCTGCTCAGCAATAAAATATATTCATTTTGAGCCATTATATTCATTTTTGCAATTTAGATACAATCTCTTGTGGAGCTAATCTCTTTCAAAATTAGATTACTTTGATTAATGACATTTGCAGTTTCATACTGCAGTGAATTTCCTGTTGTGTTAATGCTGCAGGTGCGATGCATGATGGCACTGCTTCTCCTGATAGGGCAGAAACTGGAAGCCCCAGAGATAATTAATCAGCTCCTGGATGTTCAGAGTAACCCCAGGAAGCCCCAGTACAGGTGAATCAGCTGCTGTTATAGAGGTTGTGCATTGTGGGGGTTTTTTTGTTGTTTTTTTTGTGTGTGTGTGTGCGCCTTTTTTGGTTCTACCAAGTTTTACAACCCTCCACGAGTATAAATAAAAAATTCTCCCGTGAAAGCTAAGTCAATAATAGTAACAAGAATACAGTTAAAAGTATGTATGTATTACATGTATGAATCTTTTCTTAAACATTTTCCTTCCTGTCTCTAGCATGGCGGTAGACTACCCGCTGGTCCTGTACGACTGCCACTTTGAAGGTCTGAGCTGGAAACAGGAGAATGAAGAGGTGAACCACGTCCTGTCTGCACTTCAACAGCACTGGACCCAGAGTGCAGTCAAGACCCACGTCCTCCACGGGATGGTCCAGGGTTTGGAGGCCATAGGTGAGATGAACAGACCCTGACAAACATCAAGATTTACAAATTTAATCTGTTCAGTTTCATCATAAAGCTGATTTTAATAACAGGGATTTTTAAATGGACCTTTGTAGAGCGTTTTACTATAATTAAAACGTCCATTTAGTCGATGTCCCCACAGTGTTGCATGTCAGGGGAGAATACTGTTGTAACCATTTTCTTTTCCCCCAAATACTCTTCGATTTTTAATTTGTTTTCCAGTCCAGAAAAGCATAAGTGACCCCAGATCATTTTTGATCCACGACTGTTCTTGCAATTGGGCTCTAAATATTTTGGGAACCCGTTTTTCTTTGGGCCCTCTGCAGTCAGTGGTTAGACTGAAGAGTTTTAATCTGGGATTTGTCAGTCCACGGTAGGTTCAGCTGCTATTCCGTGATCCAATTCCAAAAGTGCTAACCCTCGACTGACCTACTATTTCTATATTGTGAAACAGGAACCTGTTCCTGTTTAAATCTGCACAGATTTTAATGCTAAGCTTCCAATTTCTTTTACCAATGACTGCTGGTTTGTAATATTCTCATTTAACTGCTGCTCAGAGGGATCTTTGTGTCGTTCTTTCCTTCCAGTTGTCAGTCTGGTTGAACCAGTGTACAGCGTTTTGTTCTCATGTACAAAACATAACTTTTTTTTTTGCAAACCCATACAAAATAACACCCATTTGTAAGGAGGGCTTTCTACAACCTAAAAGCATGAAATATCATTCAAACATATAGTCGAGTAATCCTCTCCGCCATCTGACTGTACCACGCAAGCTTTTGTGGCAGGTGACTCCTAACCCTTTGAGCGGTAGTGTATGCATAATTTTTGTTCGTTATTGGAGTGTTTGTTTTGCACCTGGCATTTCCTCAGAGCTCTGACTGGAATTATGCCGATCGTCACGAAGCTCTGGTAGCTTTGAGGAACTGCAGCTATTTCCACCCAACAGAAAAGAGTACACAGGTCTTTAGTTTCAACATTGTTTCCATGCATACACATCTCCTGCTTTCCTACGTACGTTGAAGTGGCGATGCCATTTGGTTGTTTTAACACAGGGTAGTTGTGATATTACGGCATGCTGAGGACGGTCCTGCTAGCATGTGTTTGTTTTTTAAACTAACCATGTCCCTTGGTCATCAACATAGCTGTAATTTCCTCCAGGGCTTTTCTCCTTTTTAATGTGTTCCCTCACAGCTCCACCTTTTCTTTTTTTAGCATACAACAAATAACATAATTTGGTCTTCAACACTGATAGAACTTACAGGCTTACATCCTTATGTGTCCTTCCAGTATTTTGCTAAGACCTAATATATTATTCTCATCAAAAGGCTGGATGGGTATACTTTGTTTCACTTCTCCCTCCACAGGTGGAGTGTCCTCTAACCATTGTTGGCTAGTAGAAGGCAGCAGGCAGAGAAACTACCAGCCCCTGCTGGAGCGTCCATGCTGCGAGAGTCTGGAGTCCAGGATAAACCATTTTGTCAAAAGAGGCCGGCTGGAGCGGGAGGAAGGGGAGAATGGAGGGGAAATGGTCCACAGAGGGAAAAGGTCCAAACGCTCCCACAATTCTCCCAGCCTGCCTGTTTCTTCAGAGATGGTGTCGTCAAAACAAAGTACAGATCAAAGAGCAGAAGATTAAAATTTCCTCACAGGAGATTGGACTAGTTTTATTTTGTCATTTTTGTTCCAAGCGAAAACTTTGTATTTACGTTTTATTTCAGGAAACAAAACAATGGATTTACTTTTTTTATTTTATTTCATAAAAACAGTGTACTTAACATTTTCATTCGCGCAAATATTTGTGTTGCTTTGAAATAAACACGTTTGTGGGGAGAGTTGCAGTCGAGGAGTTTGGTTTACAACGCAACTGTGGCACCTCAAGTTGAACGGGAACCTTCAATTAGCCAGGCGGAACCAACGCGACGTAGTGAGAACAGTCGGACTATTTTTGAGGTGGCGCATGTCAAGCTAAGCAGCTGGGTCGTTAGCAGGCAGTTAAGTACAAGTCGGACTACAGTTACAGACCGCGGTATCCAGCAATCCGCCGGTCTCCAACCGTTCCCTCTGGCTGCACACGTGATAGGACGGAGCGGGAAATGGCCGCGGCGACTGTGCGGCCGCTCTGACCGGATCAAGACTTGTGCTACCGTTAGCTTGTTAGCAATCCTGGTAACGTTAGTTTACTGCACCAGCGCCGCCACTGTGGCTCAGCACGGGTTTCCACTGTACGCTCAGTTGTTCTAAGGAGTAACGTTACCACACGTTAACGAGGTAAAAACAGATGTCTCCGTGGATAACAGTAACACAAGTTTGGGAACAACCAGCCAGTTTCTCCATTGTCGAGTTGAGTCCAACGTTAAGGAGCCGTGACGGGATTAGGTTCAAAGGGGACATAAGGCTCCCCCAAACACGTCGGTCCCCCAAGTTGGCTGGTTAGCAAAGTAGCACATGAACTGAGTGTAGCTCGGCCCCTCCACAGCAGAGGGCGTGTGGCTAAACCCCGCGACAGCCTCGGGAAGAATTTAAGATGCTCCATTACAGCCAGAAGCGACAGTGAGGAGCTTTGCAGTAACGTTAACGGGAAACTGGAGTAGCTTTCTGGAAATCTCTAGCACTTTTCTGTGTCCACAGCCTTGGTAGTTAGGTTGTTAGTTTAACATTGTGATAATTCCCTGTGTATTCTAACTTGTATTCTGTTGTGTGTGTGGATATAGACATAATGTACTGTATATAACGTCATCTTTTGCCTGTTTATTTGTCAGCTTTTGTTTCCTCTAGCGTGAGCTTCACTTTCAGTGAGAAGTGCCCTGACCTCATTAAGTTTCATATTGTCTTGGTTTTTTTTGTATTTCAGTGGCCAATCTACAGGTTTATTTTCGTGCCGCCATTACAATTTCGGTTTAGTTTCTGTGAGGCACCAGAAACCGCGGCAGTAACCGTGTGATTACTTTACTGATGTTGCTCGGACACGTCTGTCCGTGTCACCGCTGTAGGATGTTCCTGGTGGGGCTGACGGGAGGCATTTCCTCGGGGAAAAGCACCGTGTCTTCGATGCTGCGGGAGCTTGGGTGCCCCATTATTGACGCTGATGTCGTGGCCAGGAAAGGTAGGTGAATATCTGTCGCCTGCAAACTGTTCAGATGTACAAAGTGAACTCAAATTCAGTCAAAACTGTCGTCCAGCTGAACTCTTCTCCAGGAGACGGTCTCTCAAATAAACTCAGGAGTGGGAATCCACCTCTATGTCCTACGTCACTGACCAAACTACACTGGGTGCGAGAATGTTTGTCGTTCTACTGGAATGGACACAAAGAGGCTGGGCCTGTAGGAGGCTCCTTAAGACAAACGCTTGGAGAGAGTGCATGAATCATGACTGCTGACTGCGGGGACGTTTTAGTTGTGTGGTGAAGATGGGAAGGTCAGAGAACTAGGTGAATAGTGCACAGTTGCATGTTGGAGGAAAAATAAGGCAATTAATAATTACACCCAGGTGGTTGGTAAGTCTGTCACAAAACTGATTAAATATTTCCTCACCCACCTTCCTCCTGTATCTTGCTATTTTATAACATCTGATGTTAGCTACTTCTGTTTATTATTCTATGTTCTGGAATATTGAGTAATTTTAAAAAAAAAACAGTTATTTTTTTTAAATTTGACCCTTTGTTAATTAGAGCAATTGTATAATAGAAAATACCGAATGCTGCTGCCTTGTCTTGAGAACAGTTGTGGAGCCGCACACCCCGGCCTATTCCCGCATCGTCTACCACTTTGGGCCAGAGATCCTGCTCGAGAACGGGGAGATCGACCGGCAGAAGCTGGGTCAGCTCATCTTCGCCAGCGAGGAGAAGAGGAAGCTGCTGAACTCCATCACCCACCCAGAGATCCACAAAGCAATGCTCAAAGAGATCCTGTTCTACTTTCTCAGAGGTGATGGGAGGAGTAGCGTTGGGCTCAATTATGGGTTAACAGGGAAAGGGAAATTGAGCCAAGGCTGTTTTGCAGTGCAGCGATGGGCATTAGGGTTTTAGGCTGTTTCTCACAAAGCTCTCTGCGAGCCAAATATGGAGATATTTTAGAATACTCCCAACATTTTATCAGTTAGAAGGTGAAGGAATCAGACATAATAGTTGCTTTTGCTGTTAACGTTTCAAATCGTAACTTCTTTTTAAAAACCATGACACGCTACATTCATTGTTTTGCAACTCGAGATATCTCACACGCCTTTAAAATACACTTCTCATACACCACTTGTATGTTGTTAAAAAGCAATTAATTTAAATGTTACCTGTATTTTACACAATGTTAGTGTAAATGCGTTGACACCAATCAATTGTGTTACGTCCCCTCCTATTCTTCCACCTCCCTAGGATACCGCTATGTGGTGCTGGATGTGCCCCTTCTCTTTGAAACAAGACGTCTCACTCAGTTTCTAAACCACACTGTGGTAGTTTACTGGTAAGACCACTGCTCCGTTTTTCCCATCACTTTAGAGTTTTACTTCTGAACTGTTTATTTACGTGTTTCATATTTGAAATCATTAAATATTTGAAGGTTTATTTTTGACAGTAACTGGCCATTAAGGCCGTTTTTGTGAGTTATTGGTTACCTCTCTCCAGCTGTCTCTGTGCCTTATTAGCATGACTCACTGCCTCTGGATTTTTTAACAAGGCACCCTGGCTGCACCATAAATAACCTCCATTGTCTGTTCCTTTTCAGTGACCCTGCCACTCAGCTATCGCGCCTGATGCAGAGGGACGGCCTGACCCAGGAGCAGGCCGAGCTGCGCGTGGCTGCACAGATGCCGCTCAATGAAAAGCGCGGCTTGGCCAATCATGTTATTGAGAACTCGGGCAGCCGAGAGGACACCCACCGGCAGGTCCTGCGGTTGCACACAAAGCTGGAGGACTCCATGGACTTCCTCTTAGTGAGGGTCATTGCAATTGCAGCCACCACGGGTCTGGGTGGGTTACTGCTGTATGCAGCCAAGATACTTTTGTCCTAACAGAGCACAGAGGGTGAAGGGGAAGAAGGGCTTCGGTCCAGAATGTGGTCAAAGATGAGCATGGGAATAGAAACAGACGAAGGCACATGGGGGGGGGGGTACCGAGTGCAGTTTACTGTGAGATTAGTTTCACAGCACCCACCGCTACAGCTCAGAGGTGTGACATGCTCTGCTGGCAGTTGACACGGACTTACATTATTGACACAACATGCACTGACAAATGTGGTTTGGTGTGAAGAGTTTCTATGTGCAATTTAAAAGATTGTTTTAACCACAGACACTAAAAACATGAAGGCGATATCTTCGCGGCCCAGCTGCTGTTCAAGCTCCTGGTTAAACGTTTTATTTTAATGCAGGACCCAACCCATAAATACCATGAGTGGAAAAAGGCAAAACTGATAATTGTACAAACTAAGATTTTATTTTGTTACACCTTATGAAGTTACACAGATTAGACATTTGGGGTGATTTTATATACTGTACAGTAGGGATAGCAAATGAAGAAGTAAAAGCTGTACACTTTTAACTATAGATGTGCAGAAGTCACTATGGTCCCTGTACTTGTCATTTATTTGTCACAAACTGTCCCCTCAATTTTTTTTGTACAAAATGACTGCGCTGTCACCAGTCATGAATGTTTTTTAAATTGGAGAGAATACTCATCATAGGAAAGACAAATTTAAATGCTGTATCTGAATGATCTGATGCCTTCAGAATATGCTGTTATTGTAGACTAATGGCCTGTATAATGAAGATATAAAACAATGTATTTGACAATCCATTTTTTTTAATGGGAACAATGTGAATTAACAGACTTTATATTTATCACTGTATTTTCTTACACTTGAAGCTGTCCTCTGTAAATAAGAAGTCTGTGATTTTTAGTTTTCTGTGCACACTCACTTGTAACTAAAACAAAAAAATCTGTAACATTAGCTGCTTAACTGAAATATAAATTATCCGACATTACTGTGTTAATGTAACTACAACTGTCAGGTGGTGTCTATTTGTAATTTTTTGTTATTTCAGTTTTAGTGTTGATGCCCTTCATCCTGAGCTTCCCTCCACTCAAAGTAGGTCTAGTAGTTCAAAGTTTTTTTAGGTAAATGTAATTTTAAGAATCTTTCTTAAAGTAATAGCACTTTTTAGTCAAAATACCATAACAGACTCAAATTATTATTCAAAGCAGAGTATTTGTATTATTATGTTTTAAAATGTGTCTGGAGGGGACCTCAAAAGAACCTTTGTCTACTTACTTTAGTCATGCAGAAACTGAAGCGATTTTTACGATTGGAGCCTTCATTAAGTCAAGGGACTTGTTAGAGACATGTTATAAAAAGAATGGTCAAAATTGAGGCAACAGAGTCCAAGATATCCTGATGTCTTGGCCTCCAGAAACACTGGATCCTACATTTTCCACAATGCAATTCAGTAGTGTAGTCTTTGTTAGAGCAAGCCTGCCTGGTAAGTGCCTGCATCTTTCAAACCTTACGCACCTCCAGTTTGTAATGCAGGCTTTCTGTTGAAAATCTGAGGTCTCAGACCCAACCCAATGACATCACTATGCCATCATAATGGGCTATTTTCTCAGACTTTAAAAAAAAAAGATCCCTTCAGAACCACAGAAGACATTATACAGCTCTTTTCACAGGATAAGTAGGACGTTGCTTGAGACATAAACTCATCATGTATAAAATCAGTGGAGTGCCCCTAAAGCTGCTATTAACCATTATTTTCATCATCGTGTAACCTGCCATTTATTTTAGCGATTAATCGATTGTATTTCAAGAAAGTAGTGAAAACAAGATTTTCTGTTTCCAATCATGTATGACAAAAAGATCAAATCCTCACATTTGAGAAGTTGATACCAGCAAATGCTGAAAAATGACCATAGTTGCCTCTTCAATTGATCAACTATTCGACAAATCGTTGCTGTTCTGGCACCTATAATAATGAATATAAATCATACTGGCAATATTGAAATACATCAACTTCCAGCCATATATTCTTTGCAAAAGACATTGATGTAATTAGATCCTACAGGAAAATGTGTTGGTGACAAGACTCCAGGAGAAGAAAATAATGAACTTGTATTAATGGTCAGTTGTGATGTCCTTGCTCTTGTCCACATTAGAGCTTAGGCATGAAAATTCAGGCCCACAGGCGGACGTGGTGAGATCATCCTGGCACTGAGGTCCCACTTGCCTGCGTGGCTCACTTGGCTCCGTCTAAAGCTCCTACTGGTCTGCTCCGTGTTTTTATCAAGCCACTGCAGAATTAATGCAAAGTGACTCGGGCTGTGGTGGGCGGGGGGGCAGTGAACCAAGGCTGCGTCGCTACACATTTGGATACATATGTATTACACAAAATCATAGCCACAAACAACAATATAATCTTTTACACACATGCAAACAAGACACACAACTGTCCACAAAATACACACAATCGGACTGTAACATAATCAATGCAGGGTTTTCCGTCATTCAGAGCCACGATAAAGAACACGGTCTATTCTTATGTTGCTTTTTTTTAAACCTGGCTCCATCGTGATCCAGGGTGTAACATGCTTTACTGGGCAGCCAGCTGTTCAGCAGAGATTTCCAAGTGTGCCTTTTCTCAGTCTCTTGCTCAGACACAGACAGAGGCCAGATGCAGAGCATGGAAGGAAGACTATATCTGTACCAGCAAGTGTGAATGCCCCAGGCAGAGAAGGGTGGCGAAGTCTCAGTCTGAATATAAATTGAGTTTAATTCTGAAGCTAAAAGGTGAAAGTCTTAAGTTGCCTTGTTACACTTTGTAAAAGTGCATGGATGCAGGCACAACCCTCCGCTTTATTGTGTGTTGTGGGTCCTCTCTGGGAGCAGAGCAAATAATTTTCTGATGGCAGGGGGTAAAGACTTCTATAATCTCACCATCATGTTCAAAGAGTTGCCCTTCGGCACCACAGTGTGTCGACATTTTGGAATCTCCTGTCTGAGTGGTTTTTCATCATTACCCCCGCCTACTGCTGTCAGGGAAGGTAAAACAGCTTGGGCAACGGCACGAAAAACACATATACAGAATTTTTGTACCAAACTCCACCGCAAATCTGGATAACTGACAGTGTGTTTTGAGTCTGAATTGTTTACTAAAGGGGGACATTTTTTTTAATCACCACAATGAAAGTACGTGCTGTCCCAGAGGGTAATAGGCTTTCGGTATTCATCAGGGGTTGTTGAAGGCAGTTTAGTTGTGCTATGTTAGTGAATTATCAATTAATACAAGAACAGAATCAGAATCAGCTTTATTGGCCAGGTATGTGTACACATACAAGGACTTTTACTCAGGTCTTCCGTGCGCTCTATGTACATACACAGCAGTGCGATAGTACGACAGTTAGTGCAATGTTGCAGAGTGCAAATGATGCTGAGATAAATATGATTAATGTAACAGGTAGCTTATGTACATGAGGTAGATGGATATACACAGTATATCTCTGGTTTGTGCAGCGTGCGTAGATTTAAAAGTATTAATATTTACATAAACCATGAGAGAAATGTACAGATACAATGGATGTTAATGTCACTGATGACTGGTGTTAACTGTAGTTTTAGTATTAAGGTATGTGTGTGTGTGTGGATTACAGCAACAATGAGGTCCTAAATCTGGTTTGGATCTAAATCTTAAGGCCCTTACACAGGTTTTTTCCCCCCACTTATTTGACTAATTAGACCTTATCATAGGACTGTGTGGGTGTGCACAGTGTAAAAATACTCCACTTCAAGTAAAAGTCCTGCATTTAGAATCTTACTGAAGTAAAAGTACAGAAGTATTATCAGCAAAAATATAGCCATTTTGCCAAATGCCCCCCCTTAATAGACTTATCTGTATTATAAAATAATTATCACTAATGCAATAATGTGTAAGCAACATTTTAAACAGTGTTGGGAAGTATAGGCTGCAAAAACCTCAATCTTATAAAGACATTTCCTATAATCCTTATTTTACAGTACAGTGAGAATATTTCAACCTGTTTTTAAATCAGCTTTTTTTAAATGTTCTAGAAATGGCACAATAATTAAAGAATAAGCAGATTGTGGCAGTAGAATTATGAAAAAGTGGGTTTAAAAAAAGTCTTAAAAGACATTGATTTACATCGAAAACAGGTTGGAATATTCAGACCTCACTTGCAGACTTCAATTTTTATAAGAAGATAAAATAGTCAATAAAAATGACTCAATTGCAGGCTAAAAGGATTTGACAAGGAGATTTTGCAAGGAAACATGCCTCATGTTTTGTATGAAAATATGCAAACTATGTAAAATAACCAGTAACTTTAGCTGTCAAATAAATGTATTAAGTAGCATAAAATGGAAATACTCAAAATTGTTCTTGTACTTGAATACTGTCCATTCCAGCAGGAGTCCTGGTATTGTGATGGTGGCTCACTGTCATGGCTCACTGGGATGGAGCCATCGTTAATTATGTTATTAGTAACACCTGAGCTTTTCCTACAATGACAAGTCAAAATGTCTGCTGTGATAAAAGCCTATTATGCTACTTATTCAAGCATTTAAGCTCTGTGTGAACCAGAAATTAGAAGTCTGATTCCAAGAAACTTGAGTTGTTAAAAGCACTTTATATATGCTATACCCCTACAGACAATGCAAGAGCCAACTAGATTGCCTACGGCACCAGTGTGAGCATGAGATTTGGTAAACTATGTCTGTCCTGCAAACGTGCATGGTTTAGTTTGAAATACAAGCGAAATCACAATAAAGATGCTGGTAAGAGGCAAGCTACCCAAAAATGTCTGCCCTGCCTGATTAGTGGTCGTGGAAACATAGCTCCCATAAAAGACTTTTTAGATTTGTATTCTGCGAATGTTGTAATACAGTATTTCTTCATATTAAACACTTGAATTAAATGAAAATAAAGAATACACATATATCCAAATGAAGATGTTATACTCCAAATAGAGATGCATTTATCCCCAACACTTACAGTATAAGGGCATTTATGCTGGGCTGCTCCTCTTGTCCTCCTGCTTACATATAAAATGCACATACACACATACCTGCTACATGCATGCTTTCATCCACATTCATTGTTGTCATTTTCAGATCAGACAGTCTTTGCTAACAACAGCTATTGACAGGTTAGGTGTGCTTTTCTCCCACAGATAAGTGATCAAAAGCACAATAGATAATGCAAATACCTGCCAAGACGTTTCCTGTGTATCATTTTGTAGTTATCTAAAACATTGGTAGTCAGTGGGTTTGTTTCAGTTGCTGTGATCGCAAGAGCTTCCTTCTAAACTCACCATTTTGCACTGACAATAAACATTATACTGTGAAAATTTCCACATAGAAGAGGTATAGAAACCATTGACCTCAGTGTACCAGAATATAAAGCATCCACACCTCCCACATTTATGGATTTGTCATCTGTTAAGCTTTTTAGTAAATAATTGCCAAGGTTTCACACTGTTCTATACTGGTATTTTTTCTTGACTTGAAAAATTTGCTTTGACACAACAATCACATTTATTGAAGCCGTCTTTATGTAGATTCGAAGGGGTTTCATCTCTCTGGGTTTTCAAAGGTATTTCAGGGAAATATTTGATCGAAGCAACAATGAATGATGCAGGTTAAAGAGAGATGGTAACAGTAAAAAATGTGATTACATTTCAAATACAAAACTCTCAAAATGCTGTATCTCCTGGAATGTTTTGTGCATCAAAGGTTGTTGATCTCTAGTTGTGCAAGAGGGTGGATTTGTCCTTAGAATCTATTCAACATTTCTAACATGAGAATTTGTGAGTTATTGGCAGATAAGGACCCCTTCTTTAAGACGAAATGTTGACATTTTGTTTGATACAGGATGATTATTTTGATAAAGCACAAACTGACAAAAACAGCAATGATATAAAACCCACAAAGCCACTGCCCACTCACCCTTAGCACAACAGGTCACAAATGCAGCTCGACACCAACGGGTAAACTGGCCTGAGCAACTGTAACGACTGTAGTGTTCGTGAACTCTGGCATCTGGTGTCATGCTGAGGAAGGGGCACTCACAGCGCCTCCGTAGCTCGATGTCAGGCTGCATTCACGAGACTGCGGTGAGGTGAAGAGACAGGCAACGCGCCAGCGGAGCGTCCCCAGCCACATGACTCAACCTGTCCCTACATGTTAGCCCCGGCTCAGTCAGGGCCATGAGGGAACAGGGATGTTGGTATTGAGTCACTGACACACTGAAAAGTCGCCAGAACAGGCATGATGATGGGGAAGAAAGTGGGGGATGCATGTTGTCATGTTCTCCCAAGGAGGGCTAGGACAGGGGGTAATGCACCCACGCATACATTATCTAATATAATGCATGGTGATGAATTTGCGCATGTATGTCTGTCCTATGTCCTCCGTTATGTGTATTCATCCCGCCTGCTACCCAAGTTAGCCTACATCTGTTCACAACATTAGATCTTGAACACAAACTAAGGTACCATGTGGAATTTAGTTTAAAGTTAAAGTTGTGTTTGCATTCAGTGTTACTCACCAAAACACATTGCGTGTGTCCTTGAGCTTTAACGAATGTGATGGATGCATTTCCTTCCTCATAAAACATTTGCAAACCCGACTTTATTTTAAATCCAGCATTGTTTACATCCATCTTCACTAGCTTGCAGTCTTCATCTTACCTGTCTTTGTTGGCACATTGCTGCGTATCCTGGCGTGTTAGTGCCAGCTGTAGATCAGTAGAATAGTTTGAGACCATTGACAGGAGTGTGTAAGCAACACTGGAACATTGAAAAGATACTGGTTAACACTGTATAATAAAACCTGCAAATTACATGTATTTTGTGTTCTTTATTGTTTTTTGTAGCTATGTTTATTGTACATATATTGTAAAGGTGGTCAGGGTTCTCTGTATATCTCTGCAACTATATCTCTATAGCATGTTCTGTTGAGGCAAGCTTACCTAATAACTACCATGAGCACAGGGGGGAATTATTTGTTGTACTATAGCCATTACTACAAGGAACAGCACCTACATTGTAGTCAGTCCAAAGACTATAAGCTGGGAGGCTAAATCACCTATGCAGTAATTTTGCAAGTCCAAAACCATTATTCCAAGGTTTTTATCCCTTTCCTTCAAGCTTCATACCCCAAAACTACATTGTTGTACCCTAACATTAGTGAGTACCCCTGTTGCCATTTTGAGACATAACCCGTATTTTATACAGCGCACAAGAACCCCTCCATCTGAGTTTCAAGAAATGTTCCCAAAGCCCCCTTTGTTACCTTACCGTACCCCTTGCAGCTCTGGTAGCATATCATAACTGTGAAATACATAATTACTTAATAGGTTTCACAGAATATCAGTGTTCTCAACTGCAAACCCAAACTTCAGTTTTGTTACCCAGTATTGTACCTTGTGGTTGCCTAGTATTTACAAAAATATGCAGGCTCAGACATATGCATGTTATGTAACTTGCCGATGAATCATAGCAAATCAGCTCTTAAGCATTAGCAGTATAACTTACACTCGAAAAACCCTGCACGGGAAGAGCCCATCATGAATACGTATTTCCCCTCTGGCTTTGCTGACCACTCTGCCACTGAGAAAACTGATGAGAAAGCAGCAGAAATTGATGAAAGCATTGTCCTTTTCACGAGATTTAAGGTCTCACACAGGTCAGTCACTTCCTGCTTCATCTTTCGAATCATGCCTTTTATAGTATTTATTGAGATTTTTGAGAACATACTGTATACTAGGTTTCCATGTTAAAGGGCCCTCCTTACACAGGCATGACAGGATTGTTGGCGTGATGTTGCCTAAAAGGAATATCGCGTCTGTTAACCTACCTTATACAATGATGCATAAACATGCCACTGTCGACCATGCGAGTCCACACACAAAATAATGACTCAGACATCTTTGCAAACTCGTGATGTTATAGTCAGTAAACATTTCAGAGAGGTGCTAGAAGTATGCTGTATTTTAGATTGTAGCCTGAAGGATTAGTTCAGCTAGTGTATACATAGCACGTAATGTTTTCTTTAGTATTCAAGGTGACATATACAGGCTTGTGGTGACCCTTGAGATAACAGGTCTGAAGAGGATGGCAAAACAGCTGGAAAGGTTCTGTTCAATGTCAGTAGTTATTGACAGCCAGACTCTGTTGAGGAGACACTGGTTTTAAGGCATGCTACCAGCGTGGTTCTAGCGTGGACGGTACTGTCAGTCTGTCCGTCGGTCATTCCACCACTTTGGTCCAGACTGAAATATCACTCTTCATGGATTACCATGAAATTTTGTAATAGACAAAAGGATGAGGCCTAGTGACTTTGATGATCCCCTGACCTTTTCTCTAGCACTAGCAGGTTGACATTTTGGCTTTTAGTGAAATGTCTTAACTATTGGATGGGTTGCAATGAAATTTTGTACAGACGTTCATTGTTCCCAGACAATCAATACTAATGACTTTGGTGATCCACTGACTTTTCCTCTAGCGCCACCATGAGGTTCACATTTGTGGTTTTCAACTATTGGATGGATTACCATAAAATTTGGTACACACATTCATGCTCCCCTCAGGTTGAATTGTAATAACAGTGGTAAAACCTTCACTTTTCATCTAGCGCCATCATCAGTTCAAAATGTAAATTTCTCCAATGCTCTGGTGTCTTACTAAATACCTGCAAAACTAATTTTGACATTCCCTTTCAGCTGTACTTTGTGTTTAGTGCTAATTACGACAACCTAAACTAAGATTGTGGACAACATGTTAGCATTGTCATTGTGACACTCACATAGGCCTTTTGGTTCGTGCACCTAATTTTGAACCGTTCAGAGGATTTCGACCAAATATAAATTGGTTCGGAAGCCTGAAAAGTTGGTCCCCAGCTGGAACCAAAAAAACAGCAGGTTTTCTTGCAAACCGAAGTGGGCGTGCCATATTCTACAGCTCGTTGTGCATTGCAGATGAGGACCACTTCTTTAAGACGAAATGTTGCTTGATATAGGATGATTATTTTGTTACAGCACAAATTGACAAAAACAGCAATGATGAAAAACTCACTAAGCCACTGCCCATCTTCTTAGGTGCAAGCTCACACAAGTAAAACCATTTGTGCATGTAAGTGTGGGAAGGTGCCTGTACATTTGGTGGGAGGAAGTATACATGAGCACAAAGGGGCAATTTAGCTCAACAATTAAAGCATCTATCTCAAATTTGGATCTCCCCTGGTGAGTTAAGTGGGGGCACTCAAGATAACAACACCAAGGGCTCATTAATGTCACTTGAGACATTTCAGAGGAGGTTCTCTCTCCAATCCTTGCGTTCTCCTGTCATGTTTAGACTAAAGACACATGCAGGGACCTGTACACTGACCCGCACACACAGACCCACAAAAACTCTGCAGTAGCCTGATAAGCCTCACACCTCACCAACTGGCCCCTGCAAATGTCAAGCTGAAGCCATCTCAGTGTACTGAGGAGTGAATGCGGGAGTGAATGAGTCAAAATTTCCTTCAGTTACATTTGCATACGTTGGAGATTACCTCAATTAAAACAAGTCTGCAGTAGAGACATAATCTTTCAAATCCCTCTACTTATACATGATGAAAAGAGGTATAGTAGAAAATCTTAAAATATCCTCACAGCCGAGTCCAAGAGACGAAGCTTACATCAACAAAAAGCAGCTTACAGCACTTCTCAGAGGAATACTTATCGTCAAACCCTGGACCTGCTTAAAGTCAGGGAGGACATGAGATGAAATGTTCAATTTATTTATATAGCGCCAATTCATAACAGAAGTTATATTATTGCATTTTTCCTATAGAGCAGGTTTAGACCGTACTCTTATAATATTATTTGCAGAGGCCCAAAAAAAATGTAAGACAAAGGTTCATGCGTCATGTACAGTCCAGATGCTGTTTCATCACAAATTAATACACCGGCCCCAGAGTGTCCTATTGGGGAGGTTATTCAGCTAAAGTCACGATCAAAACCAAACAACCCTGAGGAGTGGTTTGTGTCGCTCACACAAGCACAATAGCTTGAGTACAGATCAGCCAGTTTTGCAGGATGAGGCAAAGATAGTGCCTGCCAAGAGAATCTCAATGTTTTACACAGAGGTTTCCACAGATGGTTGTGGGCTTACCCCTGTTGCCAGTGTGACTCTGACCTCAATAAATAGCTAAAAAAAGGATAGGGGTATATGACTAAATAGGGGTTTCCTTTTTATCTATGCAGTAAGATGCAATAATTTCTATTATTTGCTAACATGATGGCACAACTAAATTACTTTATGTTGTGGGAAATAAGGCAGACACAGCAAGCACAAACAAAACTGCCAACAAATGAATCCAGGTGCATTTTCGTTTCACTATCTTCATTCATACATTTTGAAATAGTAAATGCTGTTGAACGTCTGGCTTAATCTTCAATGTCTCTTAAGCGTTTTTATGTAAGAATGATTTTGGTACGTTTGTGATTCTCCCGGAGGACTTCAGGAAAACTACAGATGTAGCAGACTCTCGGGCAATGTTCAGTTCCAATGGTTTCAGCAGTGAAAGCTGTTTCTCTCACACCGGGGGCGTTTGTCTTTGACATTGTGACATGAAGTCTCTAATTTGACGATGTGCTCATACACCCTGCAAGGAGAAAACAGCCTGTGCTAGTGCTCAGCTTCCCCGTGGCTTGGGTGACCTCTGCTTAGGCGTGGACCCTCAGTCTTAATTGTGTCTGGAGGAATTCTGGAGTCTTAAGACAAGCTTAAGTTTAGACCAGAGGGCTTCCTGGTCTTCTCTGCATACAACAGTTAAACAGGATGTTTTAACACTGCACAGTGTGGCAATCTAGTCATTTTAATCAACTGTATACTATTACACTAATTTACAGCTCACAACTAAATGCTGAATTTAATTGAGCTTCGAGTGGCATTTTGAGAGGTAACATTGGGCTGACATTCAGTTTTATTAGCTTCAGTGAATAAGTAAATGTGCATTTTGACATGGTTTCCTTATCTTCACTTCTTGACACCCTCAAAAGTTTTGGTCTTGAACTCTTAACTTGGTGTTTCAAACTATATAAGAGACAGTTTTGGCCCCTACGTGGCCCATGTCAAAGGGGAATTATGTCCAAAGAATTTCACAATATTAAAGTGAGCTCTTAAGAGAACAGAAAAGTATATTGGTTTTTACAGTTTAGGCCTGGAAGCTATTTTCTTGTCTCTGACACTTGTGTCGCTGTCACAGCAGAGCCTAATTTGCCCTGGATTACTTTCTGACACTGATCTAAGCTTTGTCATGATATGTTCTAACACCCGTCCCCTGACTTTATCCCGCTATATCTCAGCATCTCCACACCCATTAGAGGAAAAAACACATCATTCCTTTGATTGTGAATCGCAATCATCTCCCGCCTCATTTGGCATTTAACACAGCTGTGATTTCCTCTCCCTTTCCCTCCGTGATCATCTGTGCATTGATTGCCTCTTGCTGAGCTGGCGTGGCTCTCTTGTGTGTAACATTTGCAGGACTAAAGGTTGGCTTCACTGGAAATTAGAGATCAGAACAGCTGATCAAGAAATAGATGAGTGGCATTAACCCCATAATGTGAGAGGAAATGCAAAAAACACATTTTTAATGAAATAATCATGGACATTAAAAGTAAAAGCAACAGCAATAGATGCTACTTAAGCCCACACCTAGCTATGGAAACATACATTTTAACAGGTGTTTCATGCATGAATTAAATAATTAAATCTTTACAAATGAGTACATTAACCATTACATGATTTAACTGTACAACTATCTATCAACAGCTATGTTCTGTAATAGACACAATATGGTGTATGTACACTACTTTGACTGTGTTCAGACATCAATATCAAATGTACAGTTTATACATGAACAATATGCCAAATATAATGGGCTGATATGACATGATTTTCCAAATCATCGCACCGAGACACAATACATTTTGTGACACTCTCATTCAATACAAGCATAATCTCTTTTTGGCGTCCAGTATTTGACAAATTAGTATTTCTTGGGACAGAATATATCTCCTCAGTCACAACATCTTATCATACAAACAGCATGAAAAAACATCATCTTAACATAAATCCTAACAGCAAATTTACAAACACTGCAGTCGCCACAACTGTTGGATTTCCAGACTTGAATTTGAAATGACAGCTCAAAAATGATGGAGAGGCTTCTGCACTGTCAGATTCGTTACTGCACCTCAGCATGACACATGGCAGTGACTGTCACTGTTACGTTGCCATCAGAATAGCTGCATAGGCACCCTGTATGTATACAATGGAACGTATGGATGAGGAGGTACATAGTTACTTATAACCACAGATCCACAGCCTTAATCACTGTATCTTGTTTATTTCTTTTCTTTTGATTGTTTATTTTTACAGGCACAATTAATAGTAATTGTACCAGAGTTAGCTAACAGCTAATTTACATCCGCTGTCCCTGTATCACATCTGTAACATCTGTAAAAACAATCTGACTGTGGATCAGTGGTTATGAGCAACATTAACCTTACTGCAAGAGCCAAGTGAAAGTCAGAAAGTGAATGTCCTCTGGCTGGGACCTTTCACCTCTAAGCCCACGTCCTGTCCAGTCTTCAGTCGGCATAGAGGATGAACCCTGAGAAGGTGCTATATTTGTTGCTGTTGCCCCCATGAGCCTTGCCCCCATCCAGTTTTATGAAAACCTCATCGCCTGCATCCAAATGAAGGATGACACTGTTGCTGGCATAGTCATAACTCTGGTCCTGGTCTTGGGCAATGGCGCTGGCCCTGACCTGGAATATGACACACACACACAGACAAGGAGAGAGGAAGTGAAGACATGTAATTTACAACGAAGAATTGTTATAATGCATTATTTAACTAACAGACAATAGCAAAATGCTAATTATATTAATTATTATTAATAAGGCCTAAAGGATAATATTAAGATGACATTGCTGAAGTTGCTGATGATATTGAAACAAATGCTTAATTTCATGCACAAATTTAATTAAAATGCTTCACTGGCTGACATGAGAGCACACGTATTTGCAGCAGTGTGACCAAAAAGATCTTATTTTATGAACGGAATATGTGAAGTGTGGACTGCATTTGAGAGTTTTTGTAAAGTGTGTCCCCTGTGGTGAATATCTTGTTTTTCTCTCATGACTCAACTGAAAGGGTCAGGCTTGAGTCAGTGTGCCTCTGAGGGCGGATGGCAGTGCATCTCTCTGCCTCGTGTTTTACTCTTCCAGCATCCACCTTTTTCTGGGCGTAGCCCTGAAAATGCCATGTTTTCCCCGAATATAAGTGTCATCGTGTCAACTCAGGCTAATTACTGTGGGTGTTAGAAGTTGCTTTGCATGTGAAGCTAGCCACTGAAGGATATATCCCCTTAAGCTTTTGCTAATGTATAATGATCTGGGTTGCCAGGTTGGCTGTTCCGCTGCGACTTCACCAGACCAGCACTAAAAGTGTAATCCCTGCTTCAACCAGATTGTGGCGACAGGTTCTAAACTAAAAACCAAAATTGGAACTTGGAGTTCTAATTAATGCCATTGGAGGATAAAAGTGTATTTCATGAGGCTACAGGGTCTGAGAGGAGAGGTTGAGCCACAGATGACAGGATGATGATGGATTTATGAGACATGAGGGCAATTCAGCCAGAGCTCCCTTCCCTCTCTATGTCCACCCCTAGCTCTACTGCAGCAGCATGATGTCCCCCCTCCCCAAATAAATATACAATTAATAAACATATTGTTCTTGAAGCTGTTCATTATTTTCTCACCTTTTCCTTTCAGATCTTTCTTTTTTTCTTTATGTGTGAATAAACACAAATGATGTTGTATAATTATGAAGGTGATTTAATCAGCAGGTATAGTTGGTTTGAATGTTTGCCTGAAGCCAAGTTTAAATGACTGTTTTGTTCGTAATTGGTCCTCATTAACCACATAGAGACTGCATTTGTGTTTGGTTACTGTATGCGGTAAGTCTTTTGTAACTATTAGCATAAACCTTGGTCATGTGTATAAAGATTTGGCAAATTTTTCAGTGATGCTTTAATTTCCTTAGAACAATTCATGTCCATACTAAGTAAACTATTTGTTAATGGTTTTATCATGTTTCATGAGATAACTTGGAGCTAATAGATACATTTTCAGCTGTGGTCAACTAAGGTAAATGTAGCTCTATATATGAAACTACATACTGTATGTGGTGTTGCACAGTATTTACAGTGTAATTGAGGGCAGACAGAGGCATGGAGGTTGGGGAGAGCTGGGCGAGGCATCTCAAGGAAGTCTTTACAAAGCAATAGTCAGCCAGCAGGTGAATCTTACACACTGTGTCTCCAGTAACTATATTTGTCTCTTTTTCTTTTGTTTAAGTTAAAAGTAAGCGGGTTTTATGGACTGTAAATCTAATACTCATTTTAATATTAGCTTTTTACTGGCCAGTGTTACTGCCCTTTTTTAATTTAGCCACTGCCCCTTAAAATGTCTGCGCACATCCCTGCTTGCAACCCGTATTTACAAAAGTGCAAGCTTAAAGTCACAATACATAGGGGATGGAGGGTAACATGAATATCTACAGTATCTAATGCCATCAATATGAATAAATACTACATTTGTGAAACTTAGCATGTCTATTTTTGTGGAGACTGTGTCTAAGAGATGTTATTAGGATGTGGTGTTGTTGTCTTGGATTGCAGCGTAAGGTATTTTGTACCTTAGAGACAATGATAAGACAAACACCATACTGTATGATCCAATATTGCAGCAAAATGTGTTTAGTGTATCTTGTAATTATTTAAAAGTCCACATTATATGGTATATTCTGCCATGTAACCTATTAAAACGCAAAAAAACTCTGTCAAGTTGAACCTACTTTTCTATGAAAGTCTTCACAAAAACGTATCTTTATTAGCTTCACAAATATGGCATTTACTGTGTGCCCACTGTACTGGATTGCATTATAATGTACAGGTATATGTTATTGTGTTCACTCTCTGACAGCCTGTTGCAGCCTGGCTGAGATGTTTGCAGGAAAATGTCCAGGCTCAGATTTACATGGTGTTTAATCAGTGTCATCACCAGGGGCTTTAAAGACATTACAAAATTATCCTTGAATATGGCAAATATCATGATTCGATATTGAAACGCCTGGGCCTGACAGGCAGTCTGATAACGCATACTAGCACATCATGGCTCCATGAAGTTTGTTGTATTTCAAAAGGCACCAGCTTTGAACTAGCCACTACCCCAGGCTGTGTTTTGATGTGTGCAATGTTGAGATAGCGCTGCACTCCTTCTACTCACTTCAACATGTACATCATTGGATGTGTAACATGCACAGATACACAATCTGGCAGTGTGCCACTGTGCATTGTCATTATACCAGACTATAACACCAGACCAAGACAGACCTACAATCACTATCCACATGAATGCATGACCACTCGATTTAGACTGCCAGCACATTGGTTACACTCTTCCCTCAGCATTTTGATGTGGGTGCATCCCAGTGTATGATTAAGGGTTCTTAACTCATAATGTCAGTAAATGGATAATTCTCTACTATTTGTTCTTTTAGAAACTGAGGTTTTTCCATTCCTTAAATTCAACAGTAAATCATTAAACATTAGGAAGTGTTTTGAGAGGGTGTCTGAAGAGTTCAAAGTGTTACCCACCAGACCATTCTTGATCAGGTCAGCCCACATGCTGGTGCCATCTCCTCCCCTCATCAGTACATTGTAGATAAAAAAGTAGGTGCCAGGAATCTTACAGGTGAACTTGCCCGTTGCGCCCTCATAGTTACCACCAATATTAGTGACAACGTCATCAAAATGTAGAATATCGTAACCTTCTTGAGGGTTTCGTAGTCCTGCATAAAATGCCACTCGAGGCATGGTGTTGTAGGTGGTTGTGCTAACTGCCCCTTTACCCCCTAAGCCTAGAATCCCCGTCCGTACAATGTCCACACCATCTCCCGGTGGTCCCTTAGGTCCTGGTGGTCCTGGCTCTCCAGGTGGTCCTGGGGGTCCAGGTTTGCCCGGACGTCCTGGTTTGCCTTGTGGGCCATGAGCACTGTAAGTAGGCAGCGGTGGGCCGATGCTGTGATCACTCAGATCCGCCTCGTTGTCCACCTGTAGGCCTGTGGTTGCTGTATCTGTTCCTGCGTGCACACCTGTACCCGATGTGCCCGTGCTGGGGAAGGGGTCACAAACCATGCGGCAGGTACCCAGCATCTCATAGTGGCTCGAGCTGTCATCGACGCCACCTGTGCCAACGGAGCTGACCAGCACAGGGATGAGGACCACCAGAACTAGGACCAGCATGACCCCCACAGCAGCTGCCACCAGGGTCTTCCGCCCGATGCTCAGCCGGGGAAGGGGCTGCGCAGCCACCGTGGAACTCTCCGGGGTGGAAATGGTGACTGTCGGGAGTGCGTCCACCTGGCAAAACGCAGACACGATGAGGCTCTCCGGTGGTGGAGATGGTGCCCAGGGAGAGCTCGTATGAGTGAGTGACAGAGCAGTGGAGTAGTAAGGGAGAGGGAGTGGAGCAAGGGACCGAAGTGATCAAAAGGAGAGAGAGTGAGGAGAGAGAGTAAGAGGAGAGGAGGAGGGAGAGAGTAAGACAGCTTGAGAGGAAAAAAAGAAAAGAAGCAAGGGGAGGAGAGAGTGAGCAACATACACTCACTAACCATCTGAGTCAGGGCTGAGGAGGGCACTTTCCTACTGGCAGATGTGGAAAGCCAGGGAAGACATAAAGTAGGAGTGTGATATATAGGGCATAGAGAATGAGATAATAATCAATCACTTCATGTTCACTGGATGATGAAGATAGAAGTGGAGAAAAATATTTGAGGGAAAGTTGCTTAGATGAGAAGGATCTCAATTTTAGGAAAGACCATTTATGTACTACCACTGAAATTTATACACCCCATTCTCTGTAAATGTTGGCATTGATTTTGTGCAGTAATGTAAGAAAAAAAATGTATTTTGAGTACCAGAAGAACTCATTTGAGACATCTAATAGTCAGCAGCCAGGTATAGATATAGCCTGAGATAGTTTTCTTAGTTTAATGTGAGACTGCGTTTTTATCAAGGTCAGTATGGTATATTATCTGCCTGTGTGTGCGTGTAGCACGAGCTCTTGTATACTGGACTGATTCCAGGCATCTGTGGTCAGTCAAGCTGCGACCTTCACAAAATCGGCAAACTTTTAAAGAGGCAGTTCAGAATTTTTAAGTCAAATTCTGCTCTATTACAATATTGGCCTTATAATTCCTGTTGGCTATGAGAGGATGATTTTACTCTGGTCGTGGTGGCAGCATAACTAGAACAGACATCAGTAGAGTGAAACTGATTGCAACCAAGTCCTACACCACTTCTGAAATCATTCTCATATTTTCCAAACCCAGCTTTAAAATGTCACAGTAAGCCATGACAGTGAGCCTGGATTCACGAGAGGAAGGCCCCAGAACTGGCACACCTCAACAGAATGCTGCTGCTATAAATATCGTTAATTACACCTGTGCTTTTCCTGTTATGACATGTCACAATGTCTACTGTGAAAAGCTCCTATTAAGATAAACCTTTATTAATCCCTGGAGGGAAATTCGTGTGTCATAGCAGCAACATCAATGAGAATGAAATGCAGGAGAGGTACGGCTAAGAGTAAGAATACAGAACCAAACCAAGATAGTAAGAATAAAAGTATAAATAAAAATAAAGATACAATAAAAGAAAAACTCTGAGGAGCTGGCCCTAGATATGCACTGGATCTCTGAATGAACATATGTACACACTGTCATTAAATATAAATATGCACATATATACAAGCTATCAATATAAAGCATCAGTCTATTAATCTCTGTCTATCAATTGATATAAATATACATAATATAATAGGAATGAATATATGAATGAATGAATATATGAGTCCATGTGCAAGTGCGCCAGAGCCCATGCAGGATTCAGTTGTTAAAGGTTCAAAGTAAGTAACAGACAGTGCAGGTCTTAAAGTTCTCGTGTGGGAGTCAAGCCTTGGTTGTGGAGCCTGATGGCAACTGGCACAAAGGACTGGCCAAGGCGCGTTGTGGTGTGCCGAGGAGGGATGAGTCTGTAGCTGAACGTGCTCCTCGTCTTCGCTAGCTCATCACGGAGGGGATGGGAGAGGTTCTCCGGGATAGTGTCCAGCTTCTTACTCGTCCATCTTTATGTACAGTCTATGGTCCTGGAACTTGTAGGTGTCCACCACCTCCTCCCTTCAGATGGTGATGGGAGTTGGGGGGGCCTCTCTTTCCTTCGCCTGTAGTCTCCCAGTATCACCTGTGACAACTTAGCAGCAATAGCAGATGGTCTAATAAAATATGTAAAGGCTATGAATACATACAGGGAAAAGATTAGCTAAGGCAAACTTACCTTTGTTGTCTCTTCCAATTGGCTTGGTCAAGTTGCATAGTCATTTGATAAATGATATCTGTTGCAGTTACTTTTTTTGTCTAAATAGAGTGAAGCCTACAAGCTATAGTGGTTCAGGCAGACAACTGGAGTTGAAATTATATACTCTCTACTTGCCTAACATCTATAAAATGCACATTTAGCAATAATGCAGGCTTTTTAAACTCTCAGTTGCCTGCTAACTGCTGAAACACTTGTTGCAATCACTGCTACCACTGCTGCTATTGTACCATTACATTAGCAAGCTAAGCCAAATTGTCATTTCAGGAGGACTTTGTGGAAGAAATATTGTTTGATGTAACAAATTTGAGGGTTTTCCTCTCCTGATGCCTACAGCTTCGGACCAAGAGACTTTTCCTCTAATATGCCAGTGACCACTGCTTCCTTTCACCACTTAAGCTAAGTATTTGTATTTGTTGCTTAAGGTAACATGAATGTTATAGGTCCATGCCTTGGCTCTCCACGTGGCTTCCAAGGCTGCCGGCTGAGTTTATTTTGATCTTGATTTTTCATGTGCATTATGATCCTTTCATGCATTTTATTGCATGGGTTTGAGATTTATAAAATTATGCTTAAGTATTATAAGTGTGTTATCAGTTTAGCACATAGTTCAGGTTGATGCCTTTTATTTTGGTGGTTTCCTATCCTGTTGGCTCACTTACACACTAGTAGCTCACTACAGGGTAACATTGTTTTGGCTACAGGACTATCAACATTAGTGTTGTCTTGCACACAGTCCATTCACATAATTATTTTTTTTCTGTAATAATGGCTGCATAGGAAATTCAACATAGATTTCTCACACACAGTCGGTAGATACATTTACATTTGCTGCACACACTTTAATTTTCGTCTAAGCATTCAACAAATATAGCTCACAATCAAAGGATTTATGTCTCAGCTTGCTTTACTATTCATCATAATTACACCTAAACTGCAGAGCATCTGTTCAACTCTGCACTCATACATACTAATATTTGTCATGTACTGCTAATTAATGCTGATGCATAATATTACATATGCAGAGATTGTCTGCTCCAAGCCATGGATTTTTGTAAAATTTAACATGCTTAAATTAATAATTGAGTTGGATTGTTAGGTTTACATGTGTATTAGTCTACATTTTTAAGATGGCATATTTCTTTGCAAAGGTTGGAGATGTTTTGTTAAAGAATGGCCTCATGGTGGCTTGTGCCTTCATGTAGTCGAGCTCTGCATCTACCGCTGTTAAAATGATTAGATTTTTGCTGTACTTCAATTCCGTATTAATAAAATAAATCTCTTCCACGAGTTGGCGGAATAAACTCAAACTTGCCCAAAATCAGTGTGTTGGCAGATAGGGCTCTGCTTAATTCAGCGTTGCCAGCCGTCTGTTCAGTCGGCAGTTTTTAAAAGTCAACTGAGTTGATGTACTGATGTGATTTACAGTATATTAATGTGTCTGAATAATTCCATGAGGAATGGGTCATGTAAATGGCCGGACTTGAAAATAAAACTATACATTCATTAATTCATCATACTAATACACAGAGTATGTTCAGTAACTTCAATATGCTACTAAAAATTGCAAGAAGAAAGACAGATAGCAATTTCTTTTGTTGGCTGACTTATTTAAATTTAAACCCTTCATTTGGTTAATTGTCACAAATGCCTGTTGGGCACAAATGCATTGTTCAAACTCACAGAATATTTATTTACAATTCTAGTCAAGATCCCACATTTTCACAGATACTAAATATGTAATGCTGAAATACAAGAAAATGTGTATTAAAGGATGCCCTTTACATAGATTTTTCCATTTTTATGTAATTTAGAAGTCAGCCTCTTAGATTTTAATGTTTGTTTCCATAAAGGCATGGAGTCAATAAAGCACTTAAGATGATGCTCGTGTTTTTAAGGTACAATAAGTTCATCTGTCAGCCTTGTACATTTTCTCTCTGAAGGTAACTATCCTCCTACTAATTAACCAACACATGTAAACAGAAAAAGAAACGACAAGTCATATTGAAGCCAGGCACACACACGTGACTACAATGTTGAAATAATCCAGTGATTTTGGATTTTCATGAGAGTAGTATAGAGAGAGTAGTTTTGTGAGTCCTCTCCACATTTTTGATGCTACTGTTGTCACAGGACACGACAATGGTACTGAGTCAGACACCTCGAGCAGTGCTTTCTTGCTGAGTCTCTCTAGCTGATGATAATATACACTAAATCAGAGAGATGACCACATAGTCAGTGTGAAAATCTTCTTAAATCTTTTATCGTCAAAAATATTCTAAATATAATACTGTATGTACAATTTTGCCCAGCTATTTCGCACATAAAGCCAAGAGAAACTATATCATTGTTACAAACACATGGGGAAGACTAAAAGGAATTGACCAAAACTAAAAGTGTGTGCTATAAACCTGCTAAAAGGTTACAAAAACACCAAAATAAACAAAAATATAAGAGTGATGGTGGAGTGACCACACCAGGCTTTATAGTACAAGCACCTGCCCAGCCCCCCATCAACTCAGAGGACCAAACATAAGTCAAAACATTGATCAAAATAACATACATACTCATGCACTTTGAAAGATGTAAAATTCAACTTAAAATACATTATATCCATCTCTGCAACAGTATATACAGTATGTCAGCCTGGTCTATACAGAGCTGCACAAAGACTTTGCTCTATTTGCAGACTTTAGTGCCCCCTTGTGGCCTTTTAACATATTACAAATTCTGTAATATCTCCACACAGCACATTCATTCCCTTGCTCTTCTTCCCTCACTGTGTGTGGATGGATCCAAAGCTATACAGCGAGCTAAACACACTTTCAGTAAAGGTTCAAGACAGCAGTTGGCCTTCAAGGCTTCTACTGGAAGCAATTGTGAAACTATGAAAATGGTGTTGGACAACAAATTCAATGATAACAATTACAAATCACAAAAAGATGGTATACTATGAACAAGAGCAAGCTCAAAGATATTGTCAGCAGAAGAGTCTGTATAGCCTTATTACGGATAATGCTTCAACAGGCTCCTTTTGGTTAGTAGATAAAAGATGCTGGTTAACATTTGCTTGGTCACAGATCTAACAAAAGGCTGGATGCAACAATGTCAGTTAAACTGTCCTGCTGCTATGGAACGTTGCCAGTTGTTGTTGCTACTAGCAACAGAATGCTCAGCTGAAGAATCTTCGGACCAGCCTTGCCTCTCCTTATAAAGTTGTTCTTTTTGAACTTTGGACAAAGTCAGGCTAGATATTTCACCTAACTTCCTGTCTTTCTGCTAAGACAGGCTAAATACATGATGGCTCCAGGTTCATATTTAAGGCAGACACATGAAATTGTTAGCGATCTTCACATCTCACTCTGAGAAAGAAAACAAATAAGCGTATTTCCAAAAACATTGAACTATTTCTTTAAAGCCTGTATTCTAAAATGTTTTGGAATGAACATAAGGGTGAATGGATGGAGAGTATCTATGTTCCCAGGGTCACCCCTTGTCATTTTCCTATTATGTGCCATATAAATATGGGGAACATAGGACCTTGGGAACATAGGAATGACCCCTGCATGGGTTACTTTCAGTGGCTGATTGACAACATTTGGTTCCAAAGTGGAAAGCAATGTGAAATTATACAATAGGCCTCTCACAGCAGATTTTTTGACTTGTTATAGTAGGAAAAGCACAGGTGTAACTAATAATAACCATGGCCATGCTCTATTCAAGTGTCCCAGTGACTCATGACACTAGTGTGACAGCATGCACAATACAAGGTCCTTGAAAACAAAATAGCTAAATGGAATTCAGCTATTCATTTTATTATTTACACCTGTGCTTTTCCTACTGTGACAGTAAAAATATCTTCTTTGAAAAAAGCATATAGGTGGGTGCACAACGTACAGGGGCACATTCAGCCCCGATAAAACGTGGCAAAATGTTTATTTAAACGGAAATGGTGGTACCTTGAACAGTGTGTAATTACATGGGAGGTATTTAGCATTTAGCAAGTCAAATCCTGATGGCCCACAGGGATTGGAGGGATTGTTAAAGGATGTCCTCTTCAGGAAGTCCAAGCAGCATCAGGAGCTGGCTTCCATATTCATGTTTTGTTGACTGTGTCATGACTGTGTCAAGTGTGGGAAAGGAGTGTAGTACAACTCATCATGTCATTGCTATAAGGCCAACTATGGGATAACAAAGTCATAGAGGTACCTTAAAGTCATGTATAGACAACATTAACTGACACAATCGATACACATAACGTAACCATGCAGAACCTAACTTCATATTTAAGAAAGATTAATGCTTTTACTTTTAAAATCGTGATTAGGTTTATGGTAAGCCACATCATTCAGTCTTCTCATATGCTGTCATAAAATAAAAGTGCCCGTTTTTAGGGTCAGATCTTTTAGGGATGATGTTTTTTTGGCTGTAGCCGAACCAGTGATGTCCCAACAGGTGTTCTCCATCCACTCTCAAAAGAAATACATCTGCTGTGACATCACTGGTCGGAGTTTGACCAGAAATGCAGCTCTCTTGAAGTCCGGAACATTTGTCAGAGAAATGAGTGCAACAGCAATTTGTCCCCTTTGTGGATCTGATTTGCCCTTTTAGCTGCAATTTCTCACAACTTCCTGCAGATGGCAAAGTGACCACTTAGCCAAAATTAATGCGTGAGTGCCCCATTGTTGCCCAAATATAATGTTGACTTGTGTTGTTTCAAATGTTCCCATTTCACTGACTGCATTTGCTTCATTCAAGCAGAAGATGGCGCCCACTGCTCACTCTTGTAGAGATTTAAAAAAAAAAAGAAGAAGAAGAAAAGCAGCCAGACAACTTTGCCAAGATAAAGACTCTTACATTAAAGACTTGGTGATTGTCGTATTGACTAACAGTCACAGCTATTTTGTTGGGATGTGTTCTGATAAAGCATCCAAGAAACACGATTGTCTATCTCAGTATATTTTGTGCAGTACAAATTCAAGATTTATGGTGTTTAGTGCACATACTGTTTGCATTGCTATTTGAGGACATTATCCCACCTCCTATAGCAGCAGGAGTATGTCTTATCAGCCCTACAGTAGGTGGGGAAGGTGTAGACCACCCATTTTGAGCAGCCCTACTCACAAGGACACACTGGACGGCCTCGTCGGTAACTGGAGAGCTGAGACAACGGCAGGCCATCATTGATGTCTATATTCAGGATGGACTCTGCTGAATAGTGCATTTATCTGACTTTTGGGGGATACAGTGTGAAATATATTTGGTTCTTTTGTCTATTGATTCAGTTGTTATCAAGGCATAAGTAGGGCAGACGTAAAAACTATATATTTTAGAAGTGATAAATTACATCAGGTACTCTAGTTTTGCTTTTGCAGTTTGTGTGACAGTGTTTTCTTAATAAATTAGTTGGGTTAACAAAATGAGATGTCTGCGGTGGAGATAACTCATTGTCAAACATCAAAGTCAAAATAATGTAGAAATTCTGATCTCTTCAGTTTGATTATCTTTCATTGACATCTGGTATAATAACCCCTTATATAAAAGGAACGCATGTTTACGCAAGGGTTCAAACAGAGCAACTTCCTTGATTCTTTCTTTTTGGACTCTTCCTTTTTAGGAAATGGCCTGCTGCTTTGCAGCCCCTTGGGATTCTGTGGGAATTCCTTAGCTGGTTTGCTTGGCTGTTGGTTTTCAATCCTCAAATATTGTTATTTCAGGGTGTGAGGTTGGGACGGAGAAGGAATTGAAAAAATGTGCCATGTTGCCTTGGACCACTCTTGGCAAAGCTCTGTCATGAGTTTGTGAACAATAACGTGTTGGTGTCCATTCCATCCTATGTGAGATACGTGTTCATATAAATGTTAACAGATTATTCTGTGATGGGTAGATGACAAAAATAGCCCTAAAATGACATTTCATTATCCTCGTTTATGGATATATTTGGAGGGATCCGTTTGGAGTAGGAAAATCCAGTTCTATCCTGTTTTCATAGAGTTCTGCAGTCTGATCTCCTATCAGTCACTGCTCCAATTCCTGTACTGGAAGTGCCAGAAGCTTGTCTGCATAGTTAATTTATAGCGGCAGGAATCTACTCCTCACAAACAGTAGACACATATTTCCCTTTTTAGGGCATGAGAATCTATTACGTAATTTAGGGAGCACTCGGATCAAACTCGCCTGTGTGGAAGCGCTGATACAGAGCGGCACCCGGATCGACCAATCGGGCGCCAGGGAACCTGCCTTCTCGCTCGCTGATTGGTCGGAGGGTGGGTGACGTTTAGGGTTGTTCGCGCTCGCTGTGTGGCTGCGAGTTTTTCACGTTGACGGTTTCACGGGAGTAGTTGTAGTCTTCATAGAGGAGGGTGAAACTGTCCTGGGGGGAAAAAGCTACCGGGATTGTTTGAGGCTTTTGTAGCTGGAGTTTGGGAGAAAGCTACCATAGGTGGTTGGAGAGTTACTTGTTTTTCTCTTGGATAGGGATCTAAAGTTGCCAACATGCCGGTTTTCCACACGAAGACGATAGAAAGTATCCTGGAGCCGGTGGCTCAGCAGATATCCCATCTGGTGATAATGCATGAAGAAGGTGAAGTTGACGGGAAAGCTATTCCAGATCTTACGGCGCCGGTGGCGGCCGTGCAGGCGGCTGTTAGCAACCTTGTTCGGGTGAGTAACTCTCGTCGCTTTGGAAAGTTGTAACGTTACCTGGTGAAGTGTTCCTAAACTCTATGTGTTGTGGGCTACCTGTCGCTCTTTGTCCCACACCGTCCGCTCGCGAACTAACTTATTTGAACGCCGAAACACGACACTTAACTTTCAGGTATGCAAATGTAGCTAGCTCCAGCTTAGGTGTTTAAATAGCAGAGAAGATGAATGCATGCTATCAAAAGTTTCTTGAAGCTGTTTGACTCGGGGCAAAGGGCAGTGACGCCCTTTTCCCCTTGAAAATATGCCCTGCCTCCTCTGGAGCTTACTGCCATGTCTTGACGTAGGCACCGCTGCTGGTGCGTATGAGCCAGGTGCTGGAGCAGGCTGCAGTGAATTGCTTTTTCATTTAATAATCCAGTTAAATCTGAAAGAACACCGTGCTCTGGCTACCAGGGAGTATGGCTGTGACTTAGAACCTGAATGAACATTAAATAAAGACAGTTTGATTTCGGGCACCTCCGTTCATTTAACCACAGTAGGTGGGGCGGCTCATTGCACAACATGTCACTTGCAACAAGAACTTCCAAACAGATCTGTGTAAGACCACACTGCTACATGGGACAGTTGGAGAAATGATTCGTCAGTGATGCAAAGCCATCAATATTATATGTCTGCCATACTAACGTGATTAAATAAAACTAGATAGAACTAGGAAGCACTATCAAACCTCCATTAGTGCTGCAAAATTGGTAATTTGCATGTGCATCTGGTGTTGTGCTTCCTTCTGTGACCCATCAGATTGTATGACTTCATTAGGAAACTCAGCTATATTCCTTCTCCTAAAACGTTTTTATGTGGTCACATACTGTATTTTATAGCTATAAACTATAAAAGTTGTGACCCTAGAAATAAACCATAGCGAGTACTTTAGATCTGTCTTTAAAGCCAGAAATCCTCCCCTGTTAAAATATGGACTTTTTCCCCCCACAGTTGACTCACCAGCATCAAAGAATCTGATTAGTCAGTGATTCTGAGGGAACACAGAATATGCATCAAAATTGTTGTTCTTTTTACCTATTTCCTAGAACCAATAGATTTAACCAAAATTGCTGACGTATTTTTGAGAGAACCTGCCAACTAACAAACAAGCAAACCGAACAAAATCTCCATGGTAGAGATACAGTAGGAATAATTTTGACTTGCCCTCACGCACGATGGCAAGTGCTCATACATTATCATATCTAGTTGGTGCCCATGATGTTTTTCTACCCACACAGAGCAATTAAAATGTCTTTGGCACTATAAATTATGCCTTTAAAAACATTTCATTATGTGACCAGAAGCAGCTGTGGTTCATTTATATTTAGTATCAAAAACTATCTAACCACAATGTTGTTCCTCAGAGTCACATCGTAACTGTCATTGCAACAAGTAAGGAAATGACAATGTTGCTTCCCCTTAATTTTAGCCTGGAACACAAACCTATACATGGAAAGTTTCTTAGAAAGGAAATGAGGAGATGTGAAGGGACTGTCAGATATTGTGGTTTGTAAAGCGATAGAGACTAAATTAAGGCAAGCTTGGTTCCTGTGTTGTCAGCCTGGTCAAACACAGAGCCTCTGGCAGTTGTAGGGCCATCCACTTGGACAATTGCTCCGGTGTTTCCGGTCAGAACAAGGAATCCTTCATTTAGAAGGATTGTGTACCATCAGCCATTCATATAGTAGGTTTTACGGTCCATGACCATTTCAAGCTCGTTCACTTCATTCTATGCCTGTTGTGTTTCCTCAATGCCCACTCTTAAACTATAGGGCTGGACCCCACTGTGTGCATTATTTAAATGTCTGCACCCACAAGACTTCCTCCTCTGAGGGGCATTATATAGAGGTGCTTAGATGGTGTGTTATGTTACGCAGAGAAGGCCCTCTGTGACGAATCACACTGCAGTAATACCTTGGATAACCGTTAATATTGTTCTAAACAATTTTGGTTACATGTAGTAAAACGTATGACCTGAAAACTATGGTGAAAATTTCTTACTCAATTATATATCTGGTTTTGTAACTACTAATAGTGAATGGATCTGCATATAACTGCATGCATGCAAGTTTAACAGGGTTGTTAAAGGGTCATTCATGTACTAGTCTGTCCTTCAAAGGAATTATCGTGATGCGTGGGCGACGTTAAGGAAAATTAGACACACCAATTCTTTATTTAGATAATTACTGCATACATGCAACGTTAACGCATGCTCAATTAAACACAGTTGAAAACATCATCTCATCTTTAGCCTCTTTTAGCTTATTGTTTTGGTTAAGGCCAGGGCTGCCCAATGTTGGCCTGCCTTATGGTCCGATTTGGCCCACCAGATTTTTCTCGTGAAGTATTATTTAAAACATTTTTTTAAAGTAAAGCTTTTCATTGTGTTTTAGTTTTATTTCTGTTTTATCACGGCAGACAGAGTGACACCTTGCGCAGGAAGTCCGTCAATTAAGGGAACTTGGGATCCTAGTACCGTTTTACACCTTAACAATACAATATGTGTTTGCGTTTGGCCCGTGGCCCACCATTAAGTTTCACTTTTGGCCCTCCAAGGGTAAAGGTTTGGGCAACCCTGGTTTAGGCTACTTTTACTGTGTGTACACATTTTTAACCCAAATAAAGAAGAACATGATCTAGCAGCTAAAGAGCGAGATGTTTTTCTCAGGAGTTGTTGAACACCAAACCAGAGCTAAAAGGAGAGTGAATATTGGACTTGCATTCATCAGGTGGACTCATGACTCCAAATAAATGCTAATGTTGCTAGGTGTCTGCTGGATGTATAAATAGGTAACTGTTAGCTAACACATTAAATATAACATTATAAGACGATAATGTGTGAGAGCTGGATTTCTGTCAGCTTGTTTTAAAGTTCTTCAGAAAATCAATGAATGCAGCTTTAAATAAAGAAAATTACATTGACGTGGATTCATTGCACATGAATGTCAGCGTTTCCTGACACATGAAATGTCCTGTGCAACCTCAACTAGCTTGGGGTGAAGTGATCCAGGCTCTCTGCACATTCTGAATTGTGATCAGATGTTTCCAACAGTGGCATGAATGAATGGATGTGCCTGTAATTATTTCCAGTTGCTGTAGCAACATTACAACATGGACAGTGCTATGATTTCATTCAAGTTCGGGATCAGATTTCTTTTGGTTTCAGTCCCACCAGTCCCGTGAGTCATACATTGCAAAGCTCAAATGAGAAAATAAACGCACTGTGTGGCTCTTATCTCTGACTTCTTTGTTACTGATGAGATGACTGTTTTTAAAAAACCAATGTATTTATTGCCTAGGTGTTGCCATTGTGCCCACGCAAGTTTTATGTTTTTATAATCTTGATTTGTAGCATTTCCAAATCTTGCACCTGTTCTAAGTCACTCAGTTTAACAAAGTAGTATTATTAAACAAAGTAAACATGTTACTGGAGAGTAAATTACTGTCAAGGAAAGGATCATCGGGGGGAAGGGATGAGGCTGTTTAATTGCATCTCTCTAGAAATTCTCAGGGCGGGCTGTGCCAAAGAAAAGCTATTTACCTCATTGTCTGCGTTGCCCAGAAAACCACATGTTGGGCAGAATTCCGTTCAAAATCTCTTGAGCCAGAAGCTTAAGCACAGTTAATCAAGGTAGATTTTGGATGACCTGAAAAACGGCGTAAAAGTGGGTTACATATGATTGTACCTTTTCAAAATGACATATTCTGATGGTTGCGTCACTTTGCATTGCCAGACAAAGAAACGGAAAGATGAGCTTTTAGATTGCTCTTGGATGCTTAAACCTGTCTGAGGAGATCTGGTGCACTCACTGTGATAAGTGTGTAGTTCCTTTTTAAATCATTAATTTGAAAGGGCTTAATCTTATTATTCCAGATGCATGGAGATAAAAGTGCAACCCTCGTAAACTGACCCAGTATTTTAAGCGTAGCATGGCCACCAACCATTGTGAGTCAAATGCGTCCAGTCTAACCGAGACCCCTCACTTTAGTGATTGAGACAATGAGCCAGACCTCAATTAAAGATGAATGTCAGGAATGTGAAGAATTCCCAGCAAGCAGGAATGCATCGCTGCTCAGAGGGGGGTTGAGCTGATCCTTTGAATGAACACTTTTACTGAAATATTGAATAAGATTATCAATTAACAAGACTCCCCTGTGACTGTTCACACGGCAGTTCATGTTAGCTTCATCTTTGTCTGTAATGTCTGTGTTTGACCCATAATGCAGCTTCAAGCTGGTGAATGTCTTTACCAGCAGGATGTAGCTAACCATAGTCAGTAAACTTGAACGTAAACGTTGTATCTGGAATAGTGTGAGGGATGATATGTTCGATGCTTGTGCAATAAGCAAGCCTTGTGCTCATTGCACAAATGCCTTGTGCAACGATAACAAAGTAAGAGAAATAACTTGGTAGCAGGGCTAGAACTAACTCCAATGTTTGCTCTCTAATTTTATGCTGCTACGTAGACACGCAAATGTTTATATTGTATATTAAGTGATTCTGCGAGTTTAGATCTTTTCCTACTGGGTTACATGGAAGAAAAACACAGCTTCTCTGTGTCGGCAGTCATTCTTTTGAGTTGACTATACGGGCCCTTTTTATTTCAGTCCTGTTGTACTTCATTATTTTTATAACACCTCTTTATAGGCGTGGGACAAAGAAAATAATGACAGTGATGTAGGTTCCTGGAATGGATGAAGTCGTAAGTGTTTGCACAGATCAAAGTGCTCATGTGACTTGTGGAGATGCTCCGATGTGCAGATCACTCAGCGGCTGTACACTTTATCTTTGGATGAAAAAAAAAAGCTACCATTCTCTGCAATGTTGCTCAGGTTACAAAATACCACTGTGCCTTGTGCAACAGTGCCAAAGAAATGCAAGTACAGGAAGTTGGCCTCTAGTTAGTATGAATCCATAATACAGCAACACGCTTCAAAGTGTTGTTAGTCTTCTTAAATCTCTTCTTCTTCTTCTTCTTCTTAAACGAGAGAAAATACAGGTTATACAACCCACGCACAGATGGTCCAAATTTAACACCGGCCAAGCGCCAAATGCGAGTAGATTTTCTGTTTTTTGGTAAATCAGCAGGTGAGTCTTTATTTGTATCGCAAAACTGAGAATTAAAACTTACCTACAGCGCGAACTCTCCTTTCTCTCCTAGGAAGCTAAATTTCCAAAAGGTAGCAGTCGGACTAATATGCGTACCAAACATGAAGTGCTACACCTGTCTTTAACTAATAATTACTCATTAAATTGTTAGTAACTCTTCTTTCACCATTTCTCGCCCTGCATTTTTTACTGAGAATATTTCATGCCTTTTAAAAATAATAATTAATTCAATGGTATATTAGTTACATCACTATGACTAGTACTTAAAATATTTTTTATAATCAGATGATCTGCTTAAAGAGATAGCTTAAGCATAGGCGAAAGGGAGGAAAAGTAAGATAAGACCGGGTGAGGATGGGCGGCGAATACACTGTGCAAACAATAGAAATAGTAACCAACATACATATAAAAAGTATAAAAGAAAATATATAAACAATTATGGTAACTTTATAGGAGTAGCCCACAAGACGACTCCTGCCTCAACAGCAATATCATCGTCCATCGCGATGTTTCACTGCGTCATATGCCAGTTCCGCAGACGTCGCCCAACCCTAATGAGGAACTTTTTTAAATACTATACTATAGCTGTATATATTATTTGTCTAAATAAAAAATACTAAACTATGGTTAGATCAGTATTTGATGAGGTTTTGAACAGTCATTTCAGTCACCTGTTACTTTAATCCTTTACAGATGGGAAACAATTGTGTTCATTAACTAAAGTGCTTAAAAGCAAACAAAAGAAAATGCTTCCTATTACCTGATACTCCAGTTTCCTGCAATCTGTCAAGGGAAATACCATTTCATGCTGCTCACCGTTTGACTCTATAATCTTCGCAACAATACAAGGACCACGGTGTCTGAAATGCTTGCATAGTTTCCACTGAAAAGAGAGACACTAGACTTCACAGAAATGCATTGTTGTGTTACGGATTCTGTAGTTGTTTTTTTTCCCCATCAGTCAGATTAAAAGGAGGACTCTTGGGAGTGTTGAACTGATGCAGGAAGCTAAGTCAGGAAGACCCGGCAGCTGTCGGCCCCACTCAGGAACAGGAATGTGAGCCAGTGAAGGGAAAGCCTTCTCCCTTGGCAATGGGATGTTTATGGCTGCAGACCGTGACAAAACTTTTCAGTTTTCCAGCTGAACTAGACCACAAATACAAATAAAAAGTGATAGAAAGCGACAAATAGGTTTATGGTCCATTGAATCACCTGATTGGATGCCTTGGGTGTGATGTTGCATCCCCACCCCCTCCAACCCTCAATAGATGCACTAAAAGTAATCTCTTGTTATCGATGTTCTTTTAGCAATCCTTGTTCTGGTGGAAAAAAATAGGTCATCTGTGACGAGCCTAGTGTCGACTTATTCTTCCTTTTAAACCTGCTTCCCGAACCAAATTAATAAACCATGTCACACACCACTTGACAGATGTATGACCTTCAGTGCAACTTCTCTGCTGCCCCTGTGAGTCATTATTAGTCAATAGTCATTTGATATCTCAGAACGCAGCACTTGCTGGTTCTGGGACTATTGATCAAGAGTAGCTAATGGAGTGCTTGTGCTATCACTTTGTGTGAGCATGTCTCATCAGATTGCAGTGCAAATTCACTTAGAGTGGGAAACAGTGTAGCACTCTGAGCAGAATAACATGCTATACTACAATTTATTTGTAGGATATTGCTAAGGGCAGCTGTGATAGCGCTTGCCAGAATTTGGCATCATAGATCTCTGTGGTCACCATGACTAACACAGCATTGTGCTAAAACTACCCAACATTTGAAAGGTGGGCTGTGTCTTGGCAGCCTTGAGGCTTTCAGAGTGGCCTTTCTTCTCCCGGCAGAGCGATGGGCTGCTGTCAACAAAGCAGAGTCTGTTCCAAAGGAGCTGCCACTTTATCAAGCTACTTCACAACACAGGGTTTCCACACAGCACTCTTGGATGGTTAAAGGCATGTCTGTGCTTCCACTCCAGACACAAATGGTAAATGAGACGGTCAGCCAGTAGTGTGACAGCTTGGAAGAAGATGGCACTGAATCAGCGAAAGAAGGAAGTGAACAACTGCCCTTCCTTAAATTGGTCTGCTAGTATCTATTCAAGGAACAGGATATTTGTGTTGTGGGTTGGCCTGTGGCTCTGGGCTTTGATTAAAAATTAGTCGAAATTCTTGAGTCGTTATCTTTTCCTCTCTCCCACATGTTTCCTGTCTTCGCTATCAGTTATCAAATAAAGGTAAAATGCCAATAAATAATACATTTTGTTTCATAATTGATACATTGAGAAAAAAGTAATTCACAACAATTTTGATGAAGTCAAAAATACCAAGCTATTTGGTTCCAGGTTCTCTAATATGACGATTGGCTGCTTTTTTCAGTTATATCATTGTAAATTGAATATCTTTTGGTTCGGGCTGTTGGTCAGACAAAACATGCCGTTTTAAGCTGTCATCCTGGGCTTTGGGAACTACAGATGGACATTCTCACTATCTTCTAAGATGCTATAGCGTAAACTATTAGTATTTTAAGCCAAAAAACCCAACAGCTAAATTAATAGTTGAAATAATCTCAAGTTGCAGCCCTAATGTCAAGCTTGGTCAGTGTTGGTATCATAAGAATGTCGTCCAAAATTTGGACAGAGGCTCAAAATAGCAAAGAAGGCCAGGCATAATGAACTGCTTGACAACAAGCGTTATAAACTTGTGTCACAGTTCTATTTTTGTTGCGAATTGTTTGGATCAGTGTTTGGCTGCAGACTGTTTTTGAACTTCAGACAGCAGGAAGAGGCTCCGCAGGGAGGAGGAAAAGGAAGATGACCTGTTAAATACAGTACCAAGAGCCTCAACGCTGCTTGGTTTCAGACACTCCTGCATGATGCTTTGGGGAGAATATGACTCAGCACTCGTTAAACGCTGTGTGCACTCCGCTTTTGGCCTCCCCATTATTGGCCTATAGTGCAGTCGATCTCTCCTTTTTTCAGTTTAGGTCATGTCTAAACTTGACTTGATCCCATATAAATCTTAGTGTTGTGTTAACAGTTCTGTTTGAAATTACTCAAGCAAGGTTGTTGTTTTTTTCAAATCAGAACTGCAGTTCTCCTCCAAGATCAGAATGCCATTATTTTATGGCGGCAAGTAGATATTATCAATATCAATTAATCTGAAAAAAAAAAGTTTTTATTGTCATTTTATGTAGAAAATGTCAAAGATATGACAATGTCACAAGCCAAGTGTTTTTGCTAGTGTGTAAATTGATATTTCAATGTACTTCATGGAAATCTGATGTAGCTTGACGGCGGATGAGATAAGATATAATTTATTGTCCTGAATAAAATCTGCCCCCAGGTGCTGCTTAAAGGGACAGCTTCCCGAATAACCCTAACCCACAATGTGCAAGTGTTTTGCAACCCAAAACAAAACTAAAGACAATTACAAATTGGTTACAAGTCGTGGCCACAGCCTTGGCTTGTATATTGGGTTCTAAGGTATTTGCGTTACTTCCTCCCCCCTCAGTTATGTTTACTACCCTGTCAGCCTTGCTGCCTTTTAGTTGAACGGGACAGAACAGCTTTAGCTTTTGTTGTTGGCTTTTGTTAGAGCCAGTCGTTGGTCGAATGTCAGGGTGGGATACGTGCGCTGCATATTTGCTCTGAGATGGACAGCCTCTGCTAACCTTTGGCCCGAATTTATAACCCCTCCATTACTCATAGTCGCTCTGGTCTGGTGAAAATAGAGTGAGGAGATGTATGCCTGCTCTGCTCCATTACCGCCTCCACGTCAACCACCTGGAATGGCTCTGCTACTGGCTTGTAGTCGGACACGTTGACGAGCTCTCTGGGAGTGCTTACCACAACATCAAGACTCCATCCCAAATCACCAAAATAAAATAAAAGCACAATCTACTTTTAGAAGAAATATATAATTTCCAGTAGGTCACCTTGATTATTCTTTGGTTAATCAATTCGTTGTTTGGTTTATAAAGTATCTTTATGAAGTGCTGTTAACAATTCAGAACCTGTGGTAAAATCTTTCAATTGCGTTTTTTGTCTGATCTTCAGTCTAAAAATGTTCTTTCTAATTATGTAAATGACTTACTTACTAAATAAATTACTTTAACAAGTCATTGATTATCAAAATCGTTTCTCTGCCTATTGACTAATCAACTGATTGTTCATACTAAACTAAACTCACTTAGCAGGTACAAGATTGGTCAGGTGAGGTAGTCACTCATGTAGTTTATATTTGTTATAATATAAAATAAATAGTTAAAACATCTTCCTGAACCTCCCATGCAGCTCCTATTTAACCCAGTCACTGTCCCAGTATGAACGTGTGTGATCTCTAACCCATTGCGGCTTGACTTGGGTGAGTTGTCTCCCTATAGAGCTGAGGTCATGACGGGGAAGGTGAGTCATTTTGGCATTTGAGGGAGAGGAGGCGTTCAGCTGCTACACACATTAGAACTGTGCTGACGCCTGGCGTTCTCCCAGCAGCTGCCTTGTTGAAATAATGGTTCGCTGGACAAGTAACAGGACATCGTTCCGGAAAACTGCATGATTAAAGACAAAACTCCCCTATGGGGAAAGTTGTGGTAACTGAGTTTTTACTCATGCATATGACATGCTATGGATGTATGAAATGTGCGCTCAAGTTGCATAACTTGGGAGTTGAATTGAACTGAGCCAGCACAGATGTGCCACCTCCTCTGAAACTGCTCAAGCTTTAAGTGTTGACTGATACAAAATCCTCATGACTGATGAACAAGTTGGAGGCGGCTGTGGTTAATAAAGGATAAAGGAAGAACATGTAACATCTTCTAATAAAAAACAAAACAGTGTGAAGTTAAAGGATTACGTCTTTTGTAATGTCATCTAATGGGCAGATGTTTGTTTATAACCCTGTTGTTTACAGTGTCCTGCAAAATAGTATAAGAAGATAATGGATGAGATGGGGGCAAAGAAGTCAAACTGGATCCATTCGTTTCTATATTGCTACACCACAGAGTACATTATCCCGTTTATACCATGGCCTCTTAACAAAGGAAGAAAGGAAAGCTGTGCCTCTAAAGTTTGTTTGTTGCCAAATTAGCCCATGATTGAATTAGAATCACGAGAGCAAGTGTGAAGCATTAGTGCTGCTTCTGTTGTTACTGCTGTTTAACCTTGTGCAATGGTTTAGAACGGTGGTTAGACTGTTACAATATCGGAAGTATATTTAAGTTGTCACTGACACTGCCTGATCAACCAGAAACGAGCATTTCCTGTGGAGATTATTATACAGTAATTCTCAACAGCTTTCATCAGTGCTGTCAGCAGACAGTGCTCTAATGAGGCATCCAATGAAGTAAAACCTGATTTAACAAATATCTGTATGTTTATTAAACGCCTGATCCAACTAAATATGTTTTCAGTCAAAGTCAGCACACACAGCATGTATTGGTTGCACATTCAGCAGCAAGTGATCACAATGTCCTGCAATCAAATCAAGACAGAAAAGGCAAAAGTATCCAAAAAATAATTTTGTATTTATCTAAAACCATTTACTCTCATCACTGCAATGGATGCCGTATGGTGGCTCAGTTTTAAGCGTAGCGGTTACACAACAAGAGTTTGATCCCAACACTTTCTTTCTGGGTTGTCACCATGGTCACTATGGTTACCTGCCACAGTTTTGTCCTCCTGTGCTCTCACAACTCTTAACTTTTTGCATGAAAGTAGGGCTGCAGCTGTTGATTATTTTAGTAATCGAGTATTCTATGAGTGGACAGGAACATCATGATAAAGAACATGAATTGAAACTCAGGCTTTCGAAATTGACTGCAGAATTGAATTTTCTCTAGTTATTTTTTTTGAGCAACACCTTGCTAACTTAGTGACATCATAACTAGCCACTGTATTGATTGACATAACTAGCCATTACTTAAAGTCATGATTAACGTAGCCTACATTCTTTTTCTAGCCTTCATATACCTTGCGTCAGATCTGCTCTGTGGACTGGGTGCTTTTTGCTGAGATGCTGAAGCATTGGCGTCGTGCTATTGTGGCAGGATAGTTAGGTATTACAACAGTCGCCGCTGTACAGAGTTTTCGTGGACACGTTTGGTCTCTGCGCCCTTCGCTATTTTCTCCGTCCCTCTCTTTTTGTAATCCGCGCTGTCATATCACACCAAAGTCGCTCCAAACCGTCTCTGATCACACACAGCGTAAGCACGTTGTGCAACAGTAATAGTCATCCGTGCGAAACGCTGTGCGCTGTATGTAATTATATGGATTAAACAAAGCTTCGATGCAAATAACTTCCATCGGTTTTTAGTAATCGAGTTACTCAAAGACTCGTTTCAGCCCTACATGAGAGTGACTGTGATTGTACACCATCTGTGTTGACACTGTAATGGACCAATGACCTGTACAGGGTGTTTTTGACCTTTGCCCAGTGCATGCTGGGACAAGCTCCAACCCCCTGTGATCCTGAAAGAGATGAATCAAAAAGAACTAATGAGGAAGTGGGTGAAATAAGTTTGCAGTGTTGCAGTCCCAATTTGTTGGGATGGATAATGACATTACAAGAGCAAAATAATAAGATGTGGGTTCCAAATCAACAATAAAAAAAAATATAATTTATCCTAGGCCTTCAAATGGAGAAAAAGCGGGTCACAAAATACATGTTGTGCATGCAAAACTGCATCTCATGTCTTTGATGTCTGTTGTGTGTCTTAGTAATTCTTTATTGCCTTGAAATGTCTTGTTCTCTTAATTCATTTAATTTTTACTCATAATCTGTGTTTTCCAGGTGGGGAAGGAGACTGTACAAACCACAGAGGACCAGATCATGAAAAGGGACATGTCACCAGCTTTTATCAAGTAAACACTGACGAATTTCTTTGCAGACCTAAATTTCATGCAGTGACAAACCTCTCAAATGTATTTAGATGACATGGTTCTCTCTCTACAGTTTGTGGAACCCACTAGCCTCTCTTTGGCTCTCTTCTTCTCTTTATCTGTTGCAGTAATGGCTGGTTGTGCCCAAGTAAAGGTCAGACATGGCATGTTAAGTGCCTCAGAATCTTGTCCTGGTGTAACATAAATACTTTTTTGCACACGGAGGCGTTCCTTTACCCTAAAGGAGAAGTGCCACAAACTTATACATGCCTTCATACATGAGAGCCACTGGCTGCTGCTGCTGCTGCTGCTTTTGGATTGGTCATAAAATACAAAAAAAAAGATTTACATATTGATGTAGAAAAGGGGAGTTGTACATATTTAATCAATGTATTTGTTTTCCTGGCTCACTCCACATCAGATAAATCATTACCTTGTGCTCAGCTGCTGTCTGTTTGTATCACAGTGTCACACGGATCCTTATTACATGAGACTACAGTCGAGGGAGGGAGAGGCGGGACCTGAGAGCCCCCCAAGGTCAGGGATGAAACAGATTGGCAGACGCAGGTCGTCAGGCTCAACACATTTGGCGCCTCGAAGTCACATCGTCACCCTGTCGTTATCCATCAGCACATGTGCTGGAATGCGTCTTCTCTACTAAATATAGTGTCTGTCGGGGTCCGGTTAATGCATGGCTGTTTCTCGCTAGTGCACGCTGAAGGACACTGCTGGCTGGCTCTGCAAAGACACACGCACTCACTCACACTCATGTCAGCCTCAATATCATGCACATACATTAGCCTTTATCCTGCTGGAGACTTGCGCTTTCAGAAGAATGGAAACTGAGCAGCTCTTGTTTGGCACCTTTGCGATGCCTAAAAATGTGGAAAACAGCAACAATGATCCCCTGTTACCATGGCAACATTTGGACAGTATACTGTGGGAACTAGAACATGTCAGTCCTTGGCTCGTTGCCTGTTTCTATGTGCAATATGGCTGTTATGATACTATGCAGGTGGCATCTATGACGCTGAATCATGGGACTGAGCCTGCTCTGGAGTGCATCACACCCAGGAGGGAACTACTAATCATTTACATTTCTGTGGTAAACAGGTTAATTTGGGCCGGGGCTCTGCTTCCTGGGGTCCAAATCACATCCTGTTATATACCCCAAAAGCACAAATTTGCCTCATAGGGCTTTACAATCTGCACAACATGTGACACCCTCTATCCTTAGACCCTCAACCATTAAAACAGTTTAAAAGTTTCCTTTTTTAACAGGCCCCTAACTTGCTTCCCCAATATCCCACTCACTCAAGAATGCACTGAAAAATGAAATGGCCAGTCATTCACTTCAAATAATTAGGCCTCTTGACAAAAAAAGAAATCTTAACTCGGGTTCGTCACAGTAGATTTCTTCTGGAGCCTTCAAATCACAAAATGCTCAGTTCATTAGGCCATTTCTAAAGGTCTCTCTTCGGGGCATGAACAGTACGACAGCACACACAGTTGACTCTGCAAAAACATCTTGTCTTCACGCTTCACTTCTTCCCCTAAATAAATCTGTAAATCCCATGTTTAGACATCATAAAAGATTTACTAAAAGTCCAAAAAAACTTATATTTTACTCCTTTTGAATGTATTTCCGCCAACAGTTTGCTGCGTTTAGCCCAACACTGGCCTTATGGAGGAGACGTTTCCTCAACCGGAACTTCACAATGTCCTGTGTGATTCTGTAAAAGACTGTCTACATAATTAGCTTACTACAGAACAAAGTTTGGTTAAACTCTATAATGATTCTTTTAATAAGACTTTGTACATGCTGTGCTGTAGCTTGTTGTGAACACTGGTTTACACACAAGCTGCTAAGCGTGCGCACACATAGCTTTTTGTATAGGACGGAAACTGCTGCTATGATGACTAAGATTAGATCAAGCTGTTCACATGAGGTTTGAGCTCCCTGCAAATGGTATGACATTTTGCCAGCAGATTTTCCAGTTCAGTTCTTTTGAGCTATATTCATTTTTGTCATGTCTTGGTTACAGTTACAGTCAAAACTAATCAGGGTAATTAATTTGAATCCCTAAATTCATATATAAATAAATCATGTATTGTGCTTTTAGGCTTTGGCTGTAGGTGTAAAGAGGACTGCACCCCCTTCCTAATTCCCAATTCAACCCGTATGGAAGATGATATAAGAAGTATTATTACAGATTAGTATAATATAAGAAGAGGAAATGAAACAAAGTCATGCTTAATCAGCAGCTGCTGTATGTTATGGCTAACTGTATCCCAAAGCTTCCATCTGTTTTTATTTCTTTGTACCATCAGCATGACTTGTTTTGAGCATTTTGTTTCTCTTACTGGTCTTTAAATCGATCATCTGCTTTCCACAGAGTGGAGAATGCGTGCACTAAGCTGGTGCAGGCTGCCTCCATGCTGAAAGCCGATCCATACTCTGTCCCTGCTCGGGATTACCTCATCGACGGCTCCCGGGGCATCCTCTCTGGGACCTCTGACCTGCTCCTAACCTTTGATGAGGCCGAGGTATTCGTTCATTTGATCTTTCATTCTTTATTTTACTTGAAAAATCTGTTAACCAGCAGAAGTCTGTGTGCTGAACTAGAAGGTCAGAATGCAGATTTTGTTAAAGGAAAGAAATATTGATCAGGTGACACTGCTAGATATCAGTTTTAGAGGTTTAGTGTATTCTAGCACACCTCATCCATGCAGTGATTCCCTACATTTGTCACGATGTGGTTGTGCCCCTAACTTTGGATTTGTTTGAATTGAATAATGGTTTATTGAGACACCTGACATTGGAGGAATTGATTTCTCTGCCTCTTGTGGCAGCGCCAGTGCATTAATAAAGCATTGGTGCAAAATGAATCCCTAAATTCGCATGCTTTGATTTTGTAAGTTTTTTAGTTGTTTGTTTTTTTTAAATCTGGACTTACCTGATGTTTACAGATGATGTTTCAGATGACTGGAATTCCGTCAATATGACATCACTTCTTCTGTGCTCGGCTGGTTATAAACATAAATAAAAGCAGGAAGCAGAATGTGTGATAAGCTAATGACTGCAGTGTCTAGGTATTACGACTCCTGCATGAAAGTCAGCTGCACTGCAAAGGGAGCCAAATATGTGCTAAATAAGGCTGCCAGAGTCAAATATAGAGCTTATTGCAGCAATAAATATTTTTTACATGCCATATTTATGTATCTTTGATCTTTAATTCAAGTTTAATTTCATTTTGTTTTTTATAAACTTTAATTTAGTGAACCTTGATGTTCATCTTTATTTGACAATGACACTTTTAACTGTAAAATATATTGCCCCAGACGCATCTTTATCATATCTGTTTAAGAACCGAATTTGAATTGTTAAATGTGCTTATTTGTATATTGTGCTTATTAACATTTAAAGAGAGCCTGACCTTAAGCTGATGTCTCCAGTTTGAACGACAAAAGACGTTTGTCAAAAACTAAACATCAGCTGCCATCTTGTTTTCAGGTTTTTATTATTCTCAAATAATAAGGATGTTACCCTCAAAAATCCAGTATTGGTCAGGTTGTAATAGATGCTGTATATCTAGATTTGTATCATAGCAAGTGGGGATAGTCCGAAAGACATACCAACATTGACTTTAACTAAACACCACTAGGCAGCAGAAGTTGAGAAATGAACAGAACATAGCTATTATACCATATAACTGTGTTAAAGGTTGTACCATTGATTTTAATTGAGCAGAAGCTGAGCTGGAAGGTCCTTCAGTGTCCTTTAAATGGACACTGTCACAGGCTCTACTGGTATAAGGACAGTCTCCATACCTGCTTTCCCCTTGGTTACTATAATGCTTACAAAGAAGGCCGAGAGATAGGTTTACTGCACATGTCTGTGGAACTCTCCATATTTCTTACACAAACACTTCCTAAATCTTGAACCAGGCAGCAGTATCATCTATCAGGCCCATCTTTCTTTTCCTCTCAGGGATGGAGAGTAAAACATAAAAAGTTGCAGATCAGCTTTTTGGGAGCAGACATCAGGCGTCCCAGGGCTGTCTGCAGCAGTCAGCAGGACTCAGCAGGAGTCATCAGTCAGCGGTGCCATCATGTTTTCCAATGCAGCTCAGGGATCGGTCTGTGTAGTGGAGTGGTGACTCCAGCAGTCCACATAAAGCTGGATTGAAGCAGGACAAAGAGGCTGGAATGTCAGTAGGCAGCATTGTCAGTGTGTAATTAGAGAGAATGTGAATGAAATGGGGGGGGCTGTTTGCATAATCACTTTTCTCCGGGAATGCAACATTGTTTTTCATTTAGCTTTTGTTTTTGCTTTGTCCCATCATTATCATAGGTCCGCAAAATAATCCGAGTGTGCAAAGGCATCCTGGAGTACCTGACAGTGGCAGAGGTGGTGGAGTCTATGGAGGACTTGATCACATACACAAAGAACTTGGGTCCAGGTCAGTGTGCTTATACAGCGTGCTGACGTCTTGACTTGACAGTATCTCAGAGATTTTCTGTCTTGGTTGACCGATTCAGGGTGTATTTGCTGGAGTTGACATTTTGGTTTTGCTATGTTCGCATTCATATGTCTTTGTTGCAGTGGTGAAAATAGTACTCAAGTGATCTCTTCTGAAGAACTGTCCCTGTCACATTGTCGAATCAGTTATGCCTCAATAATCCCTCCAATTTCAAGGGTTTTTATGTTTTCCGATTAGTTGAAGGATTACATGCTCCTCCACATGATGATTACATTCTCTAAAGCTCTTTTGAGAATGTCCAAAATTATCATCAGGCTCAAACAAGTCTGTTTTTCAGTTCCTCAAAAGTATATATTTTGGAGACACGAGTTTTACTTTACTAGAGCCATCGTAATTCATGATGTTTTCTTATGCTGAATGTATAACCTTAATCTAAAAGTAACCTCAGATGTCAGATACATGTATTCGAGTAAGTAGTACAAAATTTCCCTTTTTGAAATGTCCTAAATAGAATTGCTCAAGTACCTTAAAATTACACTTTAAAGTATGCTACTTGAGTAAATTCCTTTCCACCTCTGCTTTGTTGCCTGTGTCCAGGGATGACAAAGATGGCAAAGATGATCGATGAGCGACAGCAGGAGCTGACACACCAGGAGCACCGGGTCATGTTGGTCAACTCCATGAACACAGTCAAAGAGCTGCTGCCCATCCTCATCTCAGGTAATCAGACTTTGTTTTGTGTTTTTCGTCTTCTTTTTATAAAGCCTATACACTGCCTCCCCACGATGTGTTTTTGAGTTGAAATGTTGTATTGATTATTGTGAGTTCTGTTTCGTATTTTCAGGTATCAAAATCTTTGTGACAACCAAGACATCTGGCAGCCAGGGTGTGGAGGAGGCCTTGAAGAACCGCAACTTCACTTTTGAGAAGATGAGTGCCGAGATAAACGAGATCATCAGAGTGCTGCAGCTTACGTCCTGGGACGAGGATGCCTGGGCCAACAAGGTACGCGCTATCAATTACATGCTTTTAGCTCAGTTTGTCTGTGGCCATCAACGTCACGTGCACACACTGTTATTAGAAATATACACGGGGAACAAGAGACTGCTTTGCTCTTTGAGTGTTTTAAACTTTTGTTTTTGTGCGTTCTTTGTGAATCACAGCTGGAAGCAGTGTCTGTATGAGCAAAATCTGAATTTTGTCGGCTACCCACTGCACTGTCACACACTCCCAGAATGCCTTTGGCAGGAGGCTGTAGACTGGAGAGATCATGAAGTGATGTTACTCTCATTTGGTGTATTTTGTTCTTAACAAGGCATGCGCTTTGTTTCATCAGGATGATCTTTTTTCAAGGTCAACAGGTGTGAAAAATGCTTTTGCTATATTTTAAGTTTACATACAGTTAGTAATTAAAGTAGGACCGCTTCTCTGTGTCTCTTTGTAGCTGGTTAATCTTCTATGTTTTTCTGCTCTGCACGTTCTGCTTCTTTCCTATCCCGACACTCTCCAAATGGCTCTTTCCTGTGCCGCTTCTTTCTTCACGTTTTTTGTTGTTGTTGTTGTTGTTGTTGTTCTCAGTTGGTATGTCCAGTTCATCAACATTTGTATTTATGTGGTTCTTCCTTTCTTTTTACCGTTTCTTTCTCCCTTCACCCCTGTAGAAGGTAAGCCTTACCTCTCTCACCCCCTGGGTTGTGCAGCAGCATGTCTGACGGATGTGTGTGCTATCTGCTGTGTAGTGCCATTGTGTGCTCTTTTTTTAGTGAGGCAGTTGAGGTGAAGCTGTCTATTATTAGAGTAAATTAGCTTAGTTTGAATATTTTTGTACTGCTAATGGAATGGTGTTTATTGAAAAAGTGTTAAGCGGGTTGAATTGCCGCAATGTTAATCTGTGCAGCACCCCCCACCCCTTTTTTATTTTGTTTTAGATTTGTTTTTCTTTAGAACACGAAATTGTTTCAGCATCTGTGTCCTCCTATGTCATTTGAACCTCACTATATGCATGTCTGATTACTGACTGGCTTGACTCGTGCAGTATTGATTTGGGTATCACCGATGAGATTTCGCCCAGCATTTATCTTTCTTTACCATGATGATCGGGTTTTTTCTGACCCGAACTTGCATTTAATAGCCATAGGAGGAGAGCACATAAAAAAACTAATGTAAGCTTGTATGAATGGCTAAAATTAGCCAGTCTTTTAATTTAAGTTTTAATCCTACCAAAATGGCCTAGTTTGCTCACGAATCTTTTTTTCCATGTGCCCTCTCACTTTACATAATCCCTATTACTAATGCCATGAACCAAACCCTGTTTTATTTTTGAGTAATACCATTCTGTGTTTGATTATAGACTGGAGTGAATGTGTGTTTGCATTTGAAATGAGGGCAAAGACTGGCTTTTTCACTCACATGCACAGGTGATTACTGACAGAACAACAGCTGTACAAGTTTGAACAGTAAACTAATACACCCACGCAGCTCTGGTGACATCATTTCACACCTTTGTACTTCCTGGTTTTACCCTTCCTTGTTCAGCTCTGCTTCTACACTCCCAGTAGTTCTCTTATGTTTTGACATAGGGATTATTGTCAGGGCTCAGACATATTTTGGGATGAATATTTTTAAAGCAAGCAGTGGAGGTTTGTTCATATTCGGCTTAATTTTCTATGAAACTCTTGCTGAACTCTGTGTTGTAGATTCAAGCAGGGAAGAAAAAAAAACAACGCTCTTTTAACCACTCATTCATCCGCTCTGGTGTCCTGCTTTGCTCCATGTCCTACAGGACTCTGCTTTGTTTCGCAGACAAGCCACTGTTGGACAGATTGTTGTATTTCCATCCACCCTGATTGAGATACAATGGAGAGTCGTTTGGCTTTTATAACATGACACGCTCATTATTGACGATGTACAATAATGATGGAAACGGCATGCGCTAGGTGGTTGTGCCTGACAGATGTTAGCGATGCTGCACATGGACTTTGCTGTACGTTTCTTTTACTGGAATAGCTAAACAGTGGGGTTTGATCACAACGATGACGAGGGCCTGGAGCTCTTCATGACCATGTAACTCACTCAGGAAAAGCTGTGAGTGAGGAAAAATACAGCTCAGTCAACGAGTCATGACCTTACTTCTAAATAGGAATATAATTACAGTATATGACAACGTTAACTTCATTCTCACAGAATATACCATTAACAGGAATATTGACTTTAAATTAAAATAAAATCCCAGTGTCATGATTGATAGAGAGGACATGTATACATGGACTGACCAAGAGCATTGATCGACTCCTTTTTTAGTTTTCTTTGGTTGCATTGATTCCCTTTAAGTTATTCATTTATTCTGTCTTTCAAACCCAAAGGACACAGAGGCCATGAAGAGGGCTCTGGGGCTTATCGACTCAAAGATGGCTCAGGCTAAGAACTGGCTGAGGGATCCAAACGCTCAACCAGGTAATACTCATCCATGTCCTCTACTTCGCTAATCATGTCCTCAGGCTGATAATCTAGTTATATCTAGCGACGTTATCGATGTGTCGGACCTTGTTCTGGTGCTTTCAGGGGACGCAGGTGAGCAGGCCATTCGCCAGATCCTTGATGAAGCTGGGAAAGTTGGTGAACTGTGTGCTGGGATGGAGCGCAGAGATATCCTGGGCACAGCCAAGACCCTGGGCCAGATGACTGACCAGGTGTCTGAGATGAGGGCCAGGTACACAATACACCATAAAAGACACTGCTTTGTGTGCCCGTGTCACAACTATGGCAAGACAATTCCCCTCATATTTCACGTGCTCATGTATCTTTCGTTAGCTAGTTTCATGTTCTGTTGCTGTGCATTTCCAAGATTCCGTAATCAAAGATTCATTGTTTATTTTTATTGATAAATGCTACTTTTATACATTAGTTTCATTTTCCATCCTTAAAGGGTAGGGAGTGTAAGGCAGTAAGAATATTAGAGGGGATTATAGTGTGTAAGAGTGGAAGTGATATCCTTCTTGTATGAAATCTAAAAGCAGCTGTCTGGTATTAATCCATAATCTACTTTAACCCCTGGTTGAGTAACTCCTCAGAAAACTGAGAGACCTCTGAGCCTTGTCTAGAAATATAGGCGTTAGGTTAGGAAATACTATTCTTAAACAGGAGGACCATAGGGCTTAAGCTTTTGAGTAAACAACCAAAGAAGTGTGCATGTGTGATGTTTAAAGGCAAAGGAACACTGCAGTGTATGGTATCCATGTGTTTTCTTTGACCACCCCAGAGGTCAGGGCACATCCCCAGCTGCCATGCAGAAGGCACAGCAGGTTTCCCAGGGTCTTGACGTGCTAACTGGCAAAGTGGGAAATGCTGCTCGCAAGCTGGAGGCCATGACTAACTCGAAGCAGGCCATCGCCAAAAGGATTGATGCTGCGCAGGTCAGTCATTAACCCTGTTTGCCTTTATAAAACATGGATTCAAAGCTCTAAATGCAAGTATTTGATGGTGTTTTGTGTGTTTCCTGCCCCTGCAGAACTGGCTGGCAGACCCTAACGGTGGCCCAGAGGGAGAAGAGAACATCAAGGCCCTGCTTACTGAGGCCAAAAAGATTGGAGACATGTGTGAGGACCCCAAAGAAAGAGATGACATCTTGCGCTCCATTGGAGAGATCGCTGCCATGACTGCCAAACTGTCTGATCTCAGAAGACAGTAAGTTGCCGACTGCTGGAAATATTGCATCATCTTATGCTGGGTTTGTTTAGTTTTTTTGAGTCTGAGCCCGACTTTTATTGCCCCTTCTTCCTAACCCCACTGCTCTGCTTTTAAACTTGATTACAGTTGTTCAGATGCTTCTATTTAACATGTTAAACATTTCAATACTTTCATCATTAAATCGCATCTGTTTACCACTGTTGCTTGGAAGTAATCGTGTTTATTTTTACATATGCAGGGAAATTTGAGAAATCAGTGTTCAGTAATGGTTATCAACTTGGGCCTGAAAGTTATTCTCTGCCCATATGTCAGTGAGTTATTTTATCTCTTCCGTTTTCCCTTTAAGAATTCTCTTTTAAAGATCTTGTCATGACATGCACACATGATTATTCTGTTATCCTTCTGTTAGCCACAAGTATGCTGGAGTACATGTTTTTGTTCTGCACCGGGAATTGTAAAAAGCACTAATTGTACCACATTTTTAGGTGAACTACTCCAGATATGGACTAAACTGGCAGTGTGAACGCACTCTTAGTCAAACTGATTAATAGTTCTTTGCTCTCTAACTGTAGCTGGCTATTTACAGACCTCATTTCAACCATATCTATTTGATAAAACACCACCTCAGACCTCTTTGCTGTTTTTTTTTTTAATTCCTTCATAGGGGTAAAGGTGACACTCCTGAGGCCAGAGCTTTGGCTAAACAGATCGCAACAGCTCTTCAGAACCTGCAGTCCAAGACCAACAAAGCTGTGGCCAACAGCAGGCCTGCAAAGGCAGCTGTTCACTTGGAAGGAAAGATTGAGCAGGCGCAGCGCTGGATTGACAATCCCAACATGGATGACAGCGGCGTGGGTGAGTCTGGCTCCCATCCTCCCCAACTTGCTCGTCTCTCTATCTTCCTCTCTCACTCCTTCACATTCCTTCCACTGCTCCTGGGGCTAAATTGCAGAGCACTTTGTGTTCGTGTCGCTCCGTACTGTACTCGACATTCCACAACACACACTCGCAACACTGTTTGGTTTACATACATCAGCTTACATGTTTACAATAGAGCTGTTGGCCTGTTGCTCTAAGAATCAATGGGTTCACACAGTATGATGGAGGTGCGGCTTACCTCAAAGAAACAACATGAAATCATACAGAAGAAGCCATCGGTTTCTTTCCCCTCTAGTGTTGATACATGCATCCAGTAAAATAAAATACCAAACTACCCAAGATTTTTTAATGGGCTGCTTTTTGCAGGAGGAAGTTCGACACTGGCATTAACAAGCACACGTTACCTTTAGCAATTTTCAGTTTAGTATTTCATTTAAATCATTTACCAAGGAAAAATAGCAAACATTTTCTGGTTCCAGCTTCTCAAATGTGAGGATTTGCCTCTTTTCTCCTTTATATCATCATAAATTGAATATCTGTTGAGTTTGTGGCATATAAAACAAGAAAGGTGCATTTTTCACTATTTTATGACATTTTGTAGACAAAATCATCTTAACAGTGATATGGCAGGATAAGAATTTAAAAACTCATATTAAAACAGTTTTGAAGTGATATAATAAAAAAGATATTTATGCCCCGATTTCCCAAAACCATCGAGAAGTAGTGGATGACTTGTCACTTTAGTACACAGGTTTGTTAGTGTTGATGCACCCAGAGGTAATGATACAATGTGAATTAGCAGTTAACTAGCAGAATGTGGCTTTTTGTGAATCTTCATGTGTGTATATTTGTGTGTCCGTATGTGTTTAGGCCAGGCAGCCATCCGCGGGCTGGTGGCAGAGGGCCGCAGGCTGGCAAACGCTCTGCCAGGCCCGTACAGGCAGGAGATGCTGGGTAAGTGTGAGCAGGTGGAGCAGCTCATGGCCCAGCTGGCCGACCTGGCTGCCCGCGGTGAAGGGGACTCCCCTCAGGCACGGGCTGTGGCTCAGCACCTCCAGGAGGCTTTGAAAGTAAGAAGGCTCACACTCAACAGCCATTCTCATTCTGACCTGTAGCTTCAGAAACAACCCCCTCTGCTGGTTATCAGTGGTCAAAGAAATACAAAAATCTTAGTAGTATGATCACAATGGCAAAATACTGCAGTCCAAATTAAGTATAACTTAACAAGTATTAGTGGTACGATGTACTCAAGTGTCAATATTAAGTTCAGTACTCATTGTAAAGAATGTACCCTATCATCGTTGAATTATTAAGACATTAACAAATGTAATTTTTCAATGATTTGGGGTTTCTTGCTCTCAGATGAGTTGATAGATTACATCAACAGGCTTAGAAACGTCTCTTAAAGTAATGTCATTCTGAAACAAGTTTTTCATGGTTCCCTAAAAGTCTACATTTTGTAGAAGCCATATTTTGAGTTCATGTTGTCCAAACTGAATGTAAGCTCCAAATCTGCAAGATAGGCAGCAACAACAGCCATCAGATTAAATATAATGGAGTGAAAGGTAAAATATTCTTACTGAAATGTTGTGGAGTAAAAGTGTAAACTCCCCAAAAATGGAAATGTACAAGTAAAATTTCAAAACTGTGTTTTGTTTTGTTTTTTATAGCAGAACCCTGCTGGTTCTACAGAATACAGAAACTCAGTGTTGCCATCAGTTTAGTTCGGAAACTGTTGCTGAGTAATCTATTTTAATCAAAACAATTATCCATATAATAATCATTATTTGCAACCCTAATCATATTCTAATATGTATTTTGTCAGAGGGTATTGAAGCTCAGTAAGAATTTGTATTTTTTGAATCGAAAAGATCAGCGATATTTATGCGTACAAACCCCTCCTGATGTAGCACATTTGTATAATCTCAATGAGCCACCATGAGTGTTCTGACTGGTTGTAACATCTGTTTGTCCTCCTCCCAGGACCTGAAAGGGAAGATGCAAGAGGCGATGACTCAAGAGGTGTCCGACATCTTCAGTGACACCACCACCCCCATAAAGTTACTGGCAGTGGCTGCCACCGCCCCTCTGGACACCCCCAACAGAGATGAGGTCAGCGGCACAGTCACCCTGCTCCTCACTGTGATCTCACTGCAATGAGCCTCCTTCAGTGGTCTTATGTTTAATAGCAGGGTGTTGTTTGATTTCTAACAACCCTTTTGGATAATTGTTTTATTTTTTCATGTGTAGGTCTTTGATGAAAGGGCTGCCAACTTTGAGAACCACGCCAATAAGCTTGGCACCACAGCAGAGAAGGCTGCTGCTGTCGGCACTGCCAACAAGAGCACAGTGGAGGGAATCCAGGCTGCCGTCAAGTCAACAAGAGACTTAACACCACAAGTATGTCATGTTTAGTGTTTATATCTGTTTCCGGTTGTGTCTGCCCTCCACTCTGCATGGCGAGTCACAGAGCTTAAGTGTTTCTTGCTTCTTGAGCCAAGTCTTTAGCAGTTTTCCTTTAACTGACAATTAGTGGCTCGGATTGTTTTTTAGGTGGTGTCTGCTGCTCGTATTCTGCTGAGAAACCCTGGCAACCAAGCTGCGTATGAACATTTTGAAACCATGAAGAATCAGTGGATTGACAATGTGGAGAAAATGACAGGTGAGGTGCCATAAGGATGCTGTATCGGATTCCCTGATCGCAGGTGATTCCTGTTCCATTCATCCTGGTGTAATTCCCTATATTAACTTGTTATGTATGTTTAGGTTTGGTGGACGAGGCTATCGATACCAAATCTCTGCTGGATGCCTCAGAGGAGGCCATCAAGAAGGACCTGGATAAGTGCCGTGTTGCCATGGGCAACCACCAGCCTCAGATGCTGGTCGCCGGCGCCACCAGCATCGCCCGCAGAGCCAACCGTATCCTCCTGGTGGCAAAGCGAGAGGTGGAAAACTCTGAGGATCCTAAATTCAGGGAGATGGTGAAGGCTGCATCTGATGAACTGAGCCAGACAATTTCTCCTATGGTGATGGACGCAAAGGCGGTGGCTGGAAATATCCAGAATCCGAGTAAGTTGTTGTTGCTAACAGGTTTGAGGATCATGTTTTATGCGTTTGTGGAACGTTCTAGGAATTAGTGATAAACGTGTTTGTTTTGTGATTACCAGGTCTTCAGAAGGGCTTTCTGGACTCAGGTTATAAGATTCTTGGCGCTGTGGCAAAGGTCAGGGAGGCATTCCAGCCCCAGGAGCCAGACTTCCCACCACCTCCTCCTGAACTGGATCAGCTTAATGTACGCCCTCAGATAAGCACAACTTTGAATTTGGCAAATCATCGGAAGCTGCTTTGGTTTAGTGTCCAAAATGAGTTGTATATTTAAACTGCCAAACCGTAATTACTTTAACTCCTCCTTGTAGATTAACGATGAGGCAGCACCACCCAAACCTCCTCTTCCTGAGGGCGAGGTTCCTCCCCCCAGGCCTCCTCCCCCAGAGGAGAAAGATGAGGAGTTCCCTGAGCAGAAGGCTGGGGACATGGTTAATGAGCCCATGATGGTGGCTGCCAGGCAGCTCCACGATGAAGCCCGCAAATGGTCCAGCAAAGTAAGTGAACACTGTAAACACAGTAATGGACTTGTAGTTTGAAATCCCATGCTTTCAGGTCGATTATGTTCCTGTCGTGCTTCGTAGGGAAATGACATCATTGGTGCTGCCAAACGAATGGCCTTGCTCATGGCTGAGATGTCACGTCTGGTGCGTGGAGGCAGCGGAAACAAGCGCGCCCTCATTCAGTGCGCCAAAGACATCGCTAAGGCTTCTGACGAAGTCACAAAGTTGGCCAAGGAGGTGGCCAAGCAGTGTACTGACAAGCGTATCCGGACCAACCTGCTCCAGGTCAGTTTAGTCGTCTTGATCAGAAGCTTTTGCAGTGGCTTTTCACCGTGGAAAGACTACATTTTATTGTTTTGGCATCACATTTTTTGACCTCACCTGACTTTCTGACTTTGTTTCAGGTGTGCGAGCGCATTCCCACCATCAGCACTCAGCTCAAAATCCTGTCCACAGTCAAGGCCACCATGTTGGGTCGTACCAACATCAGTGAAGAGGAGTCAGAGCAGGTGAGCCTTTTGAGTCGTTTTTTTATGGATGTGTCAGATCCGTTCCACATTGGTGGAATGATCTGCCTGCTTCTACAAGATCAGCAGATTCTGTAGTCACCTTTTCAAAAGCACCTGGAAACGCATCTCTTCCGTCAACACCTAACTGACAATCACTAACTTCTTCTTCCTTTCTATCTCTTTTCATAAAAAAAAACCCAAACCCTTCCTATCCTTCGCCTTGTATACTGTGCTGGGCTTTAACAGACTAGTTTCTGGTGCACTTATGCTTTTTGTTACCATGTGTTGGTATAATTGCTTCCATTGTCTTCCTCATACGTAAGTTGCTTTGGATAAAAGCGTCTGCTAAATGTAAATGATCACAAAATTCCCATAGTTTTCCTAAAATAGCCTTTGAAAAAGGATTAGGCTATTCCAGTCCCCCTCACCACTGTATCTATTTTAATGTCTCCTCCGGCAGGCCACTGAGATGTTGGTCCACAATGCTCAGAACCTGATGCAGTCTGTGAAGGAGACAGTCCGGGAGGCTGAGGCCGCTTCCATTAAGATCCGAACAGATGCAGGTTTCACCCTCCACTGGGTCAGAAAGACCCCCTGGTACCAGTAAGAGAAGGGCCACCGTTCCTCTGCGTCATGCTGGTTGTCCAGGAGGACATTGAATGGACAGATATATACATTATCAGAGCTACGATATCAGTGCCCATCACCCTAATATGGGCAATGTTTCTCTCAGTCCCATGTCCTGTCTGTAACAGTTGCTGTTCTGGTAGAATGTAAACGATGGGACTATCAGTGCGAGTTATGGGTTAGATTTTTACTGGGAACGTTTTTTTTTCTTTTTTTTTTTTCTTTTAAAGTGTGTAAAAAAAAAAAAAAAAAAAAAAAAATTGCTTTAAAACTTAATTTGACAAATCCCAGGAATATATGTTTTGATTAGAGGTGGGGTTTCATATACTGCAAGGTTGTTTTTGGCCCTCTTCTAGGCACAAACCTTAAGTTAAATTTAAGTAACTAGATTTTCTCAAGAGACATTTTTATATCTTTGTACTGATAATTTTAATATCACTATCATTAATTTACCTTTCCTAGGATTAGCGCATGAACTTGAGGGGTTGTTACAAGTACAGTATAGGCCTACGCTCAGCACACGCAAAAATATATTCACTATTGTTTATGCCTGTTTACACTATTCTGTATTATCACAAGTGAAAAAGAAGCACTGTTCATTATTTTACATATTGTAATGGAATTGCAGCAATCTTTATTTTCTTAAGAGTTCTGCCAAAGACATTCTGCCATGATCTTTGAAAGTATAGTTGTCTTTCTTTGGTCAGCAACATATATTTAGAGTTTTAAAAGGGTAGTTTTTTTAGTCAGTCTTATTAAAAAAAAAAACGAAACTAAAATCAGCAGGTAAAGACGAAAACTGCTTGTAAGCTTACATTGTACTCATTCAACTCTTTCTAGATATATTTTTATGTTTCACATGTTGCATTGAGATCACATGTAAGAAACAGGCTTTTTTTTTACTCTGATTCTCACAGCAAGCTAACAAAGCTTAGTGCTCTTCAAAGAGGCTTGTCTTGACTGCTGTTTTTTTTCCGTTCTAAACACTGCACACAGTTGTACGTCTCATGTTGCCTTGTTGTGCACAGTCGTTTTTTGTGATATATGAATTGCACACTTCTCCTAGGTAGTCAAGGGAATGACCAGAGTTGAGAGATGAAGCACAGTGTCATCGGCAGCTGGTGAAATCTTCATTTTATGTTATCACATTTGTCTCAACATGTCTTGACACACTAAACATAACTGGCCACCTTTTGTGGCAACTGTAGTTGATATTTTAAAATATCTGAAGACCGTTGGTGTGAATGTGTCCTTTTTTAAGTATCTAATACCAGCTAATGTGCTTTGTGAAAGAAACTTTATTTGCAATTGATACAGTTTTCATTTATAGATGTTTTGTATCATTTGTACAAGTTATGATGGTGTTGATTTGTTCAAAACACCTTTACATGATTCTTCTTTAAAGTAACATCCGCTTCACAACTTTTACTTCAAGTCAAATTACGCTCTATGCAAACCCGGAGAAAGTTGGTCTTAAAAAGATATCAAAATTATGCAACTTAGTTGGGTTTAAATGGGCCTGAACAACATTTTGCTGAGGCATTGTTCACAATTTTGTAATAAAGCATTTTATAACACTTTGATGTGTTTGCACTAATATTTCTGTTGGTCTCGTATATGCTTAGCAATGCTTGTATTGTAAGAAAGTTGAAGCTCTTGTTAGAACTTGATAGTTCCAAAAGAATAATTTTTCTTTTCTATATTGGGGAAGTTTAGCCAAAGAGATTCTCCCATTATCTTTTTAAAAACTTGTCCCTGTGGGTCAGCAGTTATGTGAATGTTAAGGCCTGCTTGTTATTCAACTGAAAATGTCTACGTGCAAACATCTGCTAAAAATTACAATGAAAACTGCTTGAGAACATCTTTCAAGTATTTGATATAAACAAGCGACTACACATATTATACTGTGTGTGTGTGTAAAATAATACTGAATAGTTGAATATACTGTATCTCTGACTTCTTACTGACCTCTACTACACCGCCTGGCTCAGCGTGCGGGTTTTTTTCTCTGCCAACTGAACAATCTGCATCATGTAAAGGCCCTGCTTGTTCTGAACTTTGCCCGTTAGACCCAGGCACAAACCGATGAATTGAACCTCATTTCACAGTCAAAATATTGGAAATTTCCTGAAGTTGCATTAACCATGGCTGAATTAACCCACTAGGGGGCCCTGGGACACAAGTAAGCTGTTGTGGTCCCTACTGACCCCTTGATCTTTGCACTGTCAAGTAGGCCTACCCATAGAGTACAATTCACATGGAAGCTTAATTATATTTTGCCTAGCGCCCCAGACACCAGCCCAATTCTCCTCTACTGGAATTTTACCTGCCCCTAGGTTTGTCACTTTGTGAGTTTAATTATTTAAACACTAAGTAATTTAGGGACATTCACTATATAAGCGCGATGTCAACAAAATAAGTAATGGTGTTAAAACTATATTTTGACACAGGACTTGCCTTACGGCCCTTCATTTTAGTTTAGCGCTTTAGTGGCGCATATTACCAAACAAATTACCACAAACAAAGTGACACGCAATGAACCTGGGGCTTTTAGGTGCCGGCTTTGTCCAGTCAGTAATCCAGCGTCAAAATCATTACATTTGAATTTAAAAAGTCTCATGTTATAATTCTTAGCCAGTGGGCAAGATCATAATTGCAGGATATTTGGAGGGACTTTGGCACGGTGTCTTTGGAGACTGTATGAGTAAAGCTGAGCCTGAACTAATGGGCATGGTTAGAAGCATACATTTTCATTTTTGATGTGTAAACAACTATGTTTTGCTGTGGCAAGTGTTAATTTTGATGCTGAATGAATTTAATGGGTCAGTTCACCCAAATTACAGAGAAACATTTCCTCACTACTTGTGGTATCTAGGCATGCTGATAGTTTTGGTTTTATTTGCCCAGAATTTGAGATATCCTTTTCTGAGATTGTTATTCTTTCATGTCCTTTTATTTTATTTTGAGGTTGTATTTTTTGCCTTTTACTGGATAGCTGACAGTGACAGTATAGACTCAGACAAGAAACATCAAACATGAAGAAAGTCCCAGGCGGGGATCAAAACAAAAACATCTGCAGTGCATCTTAACCACTGGGCCAGCAGGACATTTCTCATGGCTTGATTTTAACTTGGCAGATAAATACAAGTCCTGTAATCTGAATTTGCAAAATGCCATTTGCTAATGCCATGAAGGTACCCCTAATGTGCCCTTTTTTTTTTTTTTGATAATTTGGTTAAACACAAATTTATTTAGAAATATGCACCATGTAAATTTTGACATTGGGCCCACTCATAAATCAGGTATACATCAGAGGTCATAATGAAGGAGATGATGTTGTGCTTTAGTGGCGCATATTACCAAACTAACTAATTTAAAATCAATTAAATTACTCTAAACCAGTCAACACTGAAACAATCTAGGGCCCTTGAGGGGTCTGTTTGGCACTCCAGCCTAATGTCAGCGGTGCATAAACTGAGCTGAGGTGTGTTTTTTTTACTCCACTATGATACATTTTATGGGTACATATCTCTAGTTTAAGTATTACATTAATGCAACAACATCCTATGATGTAAAATGATGTAAAGTACTATGGTATACCTTATCTTGAGCTCAGCAGTATACTTCACTGAACAGGACCATTTTTGCGACTGTGAACGCAATCTAGGTGAAACAGGTGAAAGGGAAAGCACCGCGAGATAATCATCTCTTTCTCCTCTTGACACACAGTCAAATGCAGATTGGCTCGGCTCAGGAGAAAGTAACTAGCTAATACTGATCCTTCCCTGAACATAACCATACATTTTCTCTCTACTTTGCATGCTGTTGACCAATTTCTTCCACCATCATCTGTGGGTAAGGAAGCCGCAGCCTCTTGCTTCTCTTCCCCGGCAGTGAGCAGTGGCTTCCCCGGCTCCGCAGCGTCAACGCGACCGCTGGAGATTCAAAACATGTCTGACGAAGAACCAAACATGTCGATAGGGATGAAAACAGCGTTAAGGTAAAAAACTAAAAACTAAAAAAAAAAGCCGCCCGTATTTGTGTTGTCCGACGCGAGATGCTGTGTGCCGTTAGCCGCAGTAGCTAGCTGTTATTTCACGCTAACGCCTCTGGTGTTGAGGTGGACTGGCAGCAGGAGGTGCGGGGCGGTCAGGCGCTAAGCAGCCTGGACCTCTGAACGGGACCTCGACTCAACTATTCAGTTAAAACCGCTGTTAGCATTTACATGCAGATTGTTCGGTCATAGCGATGCTAACCACAGCTAGCGGGGGAGGGTGGTTTCATCACATGACTGGGAGACACATTAAACGTTACCCAGCCTTTAATTGTCCTTAAGCGAAAACAGACGTGACATCAGTTTGTGTGGAAATCGACATGTTGGTGTAAAAAAAACAAAACAAAAAAAACAGCGGGAAAGCTTTTGTGTTTAATATCAAAACTGATCAAACTTTAACGTTAGCTGCGAAGTTTAACATCAGTGACGCTGCCAATGAAGGTGACGGTAACGTTTATTTCATTACAACGTGTAACGTTAAGGATTTCGTATCTATTCAATATGTTTAATTTGTTTAACGTTACCAAAAAATAAATAAAATGCAGGTGTCACGAACGTAAAAGCTTTTTAAGCTTTGTCATTTAACAAACGTGAAATTGGCAGTTAACGTTAAATATGAGAAAGACCAGGACATTTGAATAAAACGAATTATGTACCGATACGTTAAGTTAGCCTTATATTCGGCAGCCGTTGTGTCTTTTCATTAAAACCTGACCCCAGCGCCTTTGTCTTGTCACTTTAGTGCCTCTTATCCTCCGCGATGGAGCACATATTAGCAACATAATCAGTGCTGACATGCAGCTGGTGTCTTGTTGACACATTAAGTGAATTGGAGAGCGTTTAACTTGACTCGATGAAAACTTAACTTAAAAGGTAGCTAACTGCCCATAGTCACGATTCTGAGTTAATGTTTTAAAGCCAGTAAGAAGGCATGAGGAAGTCAATTTTTTGGGTTTTTTTTCTTTTTACAGCCTTGAATTGCTCTTGGGTAACGTTGAAGGTTAATTCTCAGAATCATCAGCTCACCTTTATTTGTGTGGTACTGTATTAAACAACAGTGTCAATCCAAACTGCTTAACTTTGCAGAGACAATACAAAAGAAAAGAAGGAAAAGGAAAAATTAAACAAAGCAAAATCCACATCCCCTTGGTAGTGAGAGGAAAACCGCATGGACGGGGGAAGGAAAAGGAGACATTTTGACATGTCACAGTAGGATAGGCACATCATACAATGATGGCAGTTTCAGGCTCCTGGAATTGTGCATGCTGGCTCACTGTCACACTGTCCTGGCTTCATGGGACACTTGAATAGGTTGTTATTAGTCACACCTGTTCTTTTCCTACAAAAAAAAAAAGAGGCTTATTTGCATAGGTTTGGGGTGGCTATTGAGAAAGTCATCTCGCCATAGCACTGGGCCGCTACCCAGGAACAGGCTGGAGCTTTTGCTCAGATCATCTCCGGCTCTGACAGAGCGTTGACAGAATGGGAGTGATATGGTCCCTCTTGTTAGACCGAACATTTTTACACTCCACGGCAGACTGACCAGTCGATTTCATACCACAACTCAACACAATAAATACTTATATCATCATACATACAATCCCCAAGTCAAACATAATTAAATGTTGTTAATGATTATGGGTTGGAAACACAAGTTTCCCATAATGCCTAATTATGAATTTATGTTTAAAATTGTGGTTGTCACTTCTTATTTTAATGTACACCACAGAACCTAATGGAACAGATACCTATGTTGTGTTATATCCATGAAGGTTAAATTGCCTACACAAAATCAGAGTGATGAAAACTATTCATTTAATTATTTCTCATAATTGAAGGAACAATCCAGGCGCCTATTCTAAGCGAGGTGTCACCCCAGCGATACAATTGAAAACACATAGGTATTCGAACTTGCAATTACTCCCATTTCTATTGAACTTAATTCAAATTTTAGATAAAGAAGAGCTAAACAATCCGCTATTCATGTTTTCTGATACTGTTAAAGGTTTTTTTTATGTAATTTTTTTTAATTAGTCTACAAGACTTGATGACACTTTCTATTATGATCAGTTAAAAAAATATGCAAAATGCTAATTTTTCTCCATATAATTCCAACGGATGAATTATGTGCAAATAAAAGTGTAATGTGTATGGTTAAATAAATGACAACTTAGTGCTTTAATTAGTCCTTTTTTACTTTATCGCTGGTGTTGGTGTTTATATCAGGGTCCCTCTTCTTTCCCATTGGCCACAAACGCAGCATAGACAACTTTACAATAATTGGAACGTGTGTAGCCAATCATATGCCTAGAAGATACCAAGGCCCTCCTTCTTCCTCCACTAACCAGTCAGTGTTGGCCAAAGTGCAGCTTCAGTTCCTGTAGTCAAAAAGCACATTGCTTTGACAGAGAGGAAGAAGCTGTTGACCATTTAATCATCAGCTTAGGCTGCTGAGCTTTCTGACATAATGCCAACTCCAAGGTAAGATCCTTGTGATAACATCCTCCAGTGTTTCCACAGGGAACAATTCTGCTGGGTTGATTGAAAACACTGCAATAAGCGTCTAACGTCAGACTTTTAGGTTGACGTATTAAGTTTGGGTGGGTTCCGTGAGTCCAGATCTGCTTGCATCCAATTTTATTGCAGATCACGTAAAAACCAAACTGCTGCATAAGAGAACAATTATTTCAATAAGTTTGTGTCTTGTGTTTTATGAGAGTTGGGTAACCTGTCATGAAGACTCTGCTGTGGGGAGCAGACTTTGACCACTATGATATCTTGTTGCTGAAAATGTCTAGATGAAAGGGTCATGGGAGGGAATAATTTAAAACAGTTCAAACAGAATACAGTTTTTCCTGCTTTGTAACACCTCAACTTAAGCCTAGGCATGCATTATCCTAAAGCTTTTGAACGGCACATAAGCTGCACGTGTCTGTGCATGAGAACATTGACACATCAGTTGTTCAGAGACTGATAATCCTTTATTTTGATCTTTTCAATGTGCCAAAGTGCCTCCTTTTCATTTGACTAATCTCCATCCAAAGGGGGGGGGGGTAAAACTCTGTCATTAGTGGTTTTACATTTCTCAGTGTAAGCTGAGGAGGGCTCTCTCCCAAAGTCATACGAATTCATTCATTAGTCTGTTATGAGCGCATACGTTTTCAATTTTACATGTTTGTGTAGCTTTATTTTCTTATGTGTTGTACACCTGTTGACCATAGAGAGCTCAGGTAACAGAGCCGTCGGTGAAACATGGGTTCATCCCTCATCAAAGTTTCAGTGATTTAATTCAGCAAATCAGAAACAGATGATTTTCTGTATCACAGCAGATTGTTTGTGTCCTCTGTTCGTGCAGAGCTGGTGGGTGGGAGTCTGCATAATACAATATGTTTTTGTCTCCCCACAGTGAAAACACACTCTTTGGGATGGGAAATCCCTTGCTCGACATTTCAGCTGTTGTGGACAAAGATTTCCTTGACAAGTAAGTCGTAACCGCTCATTTCTTCTCACTGATAGCCTCATATCTCTGTGTCTCATCTGACTTATTTTTTGTATTCTTTCCTGAAGGTTTGGATTGGAGCCTAATGACCAGATCCTCGCTGAAGACAAACACAAAGTCTTGTGAGTCAAAACTTCACGGGGACGCCACATGCTTCGGTAGCATAGCGCAAAGTGTTAAAATTACGTGGAGCCAAATAAGGGATACACTGGTCATTCATACCCACTACTACCATCTTGACACTTGAGCTGTGCTCAAAATAGCCAAGTTATAAATCAACCCTCTGTAACTGGGAGCTGCAGAAGTTGACGCCCACATTTTTCACGCGCTCAATATGTGCCAAAATATACCAAGATGCCTTTACATAGATATGTTAACTGCATGCCATTAGATTTACACAAAATGAATGAATAGATATTTGTTCGGAGAGGTTTTGCTGAGCATGCATGCTCCTTTTCCACACCCTCCCTCCTTCACATTGCGAGCGACTGCAAAAGTAATAGTACAGCCTTACTCGAAAACGTGTTTGCGTGTCCCTGAACATAGCGCTCGTCTCTTTAGAACTGCACTTGAAGGTAAACGTAGACTGTAAACAACAGAAAGACTATAAAACAGAATTAAGCCCTAATTAATGACTGACCTTACACCCCCCTCTTTTCTTAAGTTGACAGAGTGCAGATGGTGTCTTTTCAGGCAATTTGCCTGTTAATCTAAGTGCTGACATAAAAAGTTCACCATCTGTAAGTAAGATGATGGTGTGAGGCAGGTGTTTGTTTTCTTTGAAGTCTCGAGCAAGCAATTTTAACATTCATAAGTAGAACACATATTCCACATTTGGGATATGTAATCATTTGTTTAGTGCTTGGCACTTATACCTGAGTGTGAGAATGTTCAAAAATTGTGATTGAATGATCTTCAATAATGACCTTGGTAGCAAAAGACACAAGAATGTCTGGAGCTTGACGGTTTTACATTGCATACACAGCAACGTGTTGTTTTTTTTTCAGAGTTGTAAACCGTTGCCTTAGGCATTCATGAATTTTATTTGGCACGTTCCACATTAGACGTAAACCTTTTTTTCAGGGATCAGCTCTATATCAGGAAGGAGCGCCTTTTCATTCAACTGAGTGCAGTAGTTCTTGAGAAAATAGGAATTTGTCATGATTAATAGTTTCTTCCCTTTTGAAACCAACATTTCATTTAGTCATAAATGGGGCAGAAACATGGCTTCACTGATAGGATCCCATAGCTTCTCTTGTTCATTTTGCTCATGATTGAGCTTAACCAGACATTGTATGTAATATTCAGACATAGCCTGTAGCCAAATTGCTTGCCTTCACTTGGCCTGCTCTTCCAAGAGTGCAGCAAATTACTTCTTTTTTTTTTTGCCTTTTATTTAACCAGGGTGGATTCACTGAGCACAAATGCTCTTTTACAGGAAATCATTGCACCACACTCGGGCACATTCACACCTCGAAGCCGCCCAGGACAACCGCAGTCTTATCTGTTGGATGTAAGATAACCACATAACTCGTATCTGCTGGCCACTGAGCAGCTCCACTTGAGCAGTTTGGTGTTAAGTACCTGGCTCAAGGGCACCTCAGCGGTGGTAATGAGGAGGGAGGGACAGACAAGTGCTTTCGCTTTCTAAACCCAAATTCATCCTGTTGGTCTGGGAATGGAGACAATGACAGCCCAAGGCAACCCTGGTTTTCAACAGTATCCCCTGTTTGGTCCAGCGCCAGTTGAAGAGTTTTTGTTCGTGCATACTTTTTAGCTCCAGTCAAAATGTTTCTTGACAATAAATCACTCTTGAGATTTGTAACCAGAAACAAATCTTTTGCAAAGCTATACACAACAAAGCCAAATAATCATAATTAATATCCAGGGATACTGTATTCAGGAGACAAATCTTCTGGTATGTTGCTATTGTTACTACAATTAAATCTTCTTGATTTTAATGTAAAATAAAAGGTCTTAAAGCTGTTAAATGTTACATCGGCCAAAGAGGTTGCGTTAGTTTTTATGGATGTTTATTAGCAGAATATTACAAAGTTTGGTAGTACTTACAGACTGCTAATGGGTTACGCGACAATCTGGCACACTATTCCATGATTATACGTCACTGCTTGTACTTTGATGCAGATCTGGATCCAGATGCAGATCAAGCATTTTTAAACATTCTCTGTTACTAAAATGGCAAATTTAGAGGATTATGCAGCCTGGGCAGAAGTGGTCTGCTCTGAGTGCTTTCTAGTTTGATGACCCCTAATTTTAGGGGAGGGCATGTTGAGTAGGGGTGGGACAAAAAAATCAATATGCTGATTTATCGCTATATTACCGTCCGGGAGACGTTATCGATACTCTGGCACCGAGTGTGTGTGTGTGTGTGTGTGTGTGTGTGTGTGTGTATATATATATATTTTTTTTATATACATACAGAATATTTAAATTAATGTCTACATTGTGGCTGTTTACCACTTTGGCTTACCTGGGTGGCAGTACCCCCAGGCTTCTTCATACAATGGCAACACAACCAACATGCATTCCCACCTCGCGCGCCATCATCCCGAATTATGTGAGAAGACAATGGCTACAGTAAATTAGCCCACGCTGGATGACATTTGTAAGGCAAAGCTTCCTTTTTTCGTCGCCAAGGGCATTTTGCTTTACAAATTCCTTTTTGACGTTTTTTATTTATTTACCGAATGATATCGTGAATGAATTTCTTGCAATATATCGTGTGTCACAGAATCGCTGGTGTTGTGATATATCGTTATCGTGGGCAAAATATCGTGACAGTATCGTATCGTGAGTTAACCTGTGATTCCCACCCCTAATGAACAATTTTTAAACGGAGAAGTGATCAATCCTGTTTTCGTGTTGAAATTCTAAGCAAATCACAGTGCAGTAATTAGTAAAATCATAAAGCACCAGACTAATGCGTATACAATATAAAGACAGATCAGTACATCAACCCGTCTGTACCTTACAATAGGCTACCTTGTCAGGTCTTGTTACTTGACAAAGGGACACGTGTGACCTTGGGCGGCGGCAGCACAAAGCAGCATCATCAGCAGTGTTGTTCTCCTCCTGCACAAAGGCAGCTGTGTTATCTTTCGCCCCACAGACACCGTTCCCTCCACATTCTGCACAAGGTCAGGGCAGGATTAACGTGCGGCTTTGGTGGTTTATTCCCAGCACAATGCATTTCAGTGCACGTCCCCTGCAATACCACACACAACAGCGTACTCGCCCTCATGTCCGTCAATTTATATCTTAATGTACGTGTGATATATTTATATCACATTATCTATTTATTGACTTATAGCAGCACAGGTTAGGAAAAAGTTTAGATGCTGTGATATGAGCTACGGTGTTCCTATTAAAGACGTTGGGTGAGTGACAGACTACAAAGTGCAAAGGGGTCATTCACAAGGTCACTGGTCCATGGAAGAAGAACATGACTGAAGTGGTGTGACAAATAACATCATTACTTAAAAGACCACGATAGACTTACAAGGCTAGTCGACTAACACTATTGTTGTGCCTCTGAATCTATAGAGTGTAACACGATTCATTTTTTGCTCCCCATCACCCTGCTGGGGTTAGAGAGAGAGATCATTGGATGCAGTGCACTGTGGCCATGCCTGAATTCAATTATCTAGTCACAGCAGAACCCATATAATCCTGTTGTGTCTGAGAAATTGCCTGCTGTAGAAACCATCAACATCCCCTGTTAGTACTGGCTAGGGACTTAATGTTTTTTTCCTGAATAAGCCTCAACTGTGACTTTTGATGCCTTTTCATTTCGCTTCAAAGGTTTTACAAGTTACGATTAATTCCCAGTTTGAGTACAAAATGCTTTAGTTTTTTAATTTGGAAAACTAGAGCTGAAATAATTACTTGATAAATTGATTAGTTGACCAATGGAAACTTGCTTGACAATTGTTTGTCATTTATTGAGCTAAAATGCCAAGAACATGCTGGTTCCAACTTCTCAAATAGGAGGGGTTTTCCCCCCCCCCCCCCCCCCTGCTTTATCTCATTAGAAATGGAATATGTTTGGATTTTGGACTGTTGGTTGGACAAAGCAAACATTCTAAAGACTATTACTATTTTTACTAAAGTATTTTCATCAATTTCATTTTGAGTGCTAAAAAATTCACTGGTTATGATTTCTCAAATGTGAATATTTGTGGTTTTAATGTTTTCTTAATAAATAATTGTTAGTTGCAGCCCTAATATTTAAAAAAAAAAAATTATGAATTGAGTGAGTGAAGAAATAATCAATACAGTACAGTAAATTGATAATGAAAATAGTCATTATTTGCACCCCTAATGAAAACTAGTGGAGTGTCTGCTCTGCTGAAAAAACCCCACTAACTTCCTGGGTGTCCTGGTTGCCTAGTGGTTAAGACGCATACCATATAACCGCAACGTGTCCTAGTTTGTTTCCGTTCCCTGACATTTGTTGCATTTCAGACCGCGCTCTCTCTCTCGCTCTCTCTCTCCATGTTTCCTGTCTGTGTCTACTGTATACCTTCTGCTGTATAGTAATGCCAAGAAATAATAACTCCCAATTAAAGGAAATTCACAGATCATGTAGTGCAATCGCAAGCACTGCTAGAATCACATACCAATAACCTCTCTTCTCCGTATAATGCAGCTGCTGCTTCTCCAAACTTTTTACACACTTGACACTGTGGCGGTTAGTGGGTCATGTTGCATTAAACCCACCACCTCTTGTACTGTAACTGCTTTTATATAGATAATATTTCTATGGTGTTTTTTTGCGCTGCAGTTGAAAGGGTTGTTTTTAGCAGCTGCTGGTTTTTCAGAGCCTCAAGTGTTTTTAAATTGGGGTATGAGAGGAAACCAACTAACCAAAGCACTGCGTTTGACTTCCTTTCTGTGTGCCTACACATGTATCCTTCTACATTTCAGTGTCACATGTAATGCTGTACAGGTGTTACTCGCTTTTTGTAGTCACTGCTGCCATCGTGTGGCTGAAAGTGAAAGTTTGGTACCTGCAAGTTAGGGAATATGGAATGCCTTTTTGTAACTTGCAAAGATTTGGGGTACATATTGTCTTTTCCTCAGATGATCAGACGTATTAGAAAAACGGTATAAGTGTTGTCTCCTTTAGTTTATACTGTTGCATTTGACTTTTGATTGCAGGCCTTTTTATTACAAATATTAGTAGTTAGCAGCTGGCTGAACTTTAACCTTTTTCGTTTGTTTTTTTTAAACTTTAACTTTTTGTTTTATTCTCCGTTTCGTTGCTCAGTATTGAATTTCAGTAAAAAGGGGTATGTACCTTTTTATGTCCAGCAGGGGGCAACAGTAGCCTGCTGTTTTTACCCCAAGGAGTCTCTATAGCAAACAACATGTCAACATAATGAAAACACGCCTCTTTCTGCTGGAGATTATAATATGGGCAAATAGACATTTTATTTCAGGATAACTAGGCATTACAGGTTGTTTAGAACATGCCGCCTTTAATAAAATACCATCCACCTAAACCCTCTTGGGCTTGTTAACCACATCATATTAGAGCTAATGATTATTAGTCTGTCAAATGAGTGAGTCAATGTTACAATGAGTGTATTGTCACCTCTGAGCAGGGGAAAAAAAAAAAGATCAGCTGGCTCCTGAATATTAGTCCCACTCAAACATTGGTTTTACGACTCCCTCTGTCCGATGATAATTAATTGTTTACTTTCTCATCTCTGGATGATGGCGTGACTCTTTTCAGAGGTTGTTTGCTCACAGCAATTAAGTTCATCAGTGCTCATCCTCCCTCCTCCTCCTCCCTCTCCCTCTCTGTACCCCCTCCCTCCTTTTCTCTCTTTCTCTGTGCTAAATGCAGATTAGCAGCGTCACAATCGCATCCAGAATGAGAGTAAACTCCTCATTATGCCGTGTGACCCTCTGCTGCATGAATAATTCAGGGCTGCAGCGTTAGTGGCTGGCTGTTATTAGCATTCCGGATGGCGAAGGAAAAGGAGAAAGAGAGAGAGGGTGGTAGGCTCATATCATTGACAGGGCTGACTCAGGGGGATCAGCCCTGGATTGAGACACACATCACACACACATCATCACACGACACAGGAGATCAGTGGAGGTGCCTCTCCACTCACACACCCTGCTGTCTGTGTACATCTTACACACCCCTGCTGCTGTCGTGCAGCTCAATCTCCTTACTGGGAGGAAAACAACAAAGGCCTCTCTCACTGAGTACATGCTAAACACTCTCGCTCCTGGGTGTGTGTGTGTGTGTGTGTGTGTGTGTGATAGATTCTGCTCTGTAAACACACTTGACTCTACCCCTCTTTTTATTTTTAAAATTTTCAGAATTATTATGAAGTGAATTGTGAGTGCGAGAACCCCCCAGCGGAGCTATCCTGGTGTGTCAGGGGGAGAAACACTCCTCCTTGTGTTTGTGTGGGCTCACAAGCAAACATGCGTGTAGAAGCTGCATGTGCTTGCCATGGTGCCACTTCACTGGATGCACTCATGCTTGACTGAGTGTGTAGACACATTACAACCCCCCCTTTACTTCCCAGCTCCCTTGTCTGTTGCTGAGGCTGAGTGTTGTACCACAGTACTTAAACTCATCTTCGACGGCCCGCTGGGGGGTCAGAACATCCGGCTCCCCCCTGCCGCTGAGGGCAAAGGTCACGGGCCTGCATCCATCAGCCGGCCTCTGAGCCAAAGAGAGAGAGCAGAGATTAATGGCACTCAACTGGTAATTGAGACATCAGAAACATGTTCAGCTGTCAACTGCGCCGCTCTTGATGTTTTATTGATATGCATGAGTCTGACGATTTGGGGCACATGCATGAATCTGAAGTGCACACCAGAGGTGTACTCAACTGTAAGAAATGTGGATCTAGACCTTTTTGAATTATAAAACAAGCTAAAGTTTCAAATATTTGATATAAAGACTCATAGCTTGTTCTGCTGTTGTTTTTTTGGTGAAATGGGTTAACACACACACTCATGCAGGGTGATCGCTCTGCATTTGAAGCATACATGCTGCATCATGAGAAATGGCTGATGCAATCATAATTAAGGTCCTCGCCAGACCTGCAAATGCCTACCGCTTGTTGACGGCGGCTGCCAGCAGGTGGTGCCAGAAGGAAACATCACAAGTCAAAGGGAGTGTAACAAACATAATCCACATCTCTGTGCATGTGGGCGTCCC
>CM022492.1:15345810-15360044 GCA_011952105.1 Coreoperca whiteheadi
CCCACCTCCTCTTCCTCTTCCTCCAACTCCCCCTTTTAAAGAGCGTTTTATAATTAAAATGTGGGCGTCTCAGCCAGTACATACAGCATGTTCAGTTCAGAAAAGCATGCTCAGGGCTATTTTTAGTCATCTTTGATCCCCAGCAGCCACACAGGAAAAGCCACTGATGGTAGCAGCCGTGATACATGTAGGCTAGTTAGTATACTATCTGTGCTGATCATTTCTCTACACCTAGCCTGTGCGGGGGTAGAGATGGGAGGCCTGACTGGTGAGCAGCAACACTCCCCGTGTGTTTAAAGTTCACACAGGGCCATATGGTCCCCACAGTAGGGGGTGTTGCTGGAATTATTCACACGGAGCACTCTGAATCACCGAGATCCTGGTATCAACCTCCAAGATAAGGGGAATGTCTCAAAGGCTTTGTGCTCCGGCTTCAAATCTCAATCCTCAAGAGAACACCAGAAGCTCCATCCTTGCTTACACACTCCGTCTTCCCACTCTCTCCCTCAGTGTGTCCCTCTTTCTCTCTCTTTCATGTCCTCACACACACACACACACACACTCTCTCACACTCCCTCTCTCGCATCCACACAGAACAGTGTGACAAACAACGCCACCCTCTGCAGCGTGAAGCCAAAAACCTGTGACATTTTAGAGGAAATAATATGAACTCATCCTCCATGACCAGATTTTGCCCCCGCTGCCTAATCCTTGAGTGCAGCCTAATTAAGTACAAACAGCAGTCTTCGGTTAATGCCAACAAATGGGCTGCTGCTGCTGCTGCTGCTGCTGCTGTTTCGGCCGATTATTAAAGGGATGCACATTTGTTGTTTCTACATTCTAACGCAATTACTCACCCATTATGGCCATGTAATTGTGCAGTCATTAATCGTACATCCAGTCTATAATGCAGACAGACTCATCGCGGCTGGGGTTGAACCGGGATCAGACTGAGATACCTGAACGATGGCGATATCGTAATGCTTTTGTGCAAATCAACATTCATCCCTTACTGTAGTGTATTAGAAGATGTCAGAGGACGGGAACAAGGCCTCTCTCGCTGTTTGAATCATGACTCATTTGTGTTCAGTACTTTTATGCGTCTCATTCTTTGTCATCTATTCCCATCCTGCCCTAATGTTCCACTGATAAGAATGTCCTATTCATTCTGCGTTCTTCACCAGTTGCTACAGAGAGAGAGAGAGCGAGAGAGACTACAGGCATTGAATGAAAAGCACATCTATTTTTGAGGGGGAGGGCAAGCATGGTGGAAGATAATTATTGATTTGAAATAAGAAAAGATAAGGCTCAACCTTGAGCAGCCTGGCGATAGCGCACAAAACAGAATAATTAATGGGCCTGTCTTGTGTCGGGACAAGCTTTCACACTGAGACGAGCGTATTGATTTTAAACAGATAAACTGCGTAACCCTTTGTGAAGGGTTTGACAAACAATTTAATTGGGGGGGAAAAACAACCATATTCCTCAACCTTTCCATCTCCCTTTCATCACGTCCCCAAGCTGTTTTTCCTCTGCCTGACCTATGAAAACAATTACTGTGCATCAGGCCTTGCGCTGCCTCCAGACTACCAAGGAAGGCTGGTGTAGGATGCACACACTGATTGGGAATCTAATCAATGGTGGGACCTGTCTCCACTCCAGATGCCTGTGTTGAAACTGGGATTACCGAAGCTGTATTGCCCCCTCTCTGCTTCTGTCAGAGAGCGAGAAAGATGGATCTGCCTGTTTTAAGTGTACCTGCCTGCCATAGCTGAAGCAGAGATAATTTACTGTTCCTGTACAACCCTCCTCCTTCCTAATCCCCAAGGAGAGCAGCAAAGAAGCCCCAGTCCTCTCACTTCTTCTCCTTGCCCTCCCCTGATTAGCGATAGGGGCTGTTTGATCATGTTTCCCTGCCTGTCCTTGTGATTTGTAAGCTGTTTAAACGTGAACGAGGCAATTAAATAAGGAGGAACGGAAGAGAGTGGGTGCTGCGGTGATCATTAGCGATGAATTACCCCGGTGTGCACTCAAACACTCTGGAGGACTTTCACGTGGACCACTCCCGAGGATCCAGATCCAATCTAGCCATTGATTAACAGAGACTTGTTCTTCCTGTGAAATCACTCGACGGGGATTTTAGGGCACTCATCCGGTCTTATCGAGATAGGCGAATGAAGAGGGATTGGGTAAATGGGCTCGCCTTGCCCTCCATGTAAGAGACTTAGAGGAGCAAATCTTGAATTATTGCCTCATGTAAATAATCTACTTGGCTCGGTTTTTTGGGGGAGGTGAGAGAGCTCATAAGTCACTCAGGGCAGAGAACACTCATAGTACTTTGGAAGCTCTCCTATTTCCCTTGATGGGGAAACAACGGTGGGGGCTCTATCTCCAGGAATGTAAACAACACAGTGTTCCTTACTTGTGTGATCTGCCCCAACAATTTGAATGCGTTAAGACAGGGAGATGTAGAGGTATTAGTTTTTGAGGAAGACTCTCATATCCTCTGAATACAAATATTCCATTCAGTAGCCTAATTCCCCTAATTTGATTTAAGCTGAATAAATAAGTGCCTCTATTACTCTCAAATTGGAAGGTATGACATTGAAAAATAGCACAGTGAGTTTAGTTAAGAGCGGTATTTAACCAGTGTGTCAGGCAGTCTCTTGTAAAGCATGTGTTATATAACACAGTCTGTCCATACATTAGTGGAATGCATGGCATAGTTGGAATTGCTCTTCCATTGAACAACACCAGCGGGTTTTAAAAGCAGAGGTTACTGGCTGAGGACATTTTGTTCAAAACAATTTCTTTTTCTCTGCTCCCTCCCATCGCTGAGTGAGCTTAGACTGCAGTAGATGGAATGGGATTTTCTCTTCCTAAATGGCCAAGGGGGCCGTTTACGGTGTCACTACTATGGGATCACATGATGTTTGAGGGTGTAAAGGTCTCCAGGCAGCTGCTCCTTTTCGGATGGGATTTTCGAGGCATCCAAGAGCAGGGCCCCATGCTGTCTGCACTGAAAGGTGGAGCAAATACTTCTAGGAAGGAAAAAAAGAGAGCTGAAATCCTCAGAAGCTGTGTGTCTATTTGAAATAGGTTCTGGAGTCCCTCGGCTGCCTTCATGTTATAAACACCCACAGTGCTCAAATTCTTCCTTTGTCAAGGAGTCATAACAGGTGTCTCAGGAAGGATTTTTTTTTTTCCCGGTTAGCATATTTTCCACTTGCATGGAAAGTTTTTTTTTTATTTTTTATTTTATTTTATTTTTTTATTAGGAACGTTCTGCCCTAGGTAGACCCCTTGCCTTGAGACATGATATGTAGACTTTCTTTGAAGCAGTAAAGGTTACTTTCACACTCGCTCAAAATTCAGCCATGCCTTGTTAAACCAGGTTGTGCTGAAGTATTGAACACCTCTGGCTGACATATGTTGGTAAGCCATGATGTGCTTTGCATACATAGAACTCCTGTCTGCAGTGAGTATATGCAATAGACATGACATTTCTAGGTTCACCTTTAAAATTCAAGTTCGCTCCTCCAAAAAGCGCAACCTTTGACCTCGTCTGAAAATGTTTGTTTTTTTTATCCTAAAAAGGGAATGTTTTGAGAATCCGTAGCAGCGCCTTTACATAATGAGCACCTCTTGGGATTACACTCAAGCATTTTCTTAACAGCCCCTCTTACACCGTTAATTTTGAGGTGGAATTACACACAACGCCAGTGGGAATGGTATTTTGCACCTTGAACTATTTACCATGTCATTGGATTTTTCCCCCCTGATGTAAATACACTTACAAATGGACAGACTTCAATTTACAGTTGTGTTGGGGGTGGGGGGGCCAATGACCTCCTAATGTGGCATATCATCTTGGCTGCAGTTAGGTCAATTTCCTTAGCAGGGTGTACACGTTTATATAGCCAGCCCCCTGGGAGTCTGTTTGTATGAACGATGTGGAGAATACACATTATTCATGTTCTCAGCTCCCCAGATAAAGACTCTTATCTCTCAGCGTAGGCCAGCTTTGCATCACGTTACACCTAAGCATTGAAGCTATTGATGTTTGAAATGGCAGTATGATGGGAAAATACAAAAATGATAGAACCGGCTTCAGTATTTCCCTGTAGACCCAAGGGTGTTCCTGTGTATTATGCTTGAAAACCCAGCGATTGTTTACACCCGATTCAGAATGTCACGTCTGTTTTCTTGAGTCCTAGTGTTTAGTCTGTTACAGTTATTTCTAAACTTTGCTGAAATGGTTCATACATCAAACATTTAATCAGATGTGGTCTCTCCCTAAACAAGTTATCTGGCTATGAGGTTTTTGTACACAAGGAAATTGTAAAACTTGTTTTTCTAATTACTCTGAAAACATCACCTATAAAAAATATAAAATAGCTGCCTATCTCTGCCAAGTGAAAGATGAATAGTTTCTTTTATTTCATGCATCCCTTTGAGGAACAGTTCAAGTTCCTCAGAAATAACTTTCTCTGCTCATCTTGCTTTAATACCGTATGGCTAACTACAGCCATGTGTGGACAATGTTCCTCTGTTGCTTTTATCAAGCTGACATTTAGACCCTAACTGCCTCTTTTCAACTCCAGCAACATTTGTGGTCAAGTATCCCATTTAACAAAATCCAGCATTTACTCGCTGCTTTTTTTTCTGCCTCTTTTTCTTTTTAAGCAGTTTTTATAAACAGCTTGCACCTGGAATGTCACAGTTGAAGGATGGCAACAAAAAAAAAATGTACGCCACTTTCAAGTTTATTATATTGCAGAGTTGACATGCTGCTATCTTGTTTACAGCTGGAACAGAAAGGGGGGAAGAAAACATTTTTATTACTTAACCGAGTTATTCCCAACAAGGGTGTAGAGTTGCTCAACGAATGTGGGGAAAAAATTGAAATTATGTTTTGATTAGAAAATATAGCTACATAGAGTAACCTGTAACACCTGAACGTTATGTCTTGCCATTGAGAGTTCAGGAAATCAGTTAGCAAGCAAGCAGAGAGGTCTAAATAGTTAGCTAAAAATAATGGATACATAGTTGAAATAGTAAGTGATAAGTAATGCATAAATAGTGGGAAAGGTCGGCTAAAGGTAATGGATAAATAGTCGGAATAGCTAAATGTATTGGATCAATGGGTGAAATAGTTAGCCAAGTCATGTATAAATGGTTGAATGGTAGTAATACAAATGCAGACTCGACTAAACTAACCCGAACATTGGCAATTGAATTGTATGAAAACATGTTTTATATAATTAATAGTGTTAAATAATATCTGTTGTAAAATAAATAATTTCAAATGAACACCTTGTGTCAATGAAGAGGTACGGAGTTCAGCTGACAGACGACAAAGGCTGGGAACCGATGACTTATAAGAAGTGATTTGGAATATGGTTAAAATTGTTTAAAACAACACCTAAAAACAAAACAGGTCTTGCCATGCCCAGCAGCCCCACGAGGCTGTGCTCACTTCACAACCAAGAACAAAACTATCGGATGGATGAAAATACTAACTTCAGTGCTTGCTTACCACTACACCAATCTGAACTGTGCTATCAATGATCTTGAAGTGCAGCGTCTACTGATAGTTTGCAGCTTCAAGCGACCTCTTTCGAATTAGATGCTGTTATTTGGGCTATTGAAAATATTGATTAGTGCAGCTTTATTAAAGCTTTTCATGTTAAGCGTGAAAAAAAGATTGTGTTGGCATGCTAAAGTCTGGCATGTTAGGCATTTGGTATGTGAGCATGTAGACATGCTAACTTGAAGGTGTTTTGTAAGCATAGTAAGATGTGTTTAATATGTGTATCGCATATTAACGGGTTGTATTTCACAACATTTCCACTTTCGTATTTCAGCATGCTACGTTAGCCTGGCTCTTATTACAATTGAGACTCTGGAATTTGGTTATTATATCCTGTTGATAGGATCAGTTCTCTGGAGATCTGTACCAAATTTCACGTCAGTCTGTCCAGTAGTTTTGAGATTTCACTCAGATATTTTCACATCCTCTTTGTTCTTTGTAACCTCTCCTAATGGATTCTGTATTGACTGATTGGCGGTGCTTATGAACTACGATTTTGCCTCGTTCCTCCTACACATGTTGTAATGTGACAATTGTTGGGAAACCTGCAGTCTGCCTATGCTACAGGTGGTGGTATCTGGTGTTTACAGTAAGCCTTTTTCAGCGGGTCTGGTCATTCACTGTGCGGTTAATCTTGAACGTTGTATTTTGTAACAGCTCTTGTACTTCTCTTTATTTCAGGTTTGAAGAAATTGTCAAGAGGAACAAAGTTGAATACCATGCCGGTGGTTCAACCCAGAACTCAGTGAAAATTGCTCAGGTTAGTCTTCTCTTGCCCTCTACTGTGTGCCTGAATGTGTTTTTGAATATACAGTGGTATGCTTGTAACCTTAGATTTGTCAGCATGGCAGCCCTGGGAATACAGAGCATAGCTGCACAGCATGTTGACACATTACAGTGTCAGGTGTTGTGAATTCATCAGACCTGCCACGGAAAGAGAAAGGCGGCGAGGATTCATAATATTTGCAGTGTTATCTAGTTGGCCTAATTTCCTGAGACATATCAAACATCAATTAGAGAGAATTACAAGTAGATGCAATTAACATGTCACTACAAATTATATCAAACAAATGCTGATCTTCTCCCTGGCTGTTAGACAGACTTGAGCATCTAAAAGAAATTGGTGATTGTCCAAATCTAAAATGGCAATCTGAATTTGAGAAGATTATTCACAAAATCCTTTTTTTAAGTGACTGCAGTAAGTCTGTGAATTTGACATGCAGTGATTAGCTGCTGATAAGGCTTTGGTCTGCTCACAATAAACAAAGAAAAAGCATCCAGCTGAAAAATAATTCTCTTCCGAGGAGAAATGAGTGCAGAAGCTAATTGAGAGGCTGATGTTTGTGAAAGCGCCGACTCTTTCTTGTGTGTGGGTTTTTGTTTGTACATGTCAGTACAGTGTGTAGAGTTCGTATTTGTACACATGGGCTTGTTTGTGTGCGTGTGTGTGTACGCGCGCACATTTATTATTTTTTTTTAAGTGTGTTTTTGTGTACTTAGCACAAGATAGATACAGAGAGAGGGAAAGAAAGCAGGCAGGCCCTCGGGCTGCCATCATCTCCATGCTTTGGAGACAGTAAGCATCCTTTAAAGAGACACGCGGAGCTGTGCACCTCCATACAAACACTCTTTAATTGTCAAGATCAAAAGCATTTACATAAACTTCAGTCACTCATAGACATTAACTGCCAACTTGATTTGATTCTTTGGGCAACAACTCCCCCTGCATTTTTAAATTGTGTGTGCCTGATGCAGTTGGATTTAAAAAAAACAAAAAAAACTGTTGGACTCACTTTTCCACTTGAGTCAAGCTTGAAAATTGTAAGATGGTAAGAGATTATTTCCTCCTTTTCTTGTCATTACAGTAGCCAAAGCCATAGATTTAGTCTGGTCAGACATAGACCTTGACAAGATTTTTTTCATGTTTTATTTAAGAAGACACTGAAGAAAGTGCCCCAAGTCGCGTATCAACTCCCTTGTGAAATCAGATGGGGAAGCAGATTTTTATTGCTGGCCATTGCTGGAGAAAGAGCCGTCATGGCCTCTGTGCCCTGTGAGAAGCGTTTAGTCAACTAAATTCAGTCTTGTAATGGCATGGCAGACCCCAGTCAAATGTTATTCTACTGTTTATTTGGATATTTACCCCCTTCCGAGGGAAGATGTAGAGCTGATTCTAAAATGCTCAAGATAACAAGAGTGTTTTCGTCCCACACCCAGAAGTCTCAGAAACAGTTTCTGTCAATATATACCTTGAAGCGCTGACTTTTCCACATTTCACTTTCAGGTGATGGTGTTCTTTTATGAAAAATGTATAATGCATAACCGGCTCCCAGATTATCACATTGTAGCACTTGCAATATGTGAAACTTCAAACCCTGCTGTATTGTGGAAGCTGAACCTTCAAACACGAATGATATGCACTGCAGCACTGAATCCACATCAAAGGGCCCAGTGACTAAATGAGATGCTCGATCCAGGGCAGGTTTGCTCAGGAGCACCATCGCTGCTGGATGAGAGAGAGAGAGACATGTTCAGAGGCTTTGCACAGGAATCGCTGCACACGCTGGGAAAACCCAGGGTGTGGGAGGATCAATGCCTTTGCCAGTAGAACTTGTACTTTCCTTCAAAACCCAACTGCTTCATCGGAGGCTGTAATAGGTTAAATGCTGCCGCTTCATCCGAGTTAAGATTTCTGCACTATCAAGGAAAACCTAAACCTTGGCTTTAAGGAGATGCAGAATCAATGGTAATTGGATTTAGGCAAATGAGAATTGACCATGCTGAAGCTTAGATGGATAAGTATTGTTTCCCTCTAACCACCGTCTCTGCCCCACTCTTTGATCGAAATCATCCGTTGCAGTGTTTGCTAGTTGTCGATTGGTCACACTCAGTGCTGTCTTTAGCACTGGGACATTACTTGTTTGTTTCTTTTCTTCATGCATTATGGCTTCTGTCACTACTTATCCATATTCAAAGCACACATTGTGACAAACTGGAAGTCCCAAGGTAGATGTATCAACACATTTGTACTTCTCGAGCTGTGCATCAGTGCTCCTCAATAAGCCTTAGATCTTGTTTGGATGAAGTCAGTGAAGTTGCAAGCTTGTATGCAGAGCTCTCTGGCTCTGATTCCTATAAAAAAAAATAAAAATGCAATGATAGAAGTGTGTTGGAGGTTGTTGCCTTTGCACAGGCTCTAACAAATACCATGCCCTGAAGGGGCATCCGACATAAAGGTTCACCTACTGGATGTTGCAGGGCTGTAAGGTAACAAAAACCAGCCCAGCGTTGCTGGCTCACATACAGCCTCACACATCAAAGGGCTTCTGCTCAGATATGGCACAGTGGGAAACAACAATCTTTTTTTTTTTTCCCAGTCATTTTAGAAAGTTGAAGGGGGGAAAAAAAAGTGGCCTTTCAGAGCATGTGATCCAGAATTTGGTACTGCCGAGCACGCATGGTGTTTATCACAGGTGACAGAATCGGTGGGGGGAGTCAGTTGACTGGAGGGCTGTATCAAGAAGCACAGTCAATTCATTTAGACAGAACATCAAAGTCCTCCAACAGCTCCTTAGGGCCCAGAGATTGAAGTCTGAGCAGAGACAGGCTCATAGGGAGTTATTGCTGCTGCCAGGGAAGTAGATCCTACTCTGAGTGCCTCGTGTAAACCGTGCATTCTCATTATGATCCTCACAAATCAACAGCATTGACATATTTGATGTCTTTGCACTGTAAGCAGGCTTTGTACCCATTCACCAAAGGGACAAATTGTTATGTTTAAGTGCCCTAGCTGTGAACGCATCACAAAAAGTTATGATTAAATATGTTCCCTTTTCTTTATTTAGATTTTGTGCGATGTTTGCAGTCTATATCATCAATTCACTGTGATGTCTTAATTATTGTTTAGAAAGTAAAGGCTTTGAACATTCTGCCGTCTCTATTATGGTTATGATGCCTGTTTAACATTTCCTCAGACTTGGTCAATCGTGGAAGGGGTGAATGGGGCCCAGGCTTGGATGTTGCCTCTGAGCTCTTAATTGGAAACGCATGTGCACCACACAGTTGAAAGCTGTATTTAAAAACAGAAAAATCCCACAGCACTACTTGACTTCGAAAAAGGTCCTCACCAGCTCATATTTTGTGGGGGAATACTTAAACTGGGTTTGATGTCTCATTGAAGGCATTGACTTATTTCTCGGTCTGAAAATATTCCATGACCTAATGTTTGGCTTTTATAGCTCGTTTTGTTAAATAAATAAAGAACAGCAACTTGCCTCCATTTGAATGGGCTAAATGAAGAAATGCCTACGTCTGGTTCCACTTAGAGAAAAGAGGACAGTTAAGGAGAAAGAGTGGAGCTTTTGTGTTCAAACTATGTGACTGAACCTACAGGAGGATGTGCTTATGCGCTAAAATGGGCATTCTCCATTTTACTGTTTCTTTCTGTTTTCACTTACATTCTTCTCACACTTTCCGATTAGTGTTAAGACAAATATTCTTTGTCTGTGTAGAGACTTGGAGGGCTTCTGAGATCGTTCATTCTTTTGACTCTTTTGTTTTTGTTTTTGATCACATTGAGTGAGCTTGTAGCTGCATAGATCTCGGTGCAGCTGTGCTGAAATGAGCACGCTAATGACCGATTAAACCCTGAACCCTGGTGGGCTTTGAGTTTCACGGCGCAGAAATCAACGCTCTCAAGTATGCGCCTGTTGTTAAAGCAAAAGCTTCTTGTTTGTTTTAAGACAGGTTAATTGCAGAACCACTGTTAGCACCCGCTCTGAGCCGTTTTATGGCACCAGGGTCTTGCCGTTTCCTTCCCATTACAAAGCAGTGGAAGGTCACAGTCTGTTAAGCTTCTTGTGAGAGATCCATGAAACCAAATGGATCCCCCCCCCCACCCCCTTTTTTCATTCCCATCTCCGCTCATTCTAGGCATTCCAGGTGTGCAAGTATGCACTTGAGGGGGGCTGCCATTGTTTTCCTCGGCACAAGCAGGGGAAGCAAAGAACGCCTCATTCGCTTTGATGAGCGATGTGTTCATGCGTGGGCTTCAATGTCACCCGCCATGAGGCAGCTGTGAAGTCGCAGCTCACGTCTGTGGTGCCATTTACTCAATGATGAAGTGGGGAGATCTCTGTTGGTTCCACATCCACCTCCCCTTTACACACACATGTATGTACACACACAGAGCATGTGTTCCTCCCACTTCAACTGTATTGTGACTGCATGTCACAGCTAATACCAGCGTGCATTAAATCTCAAGCTCTGTGATCACAATGATAAAGGTTGACTGGGCGATTATTCAAGGCTTTGTCATCGGAGGGATTTGTTAACAGATGATGGCCACGCTACGTGGCGCCTTCTTTCTTGTGTTTCCTCGAATTTGACTTTCACACGAAAATAATTTGTTTGATTTAATTTTCCTCTCAGATGCTGAAGAAGATTTGTGTTGCCCAGGCAAGAAATGGCACAGATTGCTGTATAGGTGACATATTACCGTCCCTGTTGAAGTTAATTTGCCGTCAAATTTGCGACTTAATTTAAGCTGCCAAAGGGAAGACGTGGGGAGTAGATTGTAACTCATAAGTATGCATTGGAAAGAGTGTTGATTAACATCGAGGGCTCGAGAGACAGACACACTCAATGTGTATCATCTGGCCTCAGAGGCTGACAGCAGAATTGAATGTGATATCTTGCATAACGTGTCCTTGCTTTAAGTCCTTGGTTCCAGGCTCAGGAGGGAAGGCTGCACCATTGGCTTGCTTGCTTTTTGCTTGGCTGTTGTACTGTTGCTCGGGCTCCAGGGGAGCTCTGAGTGAAATCTAAAAGGACTTGTGAAACAGACAGTAGTCTACAAAGCTGGCAGCATTTTCATGTCAAATTACCGAATGATATTTTGCACAGGACACTTAGTTCGCCTGCCACGTCGCTGTATTCTGCCATTAAAAGCAGGCTGCTCACATGTCTGTGGAATGGTCTGAGAGCCTTTCAGACTGTAAACAATGGTTCATTAAATGAAGTATTGCTTGGAATCATCTGTTCAAGTAACTGATGAATGAAAGGATGATTGTGCATTTTACACAACTGTTCTACATTTTCATGTGATTATGATTGAATGATGCCCCTCGCTCATATTTCCCCGCAGAATGTCTGTGGCAGTAGGATTTATTTGGCACATTCTCAGCATGCTCCCACTCTTGCGGTTGAAGTGTTGCATAGCAACTGAGAAAAACAGCTTTAAATATTTTGGTTGAAAAGGTTTTAAGAAAATAAAGAACAGCCTGCAATTACTGTTCATTTCTCCCGAGTTCATAAGTTTAAAGAGCTGTAGGTAGTATTGTGCCAAGTAATAAAAGAAATACCAAATTAGGCTTTGTGTTTGCTTGGAAAAACTGAGAAGCGGTATGTTTAGAATATTTCGTCCCCTTGTGCCAATTCAGTTATTCATCCATAGCTATTTTGTTTATCGAATAAATGCTGGCAGCTGTCTGCACCTTCACTAATTCACAACTGTTTTGAAACAAAGCTCACAGTAGTTTTCAGAGTGCAGCTTGGCTCAGTTTTCAAGCCAACTGAGTATATCTGTGACAGGATGGAAAATGTGTAGGTGAGTGCAAATTTGAAGTGATGTGCCTCAGGAAAAGGGATGGGGATGGAGCGACGAGGATGGGGGCGCATGTGGAGAGAGAGAAGGCTGGATGACGCACAGCAGGTGACAGACAGACACTAATAGTAATGGCTCTTATCAGTGCTTCGCTCGCTCCCTCTTTTCACATGGGCTCTGACATCCTCCTCCTACTCCACCCCCTCCATCTAGCAGGGGGTGCTGGGAGCTCGCTGGGTTGTGCAGCCCGCTCAGACGGAAAGAGCCTGACAAACACCGGTCCCCTCACATATAAATTGCATCATTAACATCGCCTAGATTATTCCAAGCTCTCCCACCGGGTTTATGGCAGCACCGGCTCAACTTAACTATTTGACTCACTGAAGACATTCAGGTTTCCTGAGTGAGCTGTGCTCAGATCTGTGGTGAAATGCGCCAGTTCTATTCTCTCTTAGGGTTTTAAACAAATCCAGAAGAAATGTGTTTTTTTTTCACTCAGCGAGGCTTATTATATAGTCTAATGTGCTTTATTTTCAATCTCGAGTTGTCAAAACTTCAGTTGTGTGTTGTCATGCACACCAAAGGAAGACTACTATTAGGGCTGCGCAACATGGCTGAAGTCAGTTTCATGATATTAATAACAATTTTTCTACTATATAAATATATATCACAATATACACATATAACACATGTATGCAAAATCACCTATAAAATGATCAAATTAATATTTAATGCAACATTTAGCTGTGTTACACTGCTATACATAATGTCCGACAAGACTCTTCACATGTGTAATATAAAACTGTGTTAGCCAGTTTTATTACATTTTGTTACATGTGTCACAGCAATCTATAAAATGCTCATTTAATCTTGATAAGTTTCCATTGAAAGTCAATAAACGTTAACATTGAATTACACTAGTTAAAATCCAAAATAATCATAATATAAATAAGAATACCTTTCTGATGTACAATGTATCGCAATATTGCAAATGTGTGCAAAATCGCACATCAAATAACCAAATTGATGTTCCTTACAATGAACTTTGTTACACATTATAGCAGACAAAATTCTCCATATGTGCAAAACAAAAATAACTGATGTTGTTTTTAATTAGATTTTTCTGTGAATCGATTACTTAGATAACTGTATTTTGTAGAACAATAACAAGATATGATGGCACCATGATATGATTTAGTTCTGAAACGATTAGTGGAGTAATTGATTTGTCAACGAAAAGAAAATTGAAAACAACCAATCCAGTTCCAGCTTCTTAAATGTGAGGATTTGCTGCTTTTCTGTATTTTATATCATTGTAAACAAATTATGTTTGGAATTTTGGACAAAAAAAAAGAATAAAATATAAATAAAATGTGAAAGTCACAAAAATAATAATACTGAATTACTGGCCAGCATTAGTTGCTATGAACTTTAACACCAAACACTACTTGACCCATTGCTGCTAATTGTCCTGTCTTAAAATTATGTAAGACAATCCGTGATCTATTGCACCTCAGAAGGAGGCTCTTAAGCTCAATTGACATCTGCAATGGAGCTTCCTCCTCAGATCAGTTGGCAATTAACTCTATAATTACTATCCAAGGTCAGGGTTAAGCTCCAAGTTAAAGGTTGGAGCAGCAAACATTTTTATATGATCCTCTTACTCCATTATCCTTTCTCACTGCTACAAGGTTTTACCTCATGGGGAGAATACATTACATAGAGCCCCTTGGCAATTACTCCTCAATGAATATCCTCATGGTGTATAGTCCATATGATTAATCTGGAATCCTCTCTGCCCCTGTCCAACCGCAGGTCTGGCTCTGCTTACCATGCAAGTTTCATTTTCACCTGAACAAATGGCTCCTTTAGACAAAAAGTGCCAACCTTTTACTTTTACTGGCTGCTTGGGGAAAAAAATTTAGAACAAGAGAGGTAGAGCACAACCTCCTGCAGTAAAAACAGATATTCCAACAAGGAGAAAAAGGAGGGCTGGGGTCAGAGTGGTTGGTGGTGTTTTTTGGAAGGGGGGGGGGG